>CM060399.1:210857801-211202335 GCA_030545235.1 Helianthus tuberosus | reverse complement strand
AATAACGGAGCATCAACAGGGTGATCATCAATGGGTGGATCAGCAATCACAGGATCAATAGGTATGCCAGCATGAGAAGGGTCATGCTCAAGCACTGGGTCAGGAGCAGGGTCCAGTGGATGCTCGGGATCATCGAAGGCCATCTCAAAATCAAACTCGGGATCGATGGGATCAACTGGGTCTACTGGGTCGGCTGGATCCTCCATAGGCTGATCCATGGATATAAACTCTATATCCTCATCTGGGTCGAATCCTGTGGGAAAGACAGGATCGGAATCCTCCACATCCTCATGGTCGAAAACAAAACTAGGAATAGGGGCAACAGAGGATGCCTGGTCGGGATCTAATCCGTGAGAAAAGTGCTGCGCACTCTGAGTGTGTGAAGGTGCGGAGGCCACAGACTCGAAAGAGTCGGGGACCGGAGAGTGAGCGGGTGACTCCTCGGCGGGAGCATCTGCGATCATCAAAAGATCTCCAGCAGGAAGAAGGGCCTCGCCCTGAACCTCATCCTCTAAGGGCTCGTCATCAAACAGATCGACGTCGCCACCATCGTCGGCATCGAGAAGTAAATCGTAAGCAGGATATGAAGCCAAAGGTATGGGGGCAGGGATCTCCACTAACGGTAGGTCCCCGGCCAAAGGGCCATCAGCGAGCTCATCAGCACCATCAGGTAAAGCGAAGGGCTGAAAGTCGTCCTCGTCCGTGCTAGTAACGTCGGATGTGTGAACCTCACGCTCTGAAGACTCTAGGTCATCTGATACTATAGGTCTAGGGCCTGTGGTGTCTGAGTCACCTGTGCCAGAGGTGTCCATGGTGTCTGTAACGTAAACACAAATATGCACAAACAGTCAATCATACAATCAAATAGTCACATAAGTCACCAAGTAAGCATTCAAATAGTTCTCCTAGTCCCACTAGCCTCCCAGACTGCTCTTCCTAGTCCCACTAGCCAATTCTCCTAGTCCCACTAGCCAATTCTCCCAGTCTCTCAGACTGCTCTTCCTAGTCCCACTAGCCAATTCTCCTAGTCCCACTAGCCAATTCTCCCAGCCTCTCAGACTGCTCTTCCTAGTCCCACTAGCCAACTACCTCAGCCTCTCAGACCGAGCCTCGGCCTCCCAGACCGAGCCTCAGCCTCCCAGACTGAGCCTATAAATAAGAAATAAAATGTACTCAACATTTGTTTATAAAAAGTTTTGGATCTGGACTTAAGTGGTATGCAGTAAAAATGTTTTCGTGAGAGCCCTAGTGATCATAGTCTAGACTCGAGAAAGAATCCTAGTTCGCTATGATCAGAGCTCTAATACCAAGCTGTCACACCCTGGCTTTGCGAAAGCGTGGTTATTTTGGTGTGACTTCTTAATACCATAGCTTAACCATAACAAAGCTATATGAAATAAAATCATGCAAGATCATCCATTCGATTAAATTTTAAAAACCAAATACAACAACTTTGTCTTAACGGAAACACATCCTAACGACATTGTTCAACAAACACAAACATTAACATGACATAAACACAGTTTAAGGACTGTGACTTGTCCAGGAAAGAGCCACATTCCCCAAACCCGGATGACCTCGTAACTAGTGCAGCGGGAAAACGTGTCATACCACGCCAGATCCATTAATTCCCTGAAATACATGTAAGTTGAAAAATCAACAATAATGTTGAGCGAGTTCATCTGTAAGTGAGTAAGTAAACCTTTGTAAGTATAAAATCCTGGTATGTAGCAAATAAGGAAAAGAGATCACCAATGGTTTGCAAGGCCATCGATATGTGTGAAGTGCAAGTAGGAAGACTCAAACCTAGCGATTTTGCGTTGGGCACAAATTCACTCCAAGGTCCGTTATGCTGGACCTGGAGTTGGGCTCGCTACACCCAGATAGATCTACCGCTTACGTCCCTCGGTCCTATAATGAGGATTAATGGCCTCCAGTTCCCGCAACCCACTCACATGATCTAAGTAGTAAACCTCCTTACGCTAACCATACCATGTATAAAGTACTCGTAATCATAGTAACATGTATTTCACCCCCGCAGTTTAGAAAACTGAAAACAGTTAAGAGAAAAGGGGGACATGAACTCACAGTGGTGCGTCTCTACCAAGTATGCCTCCAAATCAAGCAGCTGTGTAACGACCTACACGTACTAACTCTATTAAACGGACGGCCGTGCCTTAGCTTCAAGGTTTAAGTTTTTGGGAAATAGTTAGGCAACTATTTCGTGTTTATAATTTTGTATACTTGGTAGTCGTTTTCCTTCCCAAGGACGGGGGATTTAATACATGTGTGGTCGTATAATTTCGAGATATATTGTTAAGTCTCACTTAAAATATATTTTATTTCTATCTCCAAAATATAAATATTCTTCTCAAAAATATTATATTTTCCATAACACATAATTTTCCCCAAAATAATTCTTTAACAAAAATACGCGTTCATGAATATTTCCTTAGATTGCGTAAGTTACGTTTTAACGATCGAGTGGTAATAATAATTACCGGTGTAACTTATATATTTATCGCGAAGGCGTTCGTATTATTTTGGATCCATCAACAATTGATAGTATTATTTTTACCCTAAAAATAATACTAGTGTTTTCACAAAATAATCATAAACACATATCAAGTGAAAAATATATACTAAATATATATTTATCCAGTTTTATTTTTGTGAAATCCTACCTCCGATATTTTGTAAACAAAGTCGTGGCGAAATTCGTAGTTTGAAAACAAGTCGACAAGTATCTCTAACACTTATGGTGAAAATAATTCTAAGTGTTAGGTTTAGAAAAATTTCGCCAGAGTTTCCTCTGTAACTGGAAGTGGCCACGCTTTCAAGCGTATCATTTTCTTTTATAAATCAAACCAATCATTTTCTCAATCAACAATAAACATTATTCAAACCATCGAACTAGTCAATATAGATGTAAATCGCAAAAATACATGAACTTGTAGTTTTTCCAAAGATATGTAGTAAATCTCATTTCTTTTAGTGGATCTTTGTATAAACCAATCCGGTTTCGTAAAAACCTCGTTTTTAGGGAAGTTCCGTTTTTACAACTTCTCGTCATCTTTTACAAAAATAGTTATTTTTGTCGAAACTTTGTGTTACACAAGTATTTACACACTTGTGTGTTGGCTAAAATCATTCTTGTTTATGAAAGATCCGTCTTTAAAAGTATGTTTTCCCTTGACACGTGGTCCTTTGAAAATACCGCTTGTAGATCCGTAGATCTACTAGTTTTAAACACTATTTTACAAGCAAAATCACTTTTACACAAGTTCATGATTTATGTGTGGTAGAGTTCATCCTTTAACCCTTGTTACTTCCAAAACAACCTTATGTCATGATCCATGATCATGACCAACCCGGGTTAAATGACGATCCGAGCTACCACAACATAGATCGGGTCCAAATAATCACACAAATCGAATACTACAAGATATACACAACATATGAGCTTTTAACCATCACTTATAGCATTTTTAGTAGACTTTTAAGCTTCAACTTGTATGTTCATAACTTTTAACCGTTACATATCATTTTAACCATCTTAAAATAGTTCGAGAGGGTGATTCAAGCAACTTACTACTAGCTCGAGGCTAGGGAAGAATCTAGTCGCAAAAAGAGTGGATAAAAGCAACGAGAAGAGGTCCTTCGCCTTCCGATTGCACCAAGCCTCCTTATACGATATCCTTAACACTTATAGATGCTTGAAATGTGAAGATAAAAATCGAAAGATGGATGTATGCTCAAGGGGGTGTTCGGCCGAGAGCTATGTAGAGAGGAGAGAGTGTTGTGTTGTTGATTTGTGAAGTGTAAATGTTAAGTGTGTTAAACCTTGATCTTATAGACAACTCACAAGATTATTACTCAATGGTCACTATGCTTTCTAGATATTAAGCACAAGTAATTAAACTAATCAACAAAAGTACAAGGGTGTCCCCCTCTTGGGGACGGTTTGGTTAAAGGGGGGGGTACTAGTTCGATTCCAACTAGTAGTTAGGATATTAGTTAGGTTAATCTAGTTAAGTTAAGTGTTAACTCGGTTACTAGTGTGTCGTAAGTTGTGACGGGTGTTAGGGTATTCAGGGACCCTAACTGGCTCAGAAAAAGATAAACAATGTTAATGACAATATTTTCATGTTCCGGGTATAGTCCGGTTGTTCGGTTGGATAGTAATCCGTTAAAGTGCTTAACAAAGCTTTAAAGTGTCGTTATTACCCTTTTAGTGACACAACTCATTTCTGACACTTTGGAAAGTGTCTAGTAATATTTTTCTCATGTTTTGGCACTTTATTAGTTAGCTAAAAGCTGAATTATTATGTAAAGTGCTGAATTTTGTGCTTAGAGCACGTTTTAGGCACATCCAGTCATTGTGACTTATTCCTAGAGACGCAGTTCTACAACCCTTGTATCCCTACACTCACCACTAGTGTAGCAAAATATTTCTGGCTCATACAGGCCTAAGAGGCAGTGTCTGCCTGATGCTGGCTTATCAGCATGTTCAATAGGTTATCCGTTATAGTGCTACTGTGCTTTTTGTGCATCATGTTTGTCACTAAGGTTCAGCATGTAAATAATGTAGTGACGGTAAGTAATGTATGATGCAGATATATGCATGTATCAGAAATCAAGTAGCAGTTCATCAGTAATTTCAAACAAGCACAGTAATTAAGCAGTAATTAATTATTAATTAAGTCGTACGGATACCTGGTTTAGTGAGGGTTGTCACAACATGAGGCTAAGTCGGGTTGAAACCGGTTTCCCAAATACTGTTTTTTTTTTCAAACAAGATTGGTTTTCTTTTCGGGCGGAATTTTCTATACATGTCTAGGGGTAACTATCGATGTTCAAAGGGGGTGCGGGGGGAGGGGTTTGGGTTTAAATATTTCTTTTTATTTTTTTATTAACATAGTAAAACTACCATTAAAAAAATAGAGTTCTTAAAAAGATGGGTAAATTACACTTTTCGTCCTTTATGTTTGTAGCGGGTCACAATGGATAGCCTTTAACTTCAATAATTACAGTTACAATCATTTATTTGGAAAATAAATCACATCTTTCTTTCTTTAATACTAACCAAGTAAAAAATTTCAGTTATGTCTATCCACTTCAGGGTATTCTGATCATTTTATTCTTTTATTTAAAATGTACATTATTAAATAAAACTAAAATTATTTCAATTAGAGTAAACTGCCATTTTGGTCCTGTGGTTTGGACACTTTTTCCATTTTAGTTCAAATCTCAAACTTTTTAAATCGGGGTCCCAGTGATTTCACTTTTATTGCCATTTTAGTCCAAAAGTGAAATTTGACCAGAATCCCCAAATTAAACCCCTTGTTTTGTCCTTTTGCTCAGGGGTATTTTTGTCATTTTAAACATAAATATATATATAAATAAAATAGAAAATCCTCAAAACTCAATTTGATTATATATAGTCATCATCATCACCATCGCAACATCTGCATTTGTTTCTTCTTTCTTTCTCACCCCAGACATCACCACATGCCACCACAACCACCACTTTTTTTCTCTTTATCTAACCAGTTCAGATTAAGAGCCAAAAACCAAAAGCCACAAGTTTCAGATCCATCTCTATTTAAATCCATCTCTTTGACCGGAATCCTAGCCGCAAGTTTCAGATCCACCGCTAAATCTGACACTTGTCACTCTCGATCTGGACAAAAGAAGAACAATCAACTTGAAACGACTTACCGAAATCTGACCGGAACCCTAGCCACTGTCGTCGGAAGCGGTGACTAGGTCTCCGAAACACCATTGCTTTTTTATTAATGGCCCGAACAACCTTCATCCCCGTCCTTTTGTCTCTAGGTCGTTATCACGAAACCCCAGACTCGGTGGTGGTGGTGGCGGCGGGGGCTGGTGGGTAGGGATGGTAATGGCGGTGGTGGCGAGGGTTGGTGGGTAGGGGTGGTGTCTGATTGTGGTGGTGAAGCTAGTGGCGGTGTCTGGTGGTGGAGAGGTCTGGTGGTGGAGGGGTCTGATGGTGGTGGGCAAAAGCTAGAGAGAGGGAGTGAGGGAGATGATGGTGGCTAGTGTTGGTGGTTGAGTTGTGGCAGCTGGTGGTGATGGCGGCTGGATGGTGATGTAGAAGACTGTATTTGTTATGTGTGATGGAGAAGATGATGTAAATGGGGATATGAATATTAATAAGGGTATTTAAATGAATTAATAATTTATTTACTTTTAGTTTTTTAATTAAGAAAATGTTAAATTTAAAGCAGTTGGACAAAAATACCCCTGCACAAAAAGACAAAATAGGCAGGTGATAATAGTAAAAAATGGGAGTTTTTGAATTTTGGACTAAAATGACAATAAAAGTGAAACCACAGGGAGCCAGATTTAAAAAGTTTAAGATTTAAACTAAAATGACAAAAGTGTCCAAACCACAGGGAGCAAAATGATAGTTTACTCTTTCAATTACTAAAAACATCATCTTCCCCAATCCCTCAACCCCAATCCTAACCCTAGAATCTCTCATATGTCCTACACGATATATTCATATTCGGGGCCGATCACGTGGTTCATCTTTTCCTTCAATCATGTAAATAGGAAATGAGGAACCTACAAGATTCTCTGAACAAATCAACACTTAATGGGCTTCAAATAGTAACGATCATCATCAAAATCTGCACCTGGTGATTACATCTACTTCAAGTCGCAAGTCCGTCTTCACAAGATCCATATAAGTTCTTTTGATTATCAATCCTTTCGATCTTTCAATAATTCAATTTGTTAAATAACTGTTTCAGTTGGGTATCGATTAGTATGTTCAGTCGTTGTTGAGCACCAACTGTTCGATGATTTGTCTCAGTGAGTCTGATTTCATGTGGGTGTGATAAAGTTTTGAAATTTGTATATCAAACGAGTTGGCGCGACCCCACGTGTTGCGGCGGGATGTTGATTATGAAGGTCATTCGTATCCATCGCCTCAAACGGATCGGACCTTTTATGATTTTTCTTCTTCAAAAGCTTGGTTCGAGTGTCGGTCTCCTTAGTGGTTAACTGGTCTGTCTTGAACCAGATGCGAGAATCGGATTTATGGTTATAAGAATTAGTTAATCAGATTTTTAAGTCTATTAAATGTATTAGCAATAAGTAATGAAAAACTAAACACAGCTACTAAACCAAACATTGAACCAACAAAAAAATAAAATTTAATTGGTTTGACCTTTTTAATGCTTTCTATATTCCCAAGATAAAATTTTATGTCACTTCAATTGCAGCCACATTCGCAAACTATGCGAACTGTGAATACAATTAGCGTGCTTCTTCCTTTAAGTTGATCGGTAGTCAAATTGAAGCACCCCCGATCGTTTTATTCTTCTGATTTCTTCAAAAGTACCAATGTATAAGCAGTATCAAGATAAAGACACGAACAACTGAAAGTAATCGAAGGTGTCACCACCGGTCCCATCCCGAGCAGCATAAACAGCAAGCATCGCGACCACCGAGGCAACGCCCCAACCATAATAGATGTTCTCCATCTTCTTCCCGAATTTGTCTGGAGGACTCGGTAAATTTTTTCGCCTAAAAGTTTGCATGTGAGTTTTTATATGTGTATGTTCGGGTAGGGCCTGGTCGAAGAGATACAACGGTTGGTTGCATGGGTTTTAAATTGATAAGCAATTCAAGAACAAATAAACAGAAACTGAATAACAATTTAAGAACACATGTGTTATTAAATTTAACATAACTAAACTTAAGAACACACAAACATAAATTGAATAATAGTTTAAAAACACATTATATATACATACAGAATTTGTTAATATATATTATAGAACACATAAACAGCAATTGAATAACAATTTGAGAACACAAAAACAGAAATTAAATAACAATTAAGGAACACATAAACATAAACTTTTATTGAATTTGTGTTTAAAAAAATTAACAACACATAAACCGAATTTGTATACATATACATGCAGAGAGCATATGCACAGAGAGCAAGCGAAGAAGACGATAAACAACGTAAAATAAGTCTGGCAATATCTCTTACTATTCTCCGCAACTCTCATACGCGCTTGCGACCGAGATGACGGGACCGAATATGAATCAGAAAATCCAACAAACCCTAGGGTCCACGGCGGCCCATCGCGAGAGAAGTCTTCATTAGTGAGTTTCAAGAGCGGATTAGTTGTCATCAAAGAGAATAGGATTTCGATGTTATTGAGAACATTCGAGAAGAAAAAGCCGCTGCTAATGACGTCATGGTTACAAAGATGTCGTTCAGATCGGTGGTTGACTGGCCGGAGAAAGGGCATTTTATGTGATGTAGATCTTGGCAAAAGTTCTAACCGTCGGAAGAAACAACGTGCCCGGAAAGTTTGGGTAGGGTTGAGTTTGATGTGTCCCACGATTTGTTTGATTTGTGGGTTAAATATAAAAAAGATAAAACGGTTGAAACTGATGTAGATAACGGTTAAAGACGTTTAAGCAAAAGTAAACGGAAAAAACTCTTCCATTTTTAATTGACTGAAAAGATGGGAAAAAAAGTGGGAGGAGATGTCTCTTACTTGAGGCAATGGTTGGTTAGTTGACAGTTTTTTAGTTGGTAATTGTATAAGGGTATAATGGGCTAGTTTGAATATTTGAATTGGTTATAGATTATAAAGCTTGTAAGATGAGCTGTATTTATAAAATTTTGTATTAGGTTTAGATCAAAATCTGTGACACATTATCAATCTCGTATTTGGGGAAATACTTGGTTTCACTTAAATGCTCAAACAGTTGGATTGTCTCACTTATGATCTTGATGTTAGATCAACTGATTAAGCTGTGATGAAGAATATTTAGTTGGCTGAGCATTCTTATGTTTTTGAAATTGATCATTTTGTGGATTAATCAATCACTTTTGTTCTATATACCTAGAGTTAGGAGTGGTGGTGGTAGAGGTTGGTTGGAGAGAGATGAAGATGAGAGATTCTAGGGTTAGGACTTAGAGCATACGTAGTGGGGCGGTATAACCCCCCATAGCGCCGGCATAGCGCGGGAACACCGAAACGAGGGGCGCCATTTTTCGAAAATTTTGATCGGCGCTATGTTGTTCGCGCCGCTATGCATGCTCCAATCAAATTTTCCACCAACCACAAACAAGCAATTTTTTTTTATTAATTAATAAAATTGAAAATTATTAAATAGGTAATGATTAGGTGGGGGCTTTATGACTACGGGCTTAAAATGCATAAGGCCCCATAACACCCACACGCTGACGTGGCGCGCCACGTGTCGCATAACGCCCACAAAGGGGCGTTATGACTACACATGGCCTTAGGATTGGGGAAGATAATGTTTATTTATTAATGGACATTTTAAATAAAAACATGAAATGACCAGAATACCCTTAAGCGGATTGACATAACTGAAAATTTTAACTTGGTTAGTGTTAAAGGACGAAAGGTGCGTTTTCCAAATAAAGGATTGTGACTGTAATTATTGAAGTTAAAGACTATCTATTGCAGCCCGCTACAAACATAAAGGACGAAAAGTGTAATTTACACTAAAAAGATTAATGTTAATATTTAATTGTTATAAACTAGATTTGACCATTATTACTAGCATGCGCTATTCAAATTCCTCGTATGCATCAGTAGGAGAAAGGGTTCCATTGCCTCTTTCAATAGCTACCATGATATAGGATGGAGCTCTCTGCTTCCCATTCTCTACAATAGCGCCCCAATGTTATACCTCTCTCTCTCACACACAATAGCTCGCCATTGCATTCACAATTCATCAATAGCACCCCCCCCCCCCCACCCCCGAATGGTGCCCAGGGTATAGAAGGGGGTTGCTATTGTTCAAAAAATGGTGAGGTGGCATGGGGATAATGCCCCATATCGCACAACCTAAGTAGTGTGATTCTTTCACGCATTGGGGTTGTTTGATTTTAAATAAAAGCTATATTAAAACGTAGATAGAAATAAGTGTGCCGCAACGGTATATTAGAAATTTTATATAACATTATATCCGAAAAGAAACAAAATATGTTACACAAATCGAAAACCATAAAAATGAATAGCACATTAGTTTGGATATTATTTAGTCGGTATTGGTTTGGTTCGATTCGTTACCAGTATAATACCGGCAATAGGTAATACTTTACGACACCATAAAATATATTATTTTGAACACAACACATAGTTCATTATTTTACTAATACTCTTGTTTACAATTTAAAAAAAAAAACTATTTACAACGATTTCATTACACAAGGTTGTCGGATACAGCTAAAAATTGACGTGGTCTTTTGCATCAATAAAAAACTACAAAATCAAATGTCGGCTACAAAAATACCGATAAGAGCACCGAATTCATGATTTCCTAACTGTGTGTGTATAAATCGACAACAACAAAGTTCAAATATCTAAGTGACTCCAAACCACCAAAAAAAAAATTATGTAATCAACTCTTGAAAATAGCTGGTTATATAAAAATGAATTTAATAATATATTTGCCCCGAAAAGAAAGCCAAATGAAGGGGCATTTTCAAACAACACGTTGGGTGGTGTCTAACATCTTATCGATGTACATGGTCTAGGAAAATGCTAAACGGACGGTCCAAAACAAGCCCTTTCTTTTTGCAATCTCCTCCATCCGTTAGTTTCTTTCTTTCTCACTTCTTAATTTTAAACTATATCTTCTTAATAACTTTATAAAGGAATTGATGATGTTCATTAGCCATTTATAATTAGGCCTGGCAATAAAAACCCATTTGGGTTTTTTGGGTTACTTTGGGTCATTTTAAAAATAAGGATGGGTTAGGATGGGTTAAGAAATAATTAAGGATGGTTCAGGATGGGTTATATGATATCTATTTAAAATAATTCGTAGGTCACGATGGGTATTATGTTGGGTAAAAGGGTAACTCAAAAAATAGCATCACAGGCAGATTCTTCATCCGAACACTAGTGTTCGTAAATGTTGGCTTCACAAATAATAAAAAAATTTAAAATAATAAAAAAAATTAAAAATAATAAAAAATAAAAATATTCTAAAAAATAATAAAAAATAAAAAAAATTCTAAAAAATCCAAAAAATACTAAAAAATCCAAAAAAATCTAAAAAAACAAAAAATAATAAAAAATAAAAAAAATTCTAAAAAATAATAAAAAATAAAAAAATCTAAAAAATCTAAAAAAATCTAAAAAATTCTAAAAAATAAAAAAAAATATAAAAAATCCAAAAAATTATAAAAAATCAAAAAAATTCTAAAAAATCAAAAAAATATTAAATATCCAAAAAATTCTAAAAAATCAGAAAAATTATAAAAAATAAAAAAAATTCTAAAAAATAAAAAAAATCCAAAAAATTCTAAAATATCAAATAAATTTTAAAAAATCAAAAAAATAATAAAAAATACTAAAAAATAAAAAAAATTATAAAAAATCCAAAAAAATCAGAAAAATATAAAAAATAAAAAAAATAAAAAAAAACTATAAATTCTAAAAAATTATAAAAAATCCAAAAAATTCTAAAAAATCAAAAAAAATATAAAAAATAAAAAAATATATAAAAATCCAAAAAATTCTAAAAAATCATAAAAATTATAAAAAAATCCAAATAATTATAAAAATAAAAAAAATACTAATAAATCCAAAAAAATTATAAAAAATAAAAAAAATTATAAAAAATCAAAGAAATTCTAAAAAATTAAAGATATTAAAAAAATGTAAAAAATTCTAAAAAATCAAAATAATCAAAAAATAATAATAAATCCAAAAAATTCTAAAAAATCAAAAAAAATATAAAAAATTTAAAATAAAAAAATAATAAAAAATCAATAAATTCAAAAAATTCAAAAAAAAAATTTGTTGATTTTTTATTATTTTGTTGATTTTTTAGAATTTTTTGGATTTATTATTATTTTTTGGGTTTTATTGATTTTTTAGAATTTTTTGATTTTTTAGGATTTTTTTTGATTTTTTTGGTTTTTTTATAATTTTTTGGATTTTTATAAGTTTTTTTATTTTTTAAAATTTTATTGATTTTTTATATATTTTTTATTTTTATATATATTTTTTATTTTTTAAATAGTTTTATATTTTTTTAGAATTTTTTATTTTTTTGTTGATTTTTTATAATTTTCTTGATTTTATGTAATTTTTTGATTTTTTAGAATTTTTTGGATTTTTTAGAATTTTTTTGGATTTTTTATATTTTTTTTGGATTTTTTTATAATTTTTTTGGATTTTTTATAATTTTTTTCGGATTTTTTAGAATTTTTTGGATTTTTTAGAATTTTTTTGATTTTTTATCATGCCCAAATCAATCTTAACAAAAACCCATTTTAACCTAAACCCGTTCTAACCCATTTCTTAATAAACCCATTCTCACCCAAACTCATCCTAACACAAACCCATCCTAACCCATTACTCAAACCTACCCATCCCACCAATTTATAATGATGGGTAAGTAGTCGTTGAGACTTGAGAGATTTCTGACACTTGCACGTATCAAAATCTTTAAAAAAATGATACATATTTTTTAAATCAAAGTCAAAGGGGTTGAGTTATAATACAAAGTATTTAAAAATAAGAAGGGTAAGAAGTCATCAGAGAGTGACAAGTGTCCTAGGAGGAATTAAATGGAAAGGGTAATTTTGTCTACAAGAGAAAAGAGAATATGCACATGCAAGTCACATGTTATTTCCCCCCCCCCCCCCCAATTTTTAAACGTCCGTAACTTTTTTATACATCATTTGTTTTTAAAAAAAAATATACCATAAAATCGAGCGTTTTTTTATCTTTAATATGAGTACCATATTGTTATATTTTTCAAAAAAAATTCAAAAACTCAGCTGCGTATTACACAATGGACATGATGTTAAACACAATTTAAAGTAGATCAAAAACACAATCAATGACAACAGATAAAGACACAATGGACAACATACTAAAACACAATGACCATAACGTATAACACAATGGCGATAACATATAACACAATAAGTACCAGACTAAATAAAAACATAATTGATGACAACACATAAAAGACACAATTAATAAAAGCAGATAAAAGACACAATGGAAAGCGGATGAATACACAATGGAAAACAAACTGAAAACACAATACACAACAAACTAAAACACAATGAACATAGATAATAAAAAAAATTGAACAAATTTTTAAAACACAATGACCGAAACTAATAACACAATTTATAGAAAACCCAGATACAACACCATCTTCATTGTGTCATATATTGTGTTATAGGTTTTTATAAAAACGCAATGGATAGAACCCAAATTAACATTGTGTTATAGGTTTTAATAATAACACAATGGACATGATGTAAAACACAATGTAAAGTAGATCAAAAACACAATCAATGCCAACAGATAAAGACACAATGGATAACATACTAAAACACAATGAACATAACGTATAACACAATGGCGATAACATATAACACAATAAATATCAGACTAAATAAAAACACAATTGATGACAACACATAAAAGACACAATTAATAAAAGCAGATAAAAGACACAATGGAGAGCGGATGAATACACAATGGAAAACAAACTGAAAACACAATACACAACAAACTAAAACACAATGAACATAGATAATAAAAAATTGAACAAATTATTAAAACATAATGGACAACATATTAAAACACAATAAATAACATATTAAACACAATGACCTGAACTAATAACACAATTTCTAGAAAACCCAGATATAACACAATCTTCATTGTGTCATTTATTGTATTATAGGTTCTTATAAAAACGCAATGGATAGAACCCAAATTAACATTGTGTTATAGGTTATGATAATAACACAATGTATAAAAACTCTACTGACCAAAACCCAGTTAAAAAACACAATGAGCTGAACCTTTAACACAATACAAAAAAAAAAAAAAAAACCCAGAAAAAATGAAATTTTTTATTTTATTTTTATATGATAATATGGTACTCATATTAAAGATAAAAAAACACTCGTTATTATGGTGAAATTTTTTTTCTAAAAAAATGTTGTGTGAAAAAGTTATGGACGTTTTAAATCGATGGGGGAATTGACATGTGCCTTGCATGTGCAGAGAGAAAATCCATAAATATAGGATTCCCTTTATTTCCTTCTATTATTTTCTTTTCCCTACAACTAATCTCAACCCTCCAAATCTAAGATTAATGGACTAGAATCCTTCTTACCCTTCTTATTTATTTTATCTTTTGTATTTGATCCTAACCTCAAAGTTAAAATATGGTACGATAAAACAAACTGTGGGCAACCAAAATTTTCGTATATCTTTTTACCTAACTTAATTTTAAATATGCCACTTCCCCTTATTGTCAATAAATATAAAATAAAAGAAACCTATTAAACAGTTTTATACATATTTAAACAAGAGTTAAATGCCATTTTAGTCCCTGTGGTTTGGGCCATTTTACCAGTTTAATCCAAATGTTTCATTTTTAACCTGTGGGTCCAAAAAGGTTTCACAGTTGCCATTTTAGTCCACTGGGTTAACTTCATCAATTTTTTCTGTTAACGAGAAGGCCAATTTGGTCATTTTGTATGTAATTCTGTTAACTAAAAGGGCAATTCAGCCATATAAAATGACCGAAATGGCCTTCTGGTTAGCAGAAAAAATGAATGAAGTTAACCCAGTGGACTAAAATGGCAACTGTGAAACCTTTTTGGACCCACAGGTTAAAAATGAAACCTTTGGACTAAACTGGCAAAATGGCCCAAACCACAGGGACTAAAATGGCATTTAACTCTTTAAACAATAAACAAGCCGGAACCATGATTATTACACTCTTAATACATTTGAAATTTGATATTAGAAAAAATATAATTATATAGTTATAGTCTTACACTCAACGATTATATTATTCGTGTTCAAGTCCAAATTAAATTGAAAAATCATAGACGGTTGGTTTGAATTAAGTGGGTTGAGATTGTGGATTCCTTTTACATTTGCAATTGTCTCTCAATGTTGATTGGTTGGATAATCTATTATCTATATTAAAACAAAACAACTTAGTGCCACTTGGCATAATTTTAATCCACTAATTGCCACGTGTGATTCTTACGATACATATTCTTTTCATTTGAGCGGCAAAATAAGAGACGCTCTTTCTCCTGCACACTGCGTTATATCTCATCTTTTGTTTCCATAAACATGAATACTTCCTTTCTCAATCCTATTTCAAATAAAAACCCTAGATCTAAATCTGTATTTCACCTTGCCGATTCATCTCTCAATCAATCCTCTGGGTCGTTTGTTTCATCTATTGCTTCTTCAATGAATCGGACTCTCTTCCACGGAGTGGTCGCATTCAGTTTCACCGACTAAATATCAAGAACGACTCTCACCTTGAGGGACTTATTTAGTGCTCCGATCTGGTAATTCATCGATCTCTGATTCATTATTTTGTTTTTCTTGAATTTTTAGGTTCATATGCGTCTAATTTAATTGTATGTTTGTGTGATAATAATAGTGTTAAGATATTCGATGATTCATCGATGATGTTATTAGGGCTTCTCAGTTGGGATTTTTTAAGAGTCAGATTGAAACTGCTGTGAAAGAAGAGAATGAGATTGAGAGTGGAAACCCTAATTTACCGGGTGTCGAGTGAGGCGAAATCGGAAGAAGATGGAGGAGGAACTGCAATAAACGAGCATCGCCGATCTGACTTGATTACAGGTAACCTTTTAAGCACTAATTTAGTCTGGAAGATGAAGTCATTTAGTTGTTGGTTAGATTTTTCGTTGTTTTTCCCGATAATTGCACTTTCTTGGTGTTACATATTGATACGCAGAAGATGATTTATTCTAATATTTGCTGATGTAAATTGTTTTTGAAACGTATTTGAGCTTATGTTAAGAAATACGGTTCAGTTTTTTAGAATGAAACCCTAGATCTCTCTTATGTGATATTTTTTTTGAATCACCCCTTCCATTCTTGGTCCCTATTAACGCTTTCTTATTGTGTGCCATCACTGAAACATACCACGTCAAGCAAGGGTGTTAATATCTCTGAAGTTATCAGCCTCCGGCTTCTTTGACGGGTAATTTTTCTCTGTTTCTTCTTTAATTCAATGTGTTTTCTATACCAGATTGTTTAATTTGATAGATTGTTTGATTTAGGATTATTATCATGAATCAATTATTGAAGAACATCTTATTTTAGGTGACTGCTACAATTGAGATGTTGGTTCGTATGTGACATAAAGGTGTTTGTGGATGTGACAAGGACACCAGCAATGGTAAAGGTAAGAAGCTCTCCATTTTATAAAATACATGGCTTTTTATAATCTAATTTTCTTTGTAATCAGCTATGCTAATTGCATACCATTACTTCTTTCCTATGTGTTGATCAAGAATTTTGTTTTGTGTGTGTTCAAGAAATAGCCACCAATGTGTATTTTGATTATCTATCCTTCCCCTCAGGTACCTTCAACTACATTTTGATCTAGATATTTGTTGTGTGTTGTTCTTAGATTTGTTGAAATTATTAAAGCGTCTGTGAATGGTGATATTATTGATTCAGGAATTTCCATTCGCCTATCAGAATCTGTTATATCAAACGGGTTGCTGAGCAAGGGTTTCAAGCTATTGAAGTAAGTTAACATCTAATTAGTTTTTAATACTGGGTTTTCAATATAATTGTTATGAAATTTTTAAGTTAAATCAATTAATGTTTTCTTATTACACATACCTTATAAGCTGTTTGACATTTTAGATGAATATTGAGTGGATAAATGGTACATTTGTCAAGCATAAACTTTTTGAAGCCCTAGAATCTCACCGGCTCATGGTTTGTCAAACTTATTATCTGCAAATGAAAGTCAAAGACAGATTTGAGTTACAAATTTGGATGTAAACTGTTAGGCATTAGCTAGGAACGGAGATGTGAATTCAACCCATACATGGGAAAGTGAAATTTGATCATTTTGAGTGGTATTCTATTTCTAACGAGTCAAAGTAGTAACATAAAAAGAAGTTTTGCTATAAAGAAAACAGGTTAAGGAAGCCAAATGGGTTAGAAGTTCGCCTACTAGGGATGAGCAAATGGTACCGGGTACCAGTTCGAAACCAGTACAAAATTTCCCGAACCGACTCAAATTTCGGTACTACTGACCTTTTGCATTTTCGGCACCGGTAATTACCGGATTTTTTATTCAAATATCGGTTCGTACCGGTACCGAAATGTACCGTACCAGGTATTTTCGGTACCAGTACCCATTTTTTGGGATCTTTGATACCGGTATTTTCGGTGCCGGTTGGTACCAAGCTCATCCCTATCACCAACCACATTCTCAAGTCTTTACCACCTAGCATGTTTTAGCAAATGAATGATACTTATAGTCACATCCTCATTTCTGTTCACACTATTGAAATACAAAATAACTTGTGTTATTCTTAATGATTTATTTGCGAATCAAATCGTTATGTTTCATCTAATAGAGAAATTAAACCTAATTTCCACTACTTTCTCTGTTAATTTCAGTTATGAGTATTCACAGTTTTGTGTTGTGTAATGATAAGTTTCCAGTGTTTTAGATAATATGTATCCAGTGACTGTAAATCTTTGAAAAATTAGAATTTTATTTAGGGGTTACTGTTTGATACAGTTTGCACGTTAACCCCATTATGATAGTTTTAATGTGCGTATATAGGGTTAAATGTGTGATTTAGTGTGTTAATGAGGTTTTATTTTCTGTAATTTCTTTGGTAAGCACCAAGTGATTTCTTTGGTAATTACATTAGTTGTCAGTTTTTTAATACTAAAATTTTGATTTAGTTATTATCTTTGCCTTCAGTAGTCAACCTTACTTTTCATTCTATTTATGCAACACCAGTCAGCACTAGCACCAAGTGTAAAGCCTCATACTTGTATGGCCATATGCGTCTGATAAGATAAATATGTTATGTGAATAAATAGAAAATTTGGTTTAGCAGACTGCCAGACGCTTACATTTGTATGTGTAAAGTGGTGGGTGTTTCACTTTAGTCATTGTGCCTACAAAGGGATTCTGGAATGGTGAATGGGTCGATTCATGTTAAGTTTTAGAGATGGTGTTTCACTTTGGTCATTGTGCCTACAAGTGGTGGATGGTTTTCGATTCGTGTTACGTATTACAAAAACAAAGTAACAAGCTAAACAGGTTAAATAAAAAAACAAGTCACAGTTAAACGGGTCAAAAATTGTGTATTTTTGGTTTATAAAACTCCTCAATCATTTTGTTAATTATATTAGATCGTTATTGAAATGGCATTATTTTTGTAACAATAATTGATACGCTAATTTTCATTTTAACAATTTGAAATTTATGGCAAAATATGTTTCGGGTCAGCCCAAGCTGACCTATTTTGGCATGTACCGGAACTTACCAGGAAATTTGATTCATTATACAACTCACTTTACCTGCCATTTTGCCACTTTATGCCTGGAAATAGCTTATAAAGTATGAATAATTCATAAATCATTTATATTTTTTGCCACTTAATTAATAGTAGTAACTACCAGCATGTCAAAACTATTGCAGTTGAACACTTTGATTCCCATTTGAAGTATGTCGAACAAATTGGTCTTAATTTAGTGCTTCATAAAGTATGTATAATTCATAAATCATTTATATTTTTTCGTCCACAATTATGGGAAGAACATAAAGGTGATTTTTTCAAGAATGATTTTAGGGAATTTAAAAGTTTATAGCACCTTCTAATTCAGTGTAAGAAAGGTTTAAACATAGTTATTGAACACGCTTACACAATATAGATTATGGGATAGATATTTGGAACTATATCAAGACAACGATTTAGTATGCATAGCTGAAGAGATTGATTATAGAAAAGATTCCGCTCTGCTCATGTTCTTAGGTATACCACTTTGGGGTTATTGTTCAACTCTTATTTGCAGGTATTTGATTAAAATTTCTGTCTTTGCATAGGTATACCACTTCTTAGGTATGACACATTGGCAATATGGACCATTAAGTTAGCCACATCAGTCTAATTTGCAGGTATTTGACTAAGAAAAAGTATTCATACATTAAAACCGTGTTTAATAGAATATTTTGTTTTAGTAGGTTGTCTATGAAAACTATTGGCACTTAGACCATGTGTAATGGGCATTATAAGGGCATGAAAAGGTTTGATAATGCCCTCAACATCACCCCCTTGGGCATTATAAGGGCATGAAGAGGGTGTGGCATTTCTATAATAATGCCCAAAGAGAAGAAAAATAATGGAAAGTAATAAATGAAATGGGCATTAACCATTACACCTTTTTTAAAAGGGCATTATGATGATGATGTGGTGAAAAATGCCCCTTAGTGGGCATTAACCATTACCTATGGTCTTATAAGTGATTTTTAGAACTTATTATGGCACTGTTGTCAAAAGCAGAATCACCAAATTTGTTTGCAATGGCTGTTAACACTTGCCATTATGACAAATCTCTCATGTTTTGTTTCTTGATAGCCTTTTTTTCTGTTTTTACATAGATAGACTACTTTTTTTGCCTTGGAATCAATGCTACGCTCTAGACAGAGACAAACCCACATCGCTTTTGAATCCAAATGAAAATGCACAAAGATCGCCTACGGATACAAGTAACTGCAGTCATTTTTCACGTGTCCTTTGAAATCTTTCAGTTCTTTTGTTTTCAACTTTGGCAAGACTTGGCTCCTCTATAACATCAAAAACACGCACTCTTTCGTAGGTCTCTTTTGTAGCTGCACGAGTTGTAAAGAGTTGGTTCCACTTATATGGACTCTTTTGCACATCTTCATTACAGCACTTCCCATATACTTAAAGTAGATTCTTTGGCTTGAACTAATTAGATCTAAATAGCAAAACCCGCAGCGAAGCAATGTTACTTTAATTTTCTATATATTAAGTTATTGGTTATTAGACATTGATAAGAGTTAGTGTATTAATGAGGTTTTATTTTCTGTGATTTAGTGTGTTAACGAGGCTTTAATTTTCTGTATATAGGGTTCAGGTTTTCAAAAATCAGAACCCAAAAGGTCGAAACTTAAGACTGGTGGTTTGACTTCTCCTGGGTCAACCGTCTTTGTTTCACCTCGACCCGTTATCAAACTTAATGCTGCTGCGACAATAGTTCCAAAGATATACCAAAGTTATCGAACACAAAGAAATATAGCAGATTGTATTGTTATTGAGGTTATATGGTTAGTTTACACCAATTTAAATAATAGTTTGATTCGTTTGACTAAAAAGTCAAAAGTCAAAGTTGGTGTTTTTTTTCTAAAATTTGGCTAATGTGTTTTAGGTGGAAGGCTTTGGACTTTACATCTTGGATCGGACTTCGGTTATGTCACAAGTGAAGAAAGGGACTAGAGATGAGCATTTGGTACTTGGTTCCGGTATCAAATTTCCCGTATCCAATTTTTTTGGTACTCACTTCTTGGCGTTTTCAGTACCTGTATATTCGGGTCGGTACGGTAGCAGTATTTTACCGAATTTTACATACAAATAGTGGTACCGGTACCGTACCCAACTTTTTCGGTACCGGTACCCATATTTGGCGATTTTTGATACCCATATCAAATTTGGCGATTTTCGATATAGGTACCGAGCTCATCTCTAGAAAGGACGATGTTTCTCGACATAACAAAGTTGACTTTTGTTTGTCTTATATGTTTGTGTTAAGCCACCCGCGAAACTCGCGGGATCTTAAACTAGTATATTAATATAATAATATGCTAATTAATGAGTAGATGGATTGATAGTCACTAAGTTTGGTATGTACGTGTGGTTTACTATAATGCATGATGCATGTGTGTACGTCTAGTATGTGTATAGTATACGTGCCTCTACAAAATTTTACTCTTTTATCTCATCTTATATCGTCAATGTTATCTACTTATCTTAGTATTTTTCTAAACATTTTTTTCTATAATAGGTCGTCAATGTTGTTATCTACTTATCTTAGTATTTTCCTAAACATTTTTTATATTAGGTTAATTATAACTAGTTCTTTCAGGTTCATAAAGGTACTTTAAATTTTTGCAATTGCAATATCAAGTGTACAAAATTATTGTTAAAAGATCATCATCATAAATATATAATCACTAGCAAGTGTTTTATATAAAACTATGGAGATTCAAGCGGTATCAGTTTGGTTTGTGACGGCTTCGGCACAAGATATTTGCGCTTTGCGCCAGGGCCAACTTATTTTACACAAAGTGCAAATGAAAACGTAGACGCGGTGTTAAAAATAACATTTTAGTCGAAAGCGGTTTGGTTTATTTAAAACAATAACATATATTACATACGTGTTAAAAAATATTTGTTGTAATGGGTTTTAACATGTTTTCAAATAAAATGGATTTTCAAATTAACTCCTATATATGTGTGTGAGTGTGTCAAGTTTCATAAGCACAATGTAAGAGTTGAGACTTTTACCCCATTTGATGTGAGATTTCTATAAATAGTTAGATTTACCACGTAAAGATGTTATTATAAAGTTTTGAGAAATAGTTTTAGGAATTTTCTTTTTAAATCTTTGAGTAAACTGTCATTTTGGTCCCTGAAATTTAGCTGGTTTTGCCACTTTAGTCCAAATCTCAAACATTTTGTATCTAGGTACCTGTGGTTTCAGTTTTATTGTCATTTTGGTCCAAAAGTAAAATTTGGTCAGATTTCTAAAAGAAAAACATGGTTTTTTATCCTTTTCTAACAGCACAAAATAAATCAAGGATCCTCATATCTTTGATTTATTCTATGTCATTATTGTAGATATTGTAAATATATTATTTCTATACTTACGAACATTGTTTGTGTATAAATTGTAATTATTGTTATCAATAAAATTGTCTTGAGTTTTATTCACATTTACATGGTATCAGCCAAATTTTGATCCCTAAACCCTACCTCTTTGTCGCCCCCTCTTCTTCTTCCTGTCTGACCATGGCTACTGATAAATCTTCCCCCATTCCTCTTCATTCTCTCCTTCACTTTATTCCTCTCAAACTCACAGCCTCTAATTATCTAGCATGGTCTCAGCAAATCACTCATGTCCTATCTATGCAGCACCTGTCCGGCCACATCGATGGCACCTCCACCAAACCAGCCGAAACCGTCACTTCTGCTGATAAAACCGTCCCAAATCCTGACTATACAACCTGGTTGGAGGCCGACCAGTCGGTTCGTCTTTTGATTCAATCCTCTCTTTCGGAGGAGGCCATGGCTGAAATCATCGGCTTATCGACTGCGCGACAGATTTGGCTCGCGCTTGAAACTGCTTTCAGCAACAGTTCTATTGACAGGGTTCATACCCTTCGGGACACCCTTCGATAGCTGCAAAAAGGTTCGTCCACTGTGTCGGACTATGGTCGCAAGTTCAAGTCACTTTGCGATCAATTGGCTGCTATTGGTCATCCGGTAGCGGAGACTGACAAATGTCACTGGTTCTTATGCGGTCTTGGAGCTGCGTATGAAAATTTTTCTACTACTCACAGGGCTGTCTCCACTTCCCTCTCTTTCCGCCAGCTTCTCGCCAAAGCCGAGAATCAGGAGATTTTCTTGCAGTCCATTCACGGCACAGCCGTTCCTCAAGTATCGTTTATGGCTCAACAAAAGTCTGGTAACTCTTCTAAATCCTCCTCTAATTCCTCTTTTTCTGGTCGAGGTCGCGGCCGTGCTTCTGGTCGTGGACAGGCCAGACGACCCCCACACTGTCAACTTTGCAGGAAAGATGGGCATTATGCCAACACATGCCCAAGCCTTGCTTCTTTTGCTCAGCGTGCGCCTACTCTAGATGCTAATCTGGCCCAAGCGTTCCATGCCCAATGTCACATTACTGGCGACTCTCCTGATTGGACTGGTGACACAGGTGCGACTGATCACATGACTCCTAATAATAATGATGTTTCCGCCCCTTATGGTAAACCCGGTAATGCCTTTGTTACCTTTGGAAACAGAAAATCTTTACCAGTTACTAACATTGGTACTGCCACCATTCAAAATAAGATTCCTTTAAATGATGTTCTTGTTGTCCCTCATCTCACAAAACGCCTACTTTCCATTAGTAAACTTACTAATGACTCCCCAGTTGACATTCTATTTTCTAACAATTTTTTCCACATCCAGGATCGAAAAACGAAGCAAATCTTGGCAAAGGGGACTTGTGAAAATGGGCTTTACGTTCTAAGGGAAGGACAACATGCATTTGTGGCGTCCTACTCTTCACATCATCTCAAGGCATCGTTTGAAAAATGGCATGGTCGTCTTGGTCATGTTTCTTTTGATGTAATTTCTAGATTACATAAGACTGGTTCTTTATTTGTTACTTCCTTGTTACCAAAACCCAAACTTTGTTCTCCTTGTCAATTATCCAAGTCGCATCGTTTGCCTTTTGATTTAAATGCTAAACGTTCTTTGCATGCTTTGGATCTAATACATTGTGATCTTTGGGGACCCGCACCAGTTAATTCTTCTAATGGATATCGTTTTTATGCTTTATTCATTGATGATTACTCGCGTTTTAGTTGGTTTTATCCACTTAAACATAAGTCAGATTTTTATGATGTGTTGTTAACTTTCACAACTTATGTCCAAAATCAACTATCTTGCAAAATCAAAGTTTTTCAGAGTGATGGAGGCACGGAATTTACAAATTTGCGTGTTCAAAAGTTTTTTCAAGAAAATGGTATTCAGCACCGCCTTTCTTGTCCCCATACACCTCCACAAAATGGTCGTGCTGAACGAAAGCATCGACACATTACTGAGACAGGTTTAGCCATGCTTTTCAATTCCCATTCACCGGCCACACTATGGATGGATGCATTCGCTTCAGCGGTCTTTATAATCAATCGCTTACCCACATCCGTTTTGGACCACAAATCTCCCTTTGAGATCTTATATGGTCATCCTCCTACCTATTCTAATTTTCGGATATTTGGGTGTCCTGTCTTTCCTTACTTACGAGACTATGCCAAACACAAATTGTCTCCTCGAAGTGCCGAATGTACCTTTATTGGTTATGACTCAAAATATAAGGGCTATCGGTGTTTAGATCCTACCACAAATCGTGTCTATGTTACACGACATGCTCAATTTGATGAGGAAACATTTCCCTTTAGCGGTAATATTCCTCCTGTTGATGAGGCAACCTTAGTCTTTTCTAATTTTGATGAAACTCTTCCTGTTGTTTCGTTACCGAACCCACCTCCCATTCTCATCCCTTCGCCTACTCCACAATCCATCAACTTCTCCCCACCTTGTAGTCTATGTCCTTCTCACACCTCTCCAAGCCCAACACACTCAGCCCAATCCTTTCACCCACCAACCGAAAACCCACCTCATTCTCCCAGTCCATCCCAAACCGATAACCTACCTCATTCTACCAGCCCATCCCAAACCGAAAACCAACCTAATACTTCCAGCCCAATTCACTCGGCCCAAAACCCAACACTTTCCTTCTCTCAATCCCCGGCCCCCATTCACCTGCCTCTCTTTCACTTGGCTCAACCGTCTCAGCCTTCACCTACCCTTCCAGCCCAATCCGTTAACATTCAGCCTGTTCACCCTATGCAAACCCGCTCCAAAAGTGGGATTTTTAAACCAAAACATCATGTTGATTTAGCTTTGTTCTCAAACAGGTTACATCATGCTTTACTGGCAACTACTGATCCTCGTGGTTATAAGTCGGCTGCTAAACATCACAAATGGGTTAAGGCTATGGAGGAGGAGATTATTGCGTTACAAAATAACAATACTTGGGTTTTGGTACCTCGCCCCTTGAATACTAATATTGTTGGCTCAAAGTGGATATTTAGGACAAAATACAAATCGGATGGGACAATTGACAGATATAAAGCACGCTTGGTAGCCCAAGGATTCACTCAAATCCTTGGTATCGATTTCTCCCATACTTTCAGTCCTGTTGTCAAGGCCTCTACTGTTCGTGTAGTCCTTGCTCTTGCTACCATTTATGATTGGCCCTTACGTCAACTTGATGTTCGCAATGCCTTCCTAAATGGGAATCTCACTGAGACTGTTTATATGGAACAACCCACAGGGTTTGTTGATACCCGTTTCCCAAATCATGTTTGTCGCTTGCAAAAAGCTCTTTATGGTCTTAAACAAGCCCCTCGCGCGTGGTTTCAGCGACTCAGTGTTTTTCTTACTAACCATGGTTTTCTTTGCAGCAAAGCGGACACATCTTTATTTATTTTCAAGCAGGGCAAAATGTTGGTATATCTTCTTGTGTACGTTGACGATATTATCATCACTGGTAATGACTCTACTTTCATCCAGTCTTTTGTGGCAAAACTTCACAAGGAATTCTCCATCAAAGATTTGGGAGCTTTGGGTTATTTTTTGTGTCTTGAAGTCACTCATAACAACAATGGCATCTTCTTAAGTCAAGCTAAGTATGCTTACGATATTTTAGCTCGGGCCGGTCTCTTGGATGCAAAACCGGTTGCTACTCCTTTGAGCACCTCAGACACATTTCACTCTCAAGGTGAACCCTTTCATGATCCTACTTTTTATCGCTCATTAGTTGGTGCTCTCCAATATTTGACTATCACTCGACCGGATCTTTCTTATGCGGTGAATCAAGCTAGTCAACATCTTCAATCGCCCACTACCTCGCACTTTCAATCTGTTAAACGGATTCTTCGGTATGTTAAAGGCACTCTTGCGTTTGGATTCACTTTCTCCAAACAAACTGCTACTGCCTTAGTTGGTTACTCAGATGCTGATTGGGCTCGTTGTATTGAAACACGTCGCTCTACCTACGGATATTCTATCTATCTCGGTGGTAATCTGGTTTCCTGGAGTGCTAAGAAACAACCTACCGTCTCTCGATCCAGTTGTGAATCGGAATATCGGGCAATGGCAAATACCGCTGCGGAAATCATTTGGCTTACGCACCTTCTTCGGGAATTACATTCCTTGCCTATGGATCGTCCCACTTTGCTATGCGATAATAAAAGTGCCATTTTTCTCAGCCAAAATCCGGTATCTCACAAAAGGGCGAAACATATTGATATTGACTATCATTTTGTCCGAGAATTAGTTTCCTCTGGACGTCTTTACACAAAGTTTGTTCCTTCCAATCTTCAGGTGGCAGACATCTTCACCAAGAGTCTTTCCCGACCACTATTTGAAAAGTTTCGTAATTTACTACGTGTCGGTCCCCCACCTGTTCGATTGACGGGGGGTAACAGCACAAAATAAATCAAGGATCCTCATATCTTTTATTTATTATATGTCATTATTGTAGATATTGTAAATATATTATTTCTATACTTACGAACATTGTTTGTGTATAAATTGTAATTATTGTTATCAATAAAATTGTCTTGAGTTTTATTCACCTTTACATTTTCCTTAGGGGCATTTTGGTCATTTGGAATTATTATACAACTAATATAACACATAAAAGCAACATCTTCCCCCAAACTAATCCATCATCTTCTCTAGCCCTCTTCAACCAACATCTCCCTGCAACTAATCCACCTCCGCAACTACAATCCCTTTACAGCCACCACCTCCTGCAACCCATCCACCACCGCAACCAACAGCCCCCTGCAACCACCGCCCCCTGCAACCCAAAACCCACCAATATTGGTTAATTAACCATGAGCAAAAGGTTTGAAATTCCCGCGGCAAACACATTGAATCTTCGCCAATGGAAAATTCCAAACAAACACCTCTGATTCTCTCCAAACAACGCTCGTGGTCACCGGACATCCACCGGCGAAGCAAGGGCATCGACGCTGCTGCTACTAACGTTGACGTCACCGATGATCGGAAGAGAGAGAGGGTGATCGGAAGAGAGAGAGTGACGGTGACGTTGTTGTTCTGTGGCGGTTTTGGTTGGAGGAAGTGGTGGTTGCAGTTGCTAAAGGGTTCGAATTTAGGGTTTTGATTTTGGGTGGATTTGATTGATAGAGGGTTGTGGATTTGGGTGGATTTGGCTGTGGTGAGAAGGAGGTGGTGGTGGCAGCTGTGGTGAGAAGGGGGAGGAGGTGGTGGTGACGGCTGTGGTGAGAAAGGGGGGAGGAGGTGCGGTGGTGGAGTTGGAGGCTTGGAGGTGGTTATGGTTTCATCATCTGTATATAATAAAACTCCAAATGACCAAAATGCCCCTGAGGAAAAGGACAAAAAACTAGGTTTTTCTTTTAGAAATCTGGTCTGATTTCACTTTTGGACCAAAATGGCAATAAAACTGAAACCATAGGGACCCAGATGCAAAAGGTTTAAGATTTGGTCTAAAGTAACAAAACTGGCCAAAACTCGAGGACCAAAATGACAGTTTACTCTAAATCTTTTATACCAAACGAATAAAAATCTATAGGAACATATGTCATAATTCTCTAGTTTTGCTCAACTTGGCTTTTCCGCTTTCTCTCATGTTAAATAATGATATCAAAATAATAATTTTTTTTGGAATTTAATATAAGTTTAACGACAAAACGCTAAATGATAACCGAGTAAAGTACATGGGGTTTAACTGAAAAATCATTAAATGACAAAGTCAGAGGAAAACCGTGCGAAGTAGTAACCGAAAAATTCACTAACTGACAACCAAGTAAAGTACAGGGGTGTAAACGAAAATTCACTAAATGACAACGCTAAATGAAAATCGTGTTACCAACGATGCAAAGTGCATGGTGTAAAACTGTGCTAAATAGTAACGGAAAATTCATTAAATGACAAAACATAAATAAATGACCAACCATGTAAAGTACATGAGGTGTAAACGAATATTAACTAAATGACAAAGCCAGAGCGTGTAAATGAAAATTCAATAAATGACAAATGAGTAAAGTACATTGGGTGTACATGAAAGTTCGCTAAATAACAACCGAGTAACGTACTAGGGGGAGGGGGCGTAAACGAAAATTCACTAAATAACAAAAGAAGTTAAAAGACGAAAGATTTACTATTAGTAGCTATATTCTAAATTAACACGCATATATATAATTACAAATCTATGTTCCTAAGTCAGTGTGTGATAGCCTACTTGATAGAGTCATTTGTCTATTAAGACTGTGGGGTATGGGGCTTGGGTTGGGGCGTGGGTTGGCTGAAAACGCCCAAGCCGCCACCCCGGGTGGGCTTGGGTTGGGGCGTGGCCCAAGGGGCGGGAGTTTGAAGGCGAGCGTGGGGCGGGCTAGCGATCCTATGTGGCGGGCTCCTATTCGCTTTGTTGGCCATGTCATAGCGGGGTGTTTAAATTTTAAATTGTAACCGTTTGGCCAAGCCAAACGGTCACCCCAACACCCAACAGTCAACATCCACTATAAATATAACCCCAACCCTACCGGCTACCCCAACTCAAACAATCGCTGTCCACCGCTACCCCAACCAAAACCCACTTGATCGAACCCGCTCCCCCAACCCACTTGATCGATAGCCTCTTGGACCCACGAAGAAGAGCTAGCTCTCGTCACAAGCGTCGTTGACGCAATGAAGGGGCGACAACCCGGTCAAACGCGCGCCAACATAAATGGCGCGAGCTACGGCCGAAGCTTGATCGTTTCAAAGCGTACTACGAAGCCGTTCTGAGCGGTGAGTTAAGCTACGAGGACCGGGTGGCGGTGGCGAACATTGAGTTTCGGGGCAAGGAGCGAAAACCATTCGACAAGCTCGCGCTTTTTGAAATTTACCTAACGCTCTAGGGTTTTTTTTTTTAATCGTTTTTAGGTGTTTTTTTTGTAATTTTTAGGAATTATGTAATTTTTAAGAATTTTATAAAATTTTAGGCTTTTTGTAATGTTGTGTGTATTTTTTTAATTTTTTGTATATTTTTTAATAACCTGCCAAGCCACGTGGTGCACCCACGCCCCGCCATACCCCACGGACACGTCACTCACCGGTGGGAGGGCTCGAACGTCACGTGTCAACTCATGCCCCAACCCAAGCCCCACCATACCCCACGGTCTAAATGGGAAGTCTCAGGATCTTCAAAGACCTTGATGTATCGGAGAAGAAAAAGGAAGCAGTCCAAGGTATTATTTTGATTGGATGTTGGAGCTTGTGGCGAGCTAGGAACAACGTTAAGTTCTCCAATATCCCGATTAGAATAGAGAAGATTTTGAGTGAGATTAAGGCTTTGAGTTTTTTATAGTTTTCATATAGATCGAAACATAGAGGTTTGGAGTGGAGGGATTGATTATCTTTTGTAAATATGTAATTGGTGTTGTTTTGTTTTGCCAGCCCGGCTTGGGTCGGTGGTTGTGTTAATGATAGTTACCTTTCAAAAAAAATATTCATATCTGGGTAAGAGAAATATTTATGAATTGTTGATAACATTAGCCGTTAAAAAAGAGAGCAAATATGTTCCTAACAATTTACTCATCATTAATATTATTGGTTCCTAGTGTACTAACTTGAAAACTCAAGTCAATATGAAAAGTCAATTTTACCGCTATATAATGTATATAAAAACAAAAAAATACATCTATCAACTCTATCTCTCCCATACACGCACGCTTACCTCAAATCAAAATCTCCTGATATGCCTATGTTCTTTACTTCCAAACCCGACGAAGGCGAAGTAGGGTAGCTCACCTTGTCCCTTTCTCAATCTTTCGTGTTTGTCTCTCATTTTTGCGATGGGGGGTTCAAGCTCATATGCACGTTTATGTTTGTGCGCGCATGTGGGAAATCATTTACGAGCACTAAACCCAAAGAACAAATCTGAGTCGTTTAATTTTTTTTTATCAATAGTTATATTTTTTCTAATTATGTATTGCTTGCATATAAATGTAGGGGAAAGTTCTTGTATAAATAATCTTAACATACTAAACATACAAATTGAAGGAAAACTCAAAAAGACAATGTGACATTTTTGTAATTATCAATAACTATCAAAGTTACTCTACAAATATACCTAAAAACCTAACCCCCCCCCCCCCCCCCCCACCACCACCCAAGCTAAAATGCTAAAAACTAAACCCCCAAAAAACCTAAAAAAACACACAAATTATTTTATTTTATTTTTTAACATTTTTTATTAAAAAATCGCTACTTTTAGTGGCAGCATAATTTTTTTTTTCTAACAAAATGTAGCGATTTTTTTATAAAAAATATTAAAAAAAAAATTGTGTTTTTTAGGTATTTTTGGTTGAGTTCACATTTGTATAGTAACTTTGATAGTTGGTGGTAATTACAAAAATGCCACCTTGTCTTTTTGAGTTTTCCTTCAATTTGTATGTTTAGTATGTTAAGATTATTTGTATTTGATCTTTTGCCTATAAATGTATTGGTCGTGTACACAAAAAACCTAACAACTAATTTGTTTATATATTGTTGAATTTTGTATCATTTACCTACGTACAGTAGATTATATATTTATACATGTATAGGTTATATATAACAAAAACAATCAAACTAATATGTTTTTAACTTTTTATTGGTTTTTGAATTTCCAAAGTATAGGTTATATATAACAAAAACAATCAAACTAATATGTTTTTAACTTTTTATTGGTTTTTGAATTCCCAAAGAAATGGAAGAGAAACAATGACCATTCACAATTAGTTCACCAACGTTCTAATCTCAAAACCCCAAATTTTATGTTATTTTTCTTTTTGTTTGAAAGAGTCATACGTTTTATTTTAAATTAAAAAAGACCGTAATCTATTAATCATAATACTACTTGTTATAATTTCAAGTGGTAATAATAAAATAAACACTTTCAACTTGAGTTGATGAGCAGTCCCTTTCTTAATTATGGTTTAAAAGTCATAATCGTAATTAAAGGGTAATTACGCAAGATAAACGCTTTGTTTGACTTTGACCTTTACGGTAAAATCACATTCCAACAACTGTGATTCCCTCACTAATAAGCACCGTACCAGAATTCGCCACGTGTATGTGCTACAAACTCCATCAATGCAAACCACATGGAACCCACCCGCCATTTTAGCATTTTATATATACCACCCATACAAACCTCATTTGTATCTATTGTCACATATTAAACAAGAGAAAACTATTGTACGGCCATCAGATTCCCCTAGCCGACCAATGCAAAAGATAAGTTACAAGATTATCTTGTGAACACTGCATTTATTCCAATTTATATCAATCATCTAGCAAATTTTCATCATTTTTGTTATAGATTTTGATTTAGATTGATTTGTTATCAAGTGGCCAGTATGATGTCAGAATCAGGCTGCTGGGCGAACGGTCAGAACCCGGTTGGTGCTGATGGCTCGGGTGAGATCATGTTGTTTGGAGTGCGAGTCAAGGTTGATCCAATGAGGAAAAGCGTGAGTATGAACGATCTTTCACAATACGTGCATGTACAAAAAGCTACTCGTGGTGATTCGTCTAGTAATAGTAATAACCTTGATGGCTCCACCGCGGTTGCTGCTGATTCTGGCTACGCTTCAGCTGAGGATGCCGTTCGCAACCCCTCAAACGTTGGTAGAGAGCGCAAACGAGGTTAGATCTTGCCTTGGTACAATTTTTTTTTTTTTTTTTTTTTTTTTTTTGTGAAGTTTTATGAGATTAATTAATTTTTTTTTATATTATTGAAAAACAATAGGGGTTCCATGGACAGAGGATGAACATAAGCTATTTCTATTAGGCCTGAAGAAGGTGGGTAAAGGGGACTGGAGGGGAATTTCAAGGAATTTTGTGAAGACGCGTACCCCTACACAAGTGGCAAGTCATGCTCAAAAGTATTTTCTCCGTCGAAGCAACCTTAATCGCCGTCGCCGAAGATCTAGCCTCTTCGACATCACTACCGATTCAGTAAGTACCAACTAATAGATCTAACAAATTACAAATCGTGTGCTTGTGTTAGTTTTCCCCTTTCCCAACCAAAGGGGAAAACTAACATATGCAGGCGATTTGTGACATCACTATTGATGCACTAAACAACGTTAATCTAGTGGTAAGTGGTGTATTTCACAACAAAAGGTTGGGAGTTCAAATCCTGTAAGGTAGGAGTATTATCCTAGCAAAAATCTAGGAATTGTTGTTAAAAAACGTTAGTTATTTAATACTACCTATGGGTGACAAAAACTAACAACTTTGTGATTGATGGTCAGGTTGCTGCTACTCCAATGGAAGAACAAACTCATGAAGATAACGGTAATCAACCATCGGCTAATGGTCTGATTCCATCACCACCGCTGCCATCAATCAAGAATCAAACTGAAACTGTAACTTTCAATACTGGGGATCAAATCAACACTGGACCAGTCCCCCTATCTCCAACACTCAATCTATCAGCAAGAGCGGATAATTATTTGAATCGTGAACACGAAAGGGATTCATTGTCATTATCTTTATCTCTCAACCTCTCCCTATCTTCTACATTCCAGGCAATCTCAGGGTTCAACAATGGAGATGGTATGATCAGTGTTGTTTAAAGCAAATTCGCAGGTAGATTAATTAGCTTTTCACGTCAATCTAATCCTTTGGTTATGTACAGACCAAGATTTTATTAAATTATGTTACATGTTTGTGGAAAAATAAAGTAGATAAAACAATAAGTTGTTTTGAGGGTGTTTAGAAATGTACTATTTATTTAAAGTGTGTATCTATTACTACCTTGTAAGTGAAATAAAGGATTATAAAGTTGTTTATTTGAATTATAAGCAGCCTTTATTATGAGTGGATTGGTGGGGTGTGAACTAATCTTTTTATGATGCGTGTCTAGGGGGCTATGTCCTCCATATTGAATGGTTGTAAGATGAAGATGGTAGGACCCTTTGATTTAGTGGTGTATATTGTTATCCTGGATTTTGTCTGGTGTATTTTCAACTTGATGTGGGTGGTTGTCGATACCCCTCGTTTTGAAAACGACACAAATATATTATTGATATAGATATACATACAATTATTATCTCTACTATATTTGTCAAGATTCCATTTTTAACGATACAAAAGATGAGATTATTACTTAATATATTGTAATAATAGCAACTTAAATGAAATAAAAGTTAAAGCCGTTGATTACTAGTCTACAAAAACTACGGCTCGAATCTTATCTTCTTATCTAGATTGCAATCAAGACAGCTATGACACTTCACCTACAAAACCTTTAGTTAGACGGCAATCAACCTTTGCTTGGAAGACTTTAATTAAACGTTATCCATATTTCTTGCCTATATCCTACTAACCAATTAGATCAGATAGAAGGCAAGTCGTATTGAACATACGACCTTCAAGGGGTGTCCGCAAAAGGTACAAATTTGCCACTCGTTTTTTAACAGGTTGTTATTTGTCACTAAAATGTGTCCGCGAAGAGGTGCAAATTTGCCACTCATTTTTTAACAAGTGGTTATTCGTCACTAAATATGAGAAGTCAAGAACTATACTGTAAACTTGAAGATACATGCTAATAATTAGTAATTACTGAATTTAAATGTATGAACCCATATCAACGCAAATGATTCATCATTTGCAAAAACATTTCAAAAATGCAAATGGTTTGAAGTCACCTTGTTGAAAGTGTGTAATGGAATTGAAACACTTCTAACACCAAAGAACAACATATTAATAAGAAGTAATAGATAGTTGAGAAACAATAAGCTGAAGAAGAATTTAACTATTTACTTATTTATTAGGTATAACCTGTGCTCACAGAAAACTAAGCAAAACAATTTTCAAACGGTTTCAAGTATCTCGAGCTTTCATAATTGTGACACTTAGCACAATAAGAAACTTATTTAATTAGGTATAGTTTAGTGTCAAATATGAGTTAAAATATAGAGTAAATTACAAGTTTTGTCCTTTATGTTTACATCAAATTGCAGGCGTTGTCCTTTTGGCCAAAAGTTTACAGGCGGTGTCCGTAACCTTTCAAAATCTTGCATGTTTTGTCCTTTAGGCCAAACCTGGTTAGAAATCTCAGTTAAAAACAGACATGTACAATGCACATAAGGGTAAAATGGTAATTTCCCTCTCAAATTATAAATACCACTCCCCTTCAATATTTTTCCCCAATCCCAAAACCCTAATTTAACAAATCTCAAATTACATTCAAAATTTCCCTACAATTAACATGACCGGAACCATAACTAACTCTGCCGGAGCAACCTGTTTCCGGTTCCTCGACAACCACCGCTCATCCACCGTAAGCTAACCAAATCGACCTCAAATTTGCACATCCGAAACCGCAACTGTAACAGTTTGAAAGCATCGCTTCATGTTGTGATCGATGGCACCGTAAGCTAACCAAATCGACCTCAAATTTGCACATCCGAAACCGCAACTGTAACAGTTTGAAAGCATCGCTTCATGTTGTGATCGATGAGCCACAGTTTGAAAGCATCGCTTCAAGAACCTCTCTAACCCCGTTACCAAATCTTTACCAAATTTCATCCCTGCTAGATTTGTGTCACCACGATAGTCAAAACTTTGCCAGATCAGAATGTTGTTTGTACTATTTCTCTTCCACACGACAAGATTTCCAGAATCTAGAAGCTGCACCACCACCACCACCAAACTATTACGCTGAACAGATACCGTTGAACCGGATGACCAGACCATGGGGTTGCCGCCACTGTGAATCACCAGATTTCCGTGTGTGCTGAGTTTGAGAAAGTGATAAAGTTTTGATCTTTGTTTTGTTGTTTTCTTTGATCTTTAAAAATCTTGATTTTTTTTTTGTGGGAAATGTCTCTTAATGTTTGGGTGTTAGACAAAATTTGATGAATTTTTGATCATCTTTTTGCTGTTTTCTTTGATCTTTAAGAATCTTGATTTTTCTGGTGGGAAATGTTTTGTTGATATTTGGGTGTTAATTTTCTTGACGGAAGGTGCAAGATTTTCTTGAATCAGCTATTGATTCAGAATTTCAGATTCTGTTATACCCGTTTTGGGATTTTTTTAATTTAAAAATTATCTTAAGAGGAAAATTACCATTTTACCCTCATGTGCATTGCATATGACAGTTTTTAGCTGAGATATCTAACCAGGTTTGGCATAAAGGACAAAACGTGCAAGATTTTGAAAGGTTAAGGACACCGCCTGTAAACTTTAGGCAAAAGGACAGCGCCTGCAATTTGATGTAAACATAAAGTACAAAACTTGTAATTTACTCTAAAATATATTTTACTCTGATTAAAATATATAACAATCTAAAAATATTTATTTACATTAAATTTAAACTTAGTATGGCTTTCAACCGATCTGGCTTTCTATTTTAGACTACTTTTATTTCGTTTTTAACTGTTTGACCCACTAGAGATAAAACATAACCCAAATCAACCTATTCATGAAAAAATGAGTTAAACTAGTCACACCATGTAAAGAGTTAAAATAAACCATGAAATAAATTGAAATGGGATTAAAAGAACATAACTATTTGAATACTTTTCGACTATAACTATATGACAAAAAATACCACTCGATTCAACAAATCAATCTTTAAAAAATTATAAATAACGTAAAGCATTATAACTATCCATACTTAATATCATATTATATTTATTTAGTTAATGATATAATAATCTATAATTAATTTCATATAAGATTCATCAAGTTAATGAAATAATAGCTACCCATAATTAAATTTATATCAAACTAGGACTTTGACCCGCCACGCGTTGCGGCGGCGTCGAAAGTTAAAGTAACTCGCATTTATACCGTATATTTGATCCACTTTTTTTCGAAAAAATTACGTCACCGTTGAATAAAAAAGTTTTATATTTGACCCGACTTGCTTACGTACACAATCTACGAACGTACACAAAATAAGTATAAAAACATATTATATTTTACCAGACTCGTTTCAGGAAAAAGTTTATGTCAAAACGTTAGTCATTTCCATTGAAACGGAAATTGAAAGCGACAGGTGCATTAAAATTGCCATACGTCGCGTGTTACGGCTGCGACACCTTTGTTGCTTATAGTTGGCAGTACGTTAACCATATAAAAACATGTGTTTCGGCGTATCCAATCTAACTCAGTGTAACCTATACAAGTATTGCGGCTACAATGTACGATGATGACATTAACGTGTGATGCCCACACGTGAAATTATGTGTTTTTTACATTGTCACACACGGTATGTTTGTGATATTAACGTCATTTGACATAGATAAAAAAAAGTATGTCTCAGTCGTGTGGTGTAAAGTTGTAATGGTAACTTAGACAACCATGTAAAATCGTAAAAGTAATTTTGACATTAAAACAGTTAGACATAGATAAAAAAACATATTAACGTGTGACACGCTACGGTGTAAAATCATAAAATTAATTCAAATAAAATGAGACGTCAAATTATTAAGTAAAAGGTTGGCGGGTCAAAGTTATAAATTACCAAAAATTAAAACTAAATGTATAACTTACTTAAAGAATAAGGGATGTAGGTGTCAAATTAAAATGTGTAGGTACCAACTTTTATTTTTAAGATACAATAAATAAATATTAGATTATAGGATTAGGTTCAAACGTGAACAATTTCTCCGGCGTGAACTGCGTGAACTGATCTGGACCATTGATTATTAGGATCTTGATATTTTGAATGGGTGGCATGATTGTAATTATTAGGTTTTTTGATACTATTTAATTAAGCTAATAAGGGTAAATATGTAATCTCCATATCATATTGAACAACCTCCCATTTATATCTACTTTTACGTTTCAAAATCCCACAAATATCTCTCTCACATATCAAAGCCAACATCAAAGAAAATCCCACACCACACAGATCCGTCGCCCGAACTGCATCGCCGACATCATCGGGAAAAGTGGAGATCGAAGGTCGCCGGAACTGCAACGCCACACAGATCGTCACCGACATCGCCCTGCCCGCATCTCTTATCTCGCCGCTGATTAACAAGGCGGATTTGAAGAAGTGAGACGGCAAAGATCGACGGCATCGATCGGAGGTAATTGTTATACCAACCTACTCGTCCCTTCTGCCAGATTAAAAACACCTTTTTTTATTGTTCATTACTCGGCCCAATCAAGAATGATTAAATGTCTGATAGTCAAACTTTGAATGAGTTGATATGATCAGTCCAATCAGATTTGAGTGTAATTAATATTGTCGGCTTAGTGGTTTTAGAAATTCAAAGAGTATCAAATCACATGTTAAAGTGGCTCAAGAGTCAAACGGTTTGTCAGGCCATGTGCATCAATATTGAAAGTCCAATTCATTAATCCTAAATGTTGGGATCGTTTTTAATGTTTTAATTTATTTATTAGTTAATATTTACTTTTAATGATTATTGGTACAATGTTTAATGCAATGTACACATGTGTATTTTGATTTTTGCTCTGTTTTAATGCGATGTATACATGTGTATTCTGATTTTGCTCTGGTTTTAAAGCGATGTACACATGTGTATTATGATTTTGCTCTGTTTTTAATGTGATGTACACATGTGTATTCTGATTTTAACGCGATGTACACATGTGTATAGCGTCTGTTTTTGTGATATCTCAGAATTTTTTGTGTATTGAATGTGTAAGCTTGTTGATGTACACTTGTGAGTTATGCAAAATATTAGTTGATGAGTTTTTTTGTGCTATTATAGGAGATTTCGTAACGAGAAAAGTGGAGATGGAAGGTCGATAAGGATGATTCACGTATGAGGTCGATAAGGATGATTCACACATGTTTGTTTGCTTGGTCGATAAGGATGATTCAGCATACAACGTGGCGAATAATTGTAAAAGATTATGTTTTCTGTTTTTTCCGATTATGTTGGGTTTATTGTTTCTAAAAAACTGGAACTTGTAATTATATGTTTTTTTTTGTTTGGTTTGGAAAACATTATGGAACTTGTAATTTGTTAAATATAAAATAGTTTTACAGGTATTGTTTCTATGTATGTATTATGTAGCTAATTACACATATGTACGATGCTGAGTACACATGTGTACCGTTCTATTTATATCCAAGTACACATATGTATACCGTTGAAATATGAAGGTTACGTGGATCTTAAAAATCAAAATTTGAATTCTGGTGATAAAATCTGAAATAAAAATTAAAATTTAAATATGGTGATTTGTTGTTTGTTTTGATAATTATCTTATTAATAAATAAAACATAATGTGGATAATGAATTTAAAATTGGAAAGATGTAACCTAATTCAACTATTAAAATAATGATTTAAATCTAATTTTTTATATAATTACAATCCTACCCTTAACAACTAAAAAGGAAATCAAGGGTCTAGATCTGTTCACGCAGTTCACTCTTGGGAGGTTGTTCACGCTGGAACCCTACCCTTAGATTATAGGTAAATAATTAATTTTAGTAAGTTTTGACTCGAGTAATCACATAAAATTTAAACTCCAATTGAGAAAAGGTAAATTTAAACTGCATTTGAAATGAAAAAAAAAACTGTAATTTAGAAAAAGGAATTTTAAACTGCATTTGAAAACAAAAAGAAACTTTAGTCGAGAAAAAGGAAATTTTAACTCTATTTGACAAAAGGGGGGAAGAATAAAGAGTCGAACTCAGGACCTTTTCTTCAACTTGAGAGGCAGTAACCACTAAAACAAACTCCAACTTGGTTTTCCTTAGCTCAAACAATGCTTATATATAAAAGTAAAGGCGGTGGCTGTGATGTGGCAGCCACCGACTTTTTGTTTTAAGATTATATAGAATGTCTAATATAATATTTATTTTAATTTGAATATCATTATTTAAATTTAAAAGGAGAACAAAATAGAAAAATTAACTAATATCAATCTATTATATATAATAAATGAAAGGTGATTTGGGTCACGTGTCAGTAAATTAGGGCTTCTTTTCTCGCCCAACAGTGTCATCCCCTTTTCCTTTTATCATCTCTCTTCTCATCTTTGTTTTGAAATGCCTAGGGTTCCTTCTCTCTCTATATTCAGGTGATTCAAACTTCACAAACCCTAACCCCCTTTAACAATCACCACCGCCGAGAATCGCCCTATATCTGGATACTTAACAATAAGAGCATAATAAACCTGCATCTTTAGCAGCATCTTCTTCGTCGAGAATCGCCGCAAAGCCGTTGAACTGTATACATCTCCTTCGATTGGTAGCGAGATGCTTTGCAGAGAGATGATGTTATACATCTCCTTCGATTTGTTCGGTCACAATCTTGATTCCAGGTAATTTTTTTTGCTGAAATTTTTCTCTCATCTACTGTACTGCCGTCATTTTTTGAGGATTTCTGTGTTTGTTGTTTGTAAGAGAAAGCTAAAAGAGAGCTGAAAGCTGAAAGTCCGATTTGAATACAGGTATGATATCGTTTTTGAAAGTCCGATTTGAATACTGTATTTAGAAACGCATCTGATACAGGGGAATTTTATTAGTTATGGTGTTATTTATTTATCTTTGTGTATGTGTTTTCTAACCCAGTTATTCAGTTAATGGTTCCATTTGTAGGGTTCGTGAAACTGAAGAGGTACGAGTTTGATTGCGGAACCTGCTCTTGTGATCTTTCAGATGTAAGTATTCATATTCAGTTTTTGTGGAAAAACTAATAATTAAGTAGCCAATATTGTTGTTATGCTTGCAGATATCTTGGGAGCCAATGCTTGTAAGGTTGCATTAGGGATAAAACTGTTCTTTTGAGTATTTTAGTAAGCTTGTAAGTATCAACTGCCAGCTCTTAGACACAAAAAATGTTAATGACTCTTGAAATGCTTCAATTCCAAAGGTTGTTTTTTCATTCATTTTCCAATCTTTTTTTACATGTTGATGTTCAGATTCAGATGGTGAAACACTATTATCACTAAAGAAAAAGTAACATATTTACTTATGAATGGGTTCATCTGAGTTGTGCTTCTATCTGTAATATGTCAAACAAGTATATCATATGGTGTGTGGTTATAGTTGGAGCTAATTTACTTTATTGATTTTAGGATCAAAAGGAAGCAGAATAGCTATTTAGGGGACTGGTCAAACGGGTTGAAATTGTGAAAGCACCGGATCGATGACGAACATCAAAAGGAAGCAGAATAGCTATTTCAAGACATGAAGAACAAAATATGAACAAGATAGAAATATGTAGAAGATGAACCCTTTATTATTGAATCAGTCATCACAAATTACATACCAAAAGAGTATACATCATCTACAAGCTGGTTTAGATCACAAAGATCTAAATCCTAGCTTTCTCTCACTAACACATAGTCTCTATCTCTCTCTCTAGGATGTGCACACCAGGAGGAACCAGAAGTTAGGAGAGGTGCACAAAGCTTCTTCAAGGGTGCCTGCCCTAATCCTATACAACACATATATATAGACTAGGGACTAAAACCCGGACAAAATAATCTACACAAAAACCCTGACTTTTGCCTAAACACAAACCCCTGACAAAAGTCCTAGACATAAACTTGGACAAATTGTCCAAGGATAAACCTTGGACTAAGTTTCAAGACATGTACAATAAAGACCCTAACAATTGGAAAGCATGCACTTATCACCCAAAGTGCACTAACAAACTCCCCCTTGATCAGTGCATGGTCTTCATGTGGTCTTGAATTCTTCATTATCGTTGACTTTAACTTGGACTTCTGCTTTGGTTGACCATAACTGATAAGCGACAGTTACCCTGCAGGAACTGCACTTACAGTCTCTCCCTTAACTGTTGCAATCAGTTCTGTCTAACACTGATATCTTCAGTCACCGGATACTGCACTTACAGACTCCCCCTTGACTGATGATATCATGGCTGCTTTCAACTTTGGCTGAGACTTGATCTTTCTGGCAGAGCACAACGATCTTCAACCCTTCTAATAAAAGACTTGCTGACGATCACTTAAGGCCGCTTTGAGTAACCCGAAGAATCCAACATCAAACACTGTAGATCCTCCCCCTCAAACTTCTCCCGAATCAAATTAACGCGAACCGACTTACAACAACATGTGAGAATATCGCTCGATACATTAATCTTCTAACTTAACCAGTAGAAGAATGAAACGTCGGATTTCCAATACCCAACATCAAACACTTCAAATTCCGCAAAGACATGAAATTTGGTTCGATAAGTTAATAACAAACCAAACTCCGAAAATGTACATCCACCATCTTGATCAAAGTCTACAACTGAGTGTCTAAAATCATTTCATCTCGAATCTTCAAGATCCAATCTCGTATCTTCATAAATCCACCAATTACCCGATGACTTTCGTCTCTGATCTCCCCCTCAATGTAAGAACCCCATATTTCGAAAATCCGATCAGTCACCAACTTGGAAGAGGGACCAAGAAGACTAATCTTCTCTACTCTAACCGGCATACAATAAAGGCTTGACCTTCAACTAGTTGCCAAACGAACAATTTGCTTCATCACGTCAACACTTGATTAAACCTCGAACAAACTTGACAAAACTCAATCATACACTAGCTCTAACTTGCTTCATGTTATAAACACTTCGCTACCAGTAAGATTAACACTAAGTTAATCTCAAAGATAGTAAACATGAACTTGTTTCGATGTAGCACCACGGGCTTTTGATTTACAAAGAAAATAGGAACTTCAAAATTTTTACTCCCCCTTTTTCTTTGTAAACAAAACAAAAATCCAAGTAAGTCTTATTCTCTTCACCTCCTCACTTGATCCGGACAACATAAGTACCATAAGACTTTTCAAAAATCCGAAACCGACTTCAAGTTTCCAAACTACACATAATTCTGACTCTTAGTTAGTTATCTGGTACCCCAGGTAACCCGGAATAACTAGAAAAACTCGGAACATGCACAACTCGAAACTTCCGAACTACACAAGCTTCTAAACTTAGTTAAAAATCCGGTACCCCAGGTAACCCGGAATTCTAGAAAATTTGGAACTTGTAAAACCCAAAAGCTCTTGAAACCTCGAATCAGATCATCGGAACAATACTTAGAGTACAAAGAAATTCGGAACAAGCAAAGAAATAAAGGAAGCTCTGAAGAAACCCGGGGGCTGCTATCCGAAAGACTAATCTCGGAACAATCGAACTACTGAAAGTTGTTAAAAACTCGGAACTGTTTAACAGATTGAACTCGGAATCTTAAACTTATGAAAACGCGGAGCTTAGAAAATGAAATCTTGGAGCTTAAAACTCGGAACTGAATATTAAAACTCGAATCGGAACAAATCCAACAGTTCCAACAGTTTCAACCATCTTTAAAACACGGAATTTTAAAAACGAAACTTGTTAAAACTCAGAACCTGAAACAGATCGGAACTGGAGCTGCTGTTGTTTTAAAACTCGGACTGATAAGATGTTAAAACTCGGAGCTGGTTGTTTTAAAACTCGGACTGAGACTCGGAACCTGCTGAACTGATTATAAACCTCGGAATGTCCTGTTAAAACTCAAAAACTCAGAATCAAAGGCTCGGACTGCTTAAAACTCGGAAATCAAAAATCGGACTCAAAGGTGAGATTCAAAATCAAAACTCTGAATCAAAAGCTCGGGCTGCGAAGACTTTTAACAAAAACTCGGAAAGTTTTGAACAAAACTCGGAAACAGTCAAAAGAGAACCCGAAACAGTGAAATGAAGTGAAACTTGACCAGACTCGGAACGATTTTTGTAACAGTGACCAGTTAAAACTCGGACCAGTTGAAACTCGGACCTAGTGAAATGTAAACTCAAAAATTTTGAACTTAGTGTGAAACTCGGACACAAGGTGCACACAACAAAATAAAACCCAGACTGCAAGTCTGGATAAAGAACTCGGACCAGTCCTGGAGAAAAACTCGACACTAGACTATAATTTTGATCAAACTCTGAACCAAAATTTTTATACTCAAAAACTCGGACCTGAACTTAGAAACCATAAACCATTAACCTTAAAAACTCGGAACTATTAAAAAACTTGGAAGATGAAAACTTGGAACTGAAACAATATTACCTCGGAACACATCCAATATCATTAAAAAAAGAAAAACTCGGATATACAAACAACAAAAACTCGGAACAAGTTGAAAGTTGAAACCCCGGAACAAATCCAAACAGTTTCAAAACTGTTAATAACTCCAAATTCTAAAACTCGGAACAAGTTTCAGTAACCAATCTCCGGACTATCTCCCTAGTGTGACTTCACACTGGTTCACCAATACCCCGGAAACACAAACATAAAGTTTGAAACTCGGACAATAAAATCGGACTGAAAAAGCTCGGACTTTAAAAGCTGTTAACATCAGACTGTTTAATACTCGAGCTACTAGAACTCAGACTTTAAAAGGTCGGACTTTGAAATCTGTGAATCATCAGACTTAAAACTCGGAATTTTCTGTCGATTTAAAACTCAGACTTTGAAAGGTCGGACTTTGATACTGTCGATTTAAAACTCGGAATTTGATACCTGTGAATCATCAGACTTAAAACTCGGACATTTGAAAGGTCGGACTTTGATACCTGTCGATTTAAAACTTGGAATTTTCTGAACCTTCTATAAGGCTCGGAACGAACAGTTAAAGCTCAAGAACTCGGAACATCTATAAAGTTTGGAAAACTCGGAATAAACAGAGCCAGTTTGAAAACTCAGAAAACTTGGAAAATTAAACTCTCAGAACAATCTGTCTTAGATCAAAACCCTAGATCTCCAAAAAAACCCAGCAGTTCTCTCCAACACAGCTCGAATTTCTTCATATCTGGACCAAAATCTTCACGTCTTCAAGATGTTTGGCGGAAACAAACATCAAATCAAGAGCAATGGTGATTCGGAAGGCGGTTAGACCATTCCAAATCGGTAACCATGCTCTGATACCACTGTGAAAGCACCGGATCGATGACGAACATCAAAACATTGCACTTGATTCAAGACATGAAGAACAAAATATGAACAAGATAGAAATATGTAGAAGATGAACCCTTTATTATTGAATCAGTCATCACAAATTACATACCAAAAGAGTATACATCATCTACAAGCTGGTTTAGATCACAAAGATCTAAACCCTAGCTTTCTCTCACTAAAACATAGTCTCTCTCTCTCTCTAGAATGTGCACACCAGGAGGAACCAGAAGTTAGGAGAGGTGCACAAAGCTTCTTCAAGGGTGCCTGCCCTAATCCTATACAACACATATATATAGACTAGGGACTAAAACCCGGACAAAATAATCTACACAAAAACCCTTACTTTTGCCTAAACACAAACCCCTGGCAAAAGTCCTAGACATAAACTTGGACAAATTGTCCAAGGATAAACCTTGGACTAAGTTTCAAGACATGTACAATAAAGACCCTAACAATTGGAAAGCATGCACTTATCACCCAAAGTGCACTAACAGAAATTCACCTAAAGTCTTTTGTTAATGCAAACCACTTCTTAAATCAGTTTTCATCAAATATTTAGATTATTATTATAATAATGTTATTTTTTTCTGTAATATTATTTGATACATGAATGGAGTATTTTTTTACAGGAGCAATAAGAGTATACTGTAGAGTGAAACCCTTATCGCGTGAGCAACCTGATGAACAATCAACGGTTGATTATATAAGAGAAAATGGAAATATTATGATTGTTAATCGTCTTAAGCAGGGCAAAGTTGCTAGGAAAATGTTCACTTTCAATAAGGTTTTTGGAGGGAACACAACTCAAGGTAAGTTAATCATCATATTAATTTATGTTTCGCACTTCATCTCATTTCACAACAGCAGATAAGGTTGCATCAATTTAGTTACTCATATCAGAGTCATCTGAGATGTGTATTTACTTTTAGTGGTTGGAGCTAATTTGCTTCTTTGGTGTTAGGAGTAAAAAGAAGCAGAATAAGGTCCCAGCTAGGGAAACACCAGAACAAAACACAGACCAACTATCAGATGATTCTGATAACATTGTACTAAGCTCAGCTTTTAGGTAAGACATCTCTCTCTCTCTCCCTATCTCCCTCTCACACGCATGCACGCACAGTATTTGCACCTGTTATTCAGTGCCACAAGTTAATTAATATAGTCGGGTGATGTGAATTATTTCCAGGAGCAGTTCCAAATATCCGTGGTGGCATGGAACATGGGAGTCTATTGAGTGTGGCTGGCAGTCAGTTATTAGACACGGGCATCCCAGCTAGCGTATTAAAAAGTTTTTCGTCCATAATTGGGGTGGAATCAGGTGGTGGCATGCCATCCAGTTTGCATAACCAACTGAAATATGATTTCAGGAGCTCGCCAAATTACCACCCCCATTCACTTCCAGATGGCTTAACCAACAGCAGCACCATGGCTACTGGTAGAATCTCTGAAAGGTGGGAAATATGCAGTTCAACAGACGCTCACTTGAACTTAGTAATGAAAATGGGTTAAACAGTGTTTCGAAACGACTATTGGGTTAAACAGTGTTTCAAAACGACTGTTGGGTTAAACAGGGTTTCGAAACGACTGTTGGTACATGTAAATATAACTTTGTGACTCAGGTTGCTGCTAGGGTCACACAGGAGGATGATGACAAAGATGAGTGGTTCATCGTCAAAGTAATTCACTTTGATAGGGAAACACGAGAGTAAGTACATTTTAGATTAAATCTTTATTCAATCTACAATAAGTTCTACGCTATTTATATGATTAGTGTAAGCAAATTTGAAGTTCTTGATGAGGAACCATGTGATGATGAACTAGCTGGCCAGAGGTATATGTTTATGAATTTATGCCCTAAACTAGGGTTAGCATTAGTTGGGGAATTTCAGCCGATTTATATAAATAATTGAGTGTAACACCTCGTAAAATCATACCCAATAGAATAAAGACACGTGTCATGTAAGGCAAACATGTTATAAACCCGGATCGAGTTAAAGATGTATAGTAGGATTCAAAAGTGTTGACATGTTAATTAAATACCTCTGAGCGACCTAGTTATAAATCCCAAGACCCTAATATATTTTATAAACATCTGAGTGCTAAAATCCGGTTATCCCTGATAATGTATAATTCAAACTTTTCAAAAGATGGGATTCTAGGTACTTACGACAAAATTCATTCTTAAAGTCTTCTTAGATAAGGTCCAAGAAACCTCATGTGCATGGCAATGTATGCAAGGACATGCAAGGCCTGTCCACATGGTCCCTCTACTGAAAAGAAGACATAAGATTCGAGGTTAGCAAAGTTGCATGGTCAAAACTTCAAAGTTCACAAGAATTTGTCTTCTGGTCAACGGTTACGGACCGCAAAGGGTCCACATTATGGTCCGTAAGGTGGCAGAGCTGGACAGTCATAATAAATAAAAAGCGGATACGGACCGCAAACCCAATGGCATACGGTCCGCAAGGTTGCAACTGGGCGATATAATTCAAAGTCGGTTACGGACCACAAAGCCAATAGCTTACGGTCCGTAAAGGGTGCTTACGGTCCGCAAGGCCTTTAACTTACGGTCCGTAAGACAGTCGCTGGAAGCAGAAAATGGACAGATGCCTGTTCAGCCTGTTGCACCGCCTTACATAAGTGGTTTTCGAATTATGGGGCTTGGCAACTGGTTTTGGTAACATAGGGACACCTGGAAATCATCAGTGATCACTAGTAGACCTTGTTGTAATGATCCTAGAGAATTCTAAGTCCTATATAAGAAACACAAGGTTGCAACATTTGGTCTCTCATTTGCAACTCACTTCAAACTCATTTCTGGAGCTTCTCTGATCAGCAACAGGCTTTCTTAGGATCCCAAATCATACTTAGGACTCTTGTAAGTGTCCTTAACCTCCTTTAATTCAGTTAGCTTAGCTAATTAGCTTAAAGTCAAACCGTCGTAATTAAGGTTTGACTTCGAGATTAATCAATAATTGTCCAGTCAAATCTCAAATTAAAAGTACCTATGAGTTGGTAATTATGTGGGTAATAAACCCTTAAAAGGGTACTCTCTGATTCCCACTCTAACTAGGTCAATTGTCGGGTCAAACTTGATATTAAAAAGTCAACAGAAAGCTTAATATCAAATTAATGCATAATTAGCAATGTAGAAGCTATGCAACCTGTTTTATCATTAATATAACTTGGTAATTAATGTAAGAACATGTCTAAACATGTTCAACCCGACAATTTTCAGTTTAGGCTCGGTTCGGAACCGAAAGTCGCATAATTTGACTTTTGCTTTGACTTTCGATTCTGACCCATTATAGCATGTTTTAGAAATGCTTAGAGCCATATTAGGACCAGGTTTCATGTTAGTATAACCCTCTGTGATTATACAACTTGGTTCAATAGTTGTCCGATTCATATGCATGTTCCCGTTAATTGCTTTTATGTTGACTATTATGCCCATATGACTTTAAAACGTGATTTTTGAAAATATAAAAGAGTGGAAACCTTAGTTACTGATCTATAAACTTGCACCAACAATTTGACATCAGTTTGAGGTCTAGATTAAGAATTGTGCTCAATAGCGTAATTAGAAAACTTTTATTAATTAAACGGCGTAATTAGCATATAGCTTATCTAAACCCAATTTTTGATACCAAACTTTTTACCCACTGATGTAAAATAATATTTTGGGATTTTAAAGATTTTTATTTATTTTTAGGCTGAGCATAACTTAGAGTTCTAAGCTTAATTCGGTTATTGTCGGTTTTGCCCTTTTGGGCTATAAAATGAGTTTTACAAATCTTTTTTACCCCAAACCTTTTGCTACTGATTTTATATGATAAATAAATTATTTTAAACCTTCTGGAATAATAAAAATATCGGCTTTCTATATAGAACCCGAAAATGGCTCCAAATCGCCTTTTTAAGCGTTTTTAACGCATAGTATGTATTAAAACTATTTTAAACATATAAGGTTTGATGCCTACTGATAATCTCAGTAAATTTTTATATTTTTATAGTATGCAAAAGTTTTAAACTCAGATTTCCAGTTTTGACCTTTTAAGCCTAAGTGAAATTACCAAAATGCCCCTAAGGTGCATAGTTTGGTTTTAAATGATAAATTTCACATATGTGTAATACCCTACTGTTACAACTTATTAACTCAAGTATTTTTACTGATTACATCAGACCTGTAACTCTGATTATTTTTTAAACTCTTTTATAACCTTTAAATGACCAAAATGCCCCTACGGGGCATAGTTTGAGTTTAAAACCATTTCGGGCTTAATAGAAGATATCTTACTGATGTCACAACATATTTAAGACATATTAACTTAGGAAACCAGTATATGATTCATTTGGTTACCCGTTACGCACTTTTCGCGTTCGGATCGGCTTATGTAACTAGTTTGCATAATTTAGCCAAAACGGGTCAAACCATATCGTTTTCATCTCAAAATCCAGAATGTGTTTAAGTTACCCATATTAAACAAGCATACAAGCTTGTCGGGTCAGAACCACATTCTAAACCGGTCTTCGCTTTATCATGCGTTTGAACCGTGTATTCCTTTTGAAAACTAGCCGGTCTAAGCTTAATTAAAGACCCGTTAGGATTCTAATAGGTTATTAAAACCTTCGTTCCAGATTAGGAGCCCAGTAAAAGTTACGTGCACTTGCTGTATTTGATTTATACTTTGCTCAGGTAAATACTCTTAACTTATTTTCCCTATACGGGCTTGGGATACGGTATTATAATAATACCGCTTGGTCGGGTATGTAGTCATTTAAATCGGATTGTGATTAATGTATTTACATAACTCGTTTTATTCTGTATTATTTGGAGTATGGCCTTTGGGGGTTAAATGACCATGTCCCGGATATCCTTGGCATCATTCAAAGAAATGGCCACGACCTAAGCACGGGGTGTAGGCGTACACTTGACAGATGCATTATGTAAAAAGTGGTAATCCACTTAAAGGAAATAATCCTTGTGGGCATTATACCTGTGGCGTGTCAATTAATCTAGACCAGCCCTACAAACCGGCCCTAATGGACGACAAATAAGTAAAACTGTATACAAGATTATTTTTAAATAATTGTCCCAAGTTATAAAATATATTTTTGCCGAAGTGCATTCAAATCAATTTTAAAACTCTTTTCAAAATGAGTCAGTTAAGTTGTATTTACCAGTGTAAACTGACGTATTTTCCAAAAAGGCTAAGTGCAGATACTATACGTAATAGGCTGGCTACTCCAGGCATCAATAATCAAGTCTCGCAAGCTCTAGATGTCAAAGTCTGCTGAACAGTTTTCCTTTTTATTTGATCCGCCTGTGGATCTGTTTCAACTATTTTGTGATACTTAATATTACAATTTATTTAGTTGAAATAAATCTATCTTTTGCTTCCGCTGTGCATTTATATATTGTGTTGTTTGACTATGATGATATCAACTACATCACTATACTCCCCACCGGTAATACATGGAAATATCGGGGTGTGACAGGTTGGTATCAGAGCCAACACTGAGTAAATTAAACACTAGCCTTTTGTGTTTAATCTCAGTTACACAGTTGCACATTCCTCAATTTTTCGAGTCTAGACAAAAAACATAGGACAAATCCTGATTTTGTTTTATTTTGCCTTTTATATATTTTCTCTTGTTGTTGTCTTTGTTTATGTTCACAGGTTTAAACATGCCGCCAAGATTCTTTAGGGGAAAAGGAATGGGACCAGTAGCAGGCCACGACCATGAGGCCGGGCCATCCCAAAGGCGAACCTCACCCATCAACATGCGTACAAGTCCCCAGGGGGACTGGAGGACACATCTGCAGCCAGCGAGGCGGTCAGTCTCGTTAAGCTCATCACCGTCTTACCTTCACTCTTTTGGACCCCATTCAGAAAATGAGCCCGAAAACCCACAGCCTTCATTTATCCCTCTCCAGAGGTCCAACTCTCGTCACTCCTTTGATAACCCATCGCATATCTTCCGAAGCCGGTTCAACCCGGCAAAATACCTCGAAGAACCAGTGGGTGTTAACCCATTGGGACCTGAAGATCACTTTTCTGGAGATCACGCCATGGATATGGATGAGAACACCGACCCTATTGAACCACCGACCGGTACCCCCACACATCCCATCGAAATTTCTGATGGGTCATCTTTTCATGGATCACCTTACCATGGTCTAGACAGCTACCAAACGAGATTCAACCAGTATGAGTGGTACTTTACACCCTCTCACCATTCATCGCCTTATCACCAGTAGCAGCAACAGCAGCATGATCCTTCTGAGGATTCACTCTTTGTGGCAGTTACCCCGCCACCACCACCACCTCAGCAACAGCCTCCTGAGCCGCCGAGGCGCAGGAGATCGAACTTACGGATGTCCGTGCGAGGAGGAGTGCGTATCAGCACCCCTCAACCATCGAGTGACAGCCACTACCCGCCACTCCAAGAAGACCAGCAGATGGGGGGACCTTCAAACCCCATCCTGGAAGTGAACTCTGCACCTGTCGTGCCACCACCGTTGGGCTTTGACAACCCAATTCCTACATACGCTGGCTCAGCAGCATATAATCCCTTTGAGCAGCCGGCTCACACCATCTTCAATTATGTTGAGGTCGACCCATACTTGGCAGCGTGGAACTACAACGCTCTCAACCCCGAAGGGCGCTACGGAACTCCTTGGGGAGTTGGATACCCAGCTTATGGATACCAACAACAGCCGCCTCTTCGACCTCCTCATCAGCCGAAGCCGCAGCCGCAGCCGCAGATACCAAGGTTTTCCCCGCTAGAACGGGAGGAAATTCTCCAACGGTTGGATCAGGTTGAGCGGGAAGTTCACAGAGATCGCAGGGAACGACAAGGCTTCTTTAAGGGATTGACGAGTTTAATAAAAGGAAAGAGCAAGAAGGACCATTGAATCCTTTAAATTGATTGATTGTATTTCCTTATTTTCAATCCATCCCCTGCGTGGGCATGCCTTTTTGTTTAACCCCTGCGAGGGTATGTCTTTTTGTATGTTGCCCCTGCCTGGGCATGTCTTTCTGTTGACCCCTGCGTGGGTATGTTTGTTTGTTTAAGCCCCTGCGTGGGCATGTTATTTCAGTAGAAGTCCCGTTTAGGGCAAAATTGTACTTGTTAAATTTTTAATGGAATGGTTAGTTTAAATTTTCATTTTATTAATTATGTGCATAAACATAAAATGTGAAAGAAATAAAATACCATTCCTACTAAAACGATCTACCATTATAATGAAATGGCAAAATCTAAAAAGGGACCAGACCTAGCCATGTGTCATTTTAAGACAGGGCCAATATGGTAGTTCCATAATTAGGTTCAGATCCATATAAACCTCTCAATTTAGGATTGTTCTGTGTTATATATTAAAAAGAATCTTAAAGGTAAACCTAGCCTATATGTCGTTGCAGACATGGCCAAGATGGTAAAACCTGTTCAAAAGATTCCAATCCTTGTCAACATATGAAAGCATATTAACATGCTTGACAAATGTGATTCGATAAAATCACATAAGTCATTCTTAAATTGGGTTATTTTAAATTCCCTTATTTAAATAATCATCCCTTAAGGATGAAGTGCCCACGGGCTATGATTAACGTCCTCTGGGACTAAAGACAGTGGTAGCCTACAAATCCCTGTCAAGAAAAGGTAATGAACTTTGATTCAAACCTTAATGGTTCCCTAAAACCTGGGCTTATAAACTAAACTTGTCTACATGACTAGCCCTTTTGTGCCATCACTAAATTATAATTTAGGATTATGATAAAGATCCTGAATAATTATATATTTAACCAAATTAACTAAAATGGCTATTAAAAACCATAGTTAATAAATTGTCAAAAACAATAAAACTGTATAAGCTTCTATATAAACCTTGCCCTTATTTGATTTTATGTAGCAATTAAAGCTACATGGCTAGGTCAGAAGAGGTAAACAGTCATCCGGTGGAAAACCATGAAAATACTAAGATACATGTGACCGGTGCGGAGCTGCAAGCATTAGTAGATAATGCTGTTACAAAAGCTATAGAGCGACAGTATAATGAATCTAGCGGGACTCGAAGTAGGACCCTATCCGCACCGCATTCCAAGCCTAAGACTCATTCAGAGGCTCACAGCAAGCCACCCTCTAAGAAAGATGAGCCACAGAAAGATGATGATCGACATTCGTCTAATCAACATAGTGTTCCATCTAAAAGGATAGTGTTTGATGATAAACCACGTACCAAGTCCTGTACCTATAAGTACTTCGTTTCTTGCAAACCCCGGGATTTCACTGGGGAGAAGGGGGCAATTGATTGTATGACTTGGTTAGATGAAATGGACACAGTAGTTGACATCAGCGGTTGTGCTGAAAAGGATGTAGTGAAGTATGTATCCCAATCGTTCAAGGGAGAGGCACTAGCATGGTGGAAGTCTCTCATTCAAGCTGCTGGAAAGGTCCCGCTCTACAATTTTTCATGGGATCAGTTCGTTGCTCCCATTAAGGGGAATTATTGCCCGCACCATGAGGTTGAAAGAATTGAATCAGATTTCTTACCGTTGGTGATGAAGAATTTAGATTGTCAAGCTTACCTCACAAGTTTCAATACCCTGTCTAGGCTGGTTCCGTATCTCGTAACCCCGGAACCCAAAAGGATTGCTCGCTTCATTGGGGGTTTAGCCCTAGAAATCAAGGCCAGTGTTAAGGCATCGAGACCTGCTACTTTTAGATCAGCAGCTGATCTATCTCTGTCTCTTACCTTGGACGCGGTCAGGCTAAGATCGCTCAGGAATTCGGAAGAAGGCAAGAGAAAGCGTGAGGATGATAACTCATGAAGATCCGAAAAGAAGCATAAAGGTAGCACTGACTTCAAGAAGAAGTATGGGTCCAACAAGGGTAGCCAACAAGCTGAGGAAAAGCCAAAGTGCAAGACTTGCCAAAAACGCCACTTTGGAAGGTGCAGACTTGAGTCCAAGTCTAAGCCAGGATCACCTGCATGTGGGTTATGCAAGTCTAAAGAGCACAAGACTGTTGATTGCAAGAAGATTAAAGATGCCACATGCTACAACTGCAATAAGAAAGGGCACATTAAAACCAATTGCCCTAAATACGCCAAGAAGCCGGAAGAGGTCAAGAAGACTAATGCAAGGGTCTTCAGAATGGATGCACGAGAAGCCGTCCAGGACGACAATGTGATCACAGGTACCTTCCTCATAAATGATGTCTATGCAAGGGTATTATTTGATTCAGGTGCTGATAAGTCGTTTGTAGATTATAAGTTTTGTAAGTTGCTGAATTTACCTGTTAAAACCCTAAGTGTGAAATATGAGGTGAAATTAGCTGATGGTACCTTAGAAACCGCGTCAACCGTGTTAGATGGATGTTTCATATCCATTAGGAACCACTCTTTTCCATTGTCCCTACTTCCTTTGAAGTTAGCCGGTTTTGACATAGTTTTAGGCATGGATTGGTTATCTCATAACCAAGCCCAGATAATGTGCAATAAGAAGCAAGTGGTGATCAAGACTCCGTCTGGTGAGCCAATTACCATTCAGGGAGATACCCAATATGGACTGCCTGAACAAGTGTCTATGCTCAAGGCATCTAGATGTTTGAAGAAGGGTTGTGTCATTTATATGGCACAAGTAACTATTGATGAACAGAAACCAAAGATTGAAGATATTCCAGTCATTTCTGAGTACCCTAAAGTTTTCCCAGAAGAACTACCTGGTCTACCACCAAATAGGCAAGTAGAATTCAGAATTGACATCATCCCTGGAGCAGCACCTGTCGCGAGAGCGCCTTATAGGTTGGCACCAACAGAGATGAAGGAATTGATGACACAACTAGATGAATTACTAGCCAAAGGTTTCATTAGACCTAGTTCGTCTCCTTGGGGAGCGCCAATTCTATTTGCCAAGAAGAAGGATGGATCGATGCGTCTGTGCATCGATTACCGTGAGCTTAATAAGGTCACTATCAAGAATAGGTATCCTTTACCCAGGATCGACGATCTGTTCGATCAACTACAAGGGGCAAGCTACTTCTCTAAATTCGATTTGAGGTCAGGCTATCATCAATTGAAGGTTAAAGATGAAGATGTACACAAGACTGCATTTAGGACTCGTTATGGTCATTACGAATTCCTAGTGATGCCTTTTGGGCTCACTAATGCACCTGCCGCATTCATGGATCTCATGAATCGCGTCTGCAAGCCTTACTTGGATAAATTTGTCATAGACGACATTCTCATTTACTTGAAAAGCCAAGCTGACCATGAGAAACATCTCCGTTGCATTCTTAAGCTACTTCAACAAGAAAAAATCTATGCCAAATTTTCAAAGTATGAATTTTGGCTTCGAGAAGTCCAATTCCTTGGACATGTGGTTAGTGAGCGTGGTATCCAAGTGGATCCCGCTAAGGTTGAAGCTATTATGAACTGGCAAGAGCCAAAGATGCCTACAGAGATTCGCAGCTTTCTAGGACTGGCATGATACTATAGGCGATTTATTGAAAACTTCTCAAGAATTGCAGCACCCCTGACTCTACTCACCCGCAAGAATAACAAGTTTGACTGGGGGCCTAAGCAGCAAGAATCTTTTGATATTTTGAAGCAGAAGTTGAGTAATGCTCCAGTATTGACATTGCCTGATGGAATAGAGGAATTTGTAGTATATTGTGATGCATCGCACACCGAAATGGGCTGTGTGCTTATGCAGAAAGGCAAAGTTATTGCCTATGCTTCACGTCCGTTAAAGGTGCATGAGAAGAATTACACCACCCATGTCTTGGAGCTGGGTGCCGTTGTATTTGCACTAAAACTGTCGAGACATTACTTGTATGGAACCAAGTGTGTGATTTATTCAGATCACAAGAGCCTTCAACACTTGTTTAATCAGAAGGATTTAAACATGAGGCAGCGACGGTGGATGGAAACTTTGAATGATTATGATTGTGAGATTCGATACCATCCAGGCAAGGCAAATGTGGTTGCCGAGGCCTTAAGTAGAAAGGAAAGAGTAAAGCCCATAAGAATCAATGCCAAGAGCATTGAGATAAAGAATAGTTTGAATGAAAGGTTGTTAGCTGCGCAGAAGGAAGCTGTATTGGAAGCTAACTATCCTGATGAAAAGCTGGGAGTAACTGAAGAACAATTATCCTATGGCAAGGACGGAATCCTGAGATTAAATGGACGGATATAGGTTCCAGTTTATGGAGGACTTCGGGATGTTATCCTCCAAGAAGCCCATAGTTCAAAATATTATGTTCATCCTGGAGCTGATAAGATGTACCAGGATCTAAAGGCAAACTATTGGTGGATAGGCTTGAAGAAGTCTATAGCTGCTTATGTAGCTAAATGTTTGATGTGTGCACAAGTCAAAGCTGAACATCAGAAGCCGTCAGGTTTGCTACAACAGCCTGAACTTCCCACCTGGAAGTGGGAGATGGTGACAATGGATTTCATCACCAAGTTGCCAAAGACAAAGAAAGGAAATGATACTATATGGGTGATAGTAGATAGACTGACTAAGTCAGCACATTTCCTACCCATTAAGGAGACTTATAGCTCCGATATGTTAGCCCAATTGTACGTAGATAAGATTGTATCTCTACATGGCGTACCAGTGTCAATAATCTCTGACAGAGATACCCGATACACATCACATTTTTGGAAAAGTTGCCAACAATCTTTGGGCACGCGCTTAAATTTTAGTACGGCTTTCCATCCTCAGACGGACGGGCAGAGTGAGCGTACCATCCAAACTTTGGAAGACATGCTTCGTGCATGTGTGATTGATTTAGGTGGTAGTTGGGATAGCCACCTGCCATTGATCGAGTTCTCCTATAACAATAGCTACCATACCAGCATTCAGGCTGCGCCTTTTGAGGCATTATATAGTAGGAAATGCAGAATGCCTATTTGTTGGGTAGAGGTAGGGGAAGCTCAATTATCAGGACCTGACATAGTATTTGAAACGACGGACAAGATTGTCCAGATTCGCGACCGCCTGAAAGCTGCAAGGGATAGGCAGAAAAGTTATGCTAATAAAAGGCGAAAACCTCTAAAGTTTGAGCTTGGTGATAAAGTTTTGCTTAAGGTATCACCCTGGAAGGGGGTGATGCGATTTGGTAAGAAAGGTAAGTTAAGCCCAAGGTATATAGGACCATTCGAGATTATCGAATGTGTTGGGTCAGTGGCTTATAAATTGAACTTGCCTGAAGAGCTCAGTGGTATTAACAATGTATTCCACATCTGCAATCTGAAGAAATGCCTAGCAGATGAATCGCTAGTCATACCACATACAGATGTACACATAGATGAGAGCTTGAAATTTGTGGAAAGGCCTTTGTCGATTGAGGATCGACGGGTTAAGAAGCTTCGAAGGAAGTATGTACCTATCGTAAAGGTTAAATGGGATGCCCGTAGAGGTCCTGAATATACATGGGAGGTAGAGTCCACAATGAAAGAAAAGTACCCTCATTTGTTCCAGTAAATCTCGAGGTCGAGATTTCTTTTAAGGGGGTGAGGATGTAACTGTCACGGCCCCCGACCCGGTTTGACCCGTTTCAGGAGCCGCGGGACAGAAATCCCGTGGTATTTAATTAACAGCGGAAGTTTCTTCAGGATCTTTTTAAAAACTGAAATATTTCCCAATTATTTTATTTCACAACTTCGGGATAAAACCCGGTAATTTACAATCTTGAGATTTCACGAAGAAATCTTTTATTTTACAAAACATGTTTCTTTATTTTATACTGAGCCACTTCCTTAAGCTGATAGTGCTTCACGGCACTTTTCCTGGATCACAACAGATCACCTGAAACATGTTTGAAAAAAGTTTTGTCAGCGGGAAATACTGAGTGAATCATTCTATTTACTAAAACGACACATTTGTTATAATTTACAGTATTAAGAGCAATTACAATGTTTCAGATATCAACCAACTACCCTCGGTATTTATCACTCGACTCGTTTCTGTGACTATGGTCATATCACCCATTGGCTAACTCGTTGTCCAATGGTGAAGATTATCAAGTAATGTATACAAAACCCCACATACCGGCTGTAATATGGTGATTACAAAGACTTAATCCCTGTAATTATAACTTTGAAAATAAACATGCTTTTGAAATCAAATTTGATAAAAAGAGAATGACTCACATTGCAGATTTAATTATGAACAGAGCTTAGCCTACTGATTAGCCTTGATAACCTAGTTTAAATAATCAGGCACACAAATTAGGTTTGTAACTTAATACAGCATTTACGATAACTCACGAGATTAAAACCTTCACAACGAATGACAAAGTGCGATACTTAAACATCCATCGATTTAACGACGAATGACAAAGCATAAACCCTAATGTGGGCAACACTTAAACATCCATTGGATAGTTTAATCGATCGGACATTGAATCGTAGCAGCGATCGAGTTATTACCCTGAATTGCGGCAGCACTTTGTAATCAGTGTGTGTTTTGGGACTGTTTATGCTATAACTCAATGTACAATTCGAATTTGAACGTCGAACGAACACTCAGTTGCATGAAACATACTGTTCTATTTATACTTGAAAATGGGTTCCCCCGCGTGTCGCGGAAGATGTAGCCGTTCCTGTCGCGACTCGCCTGAGGTGTCAAGGTAGAGTAGGGTAGGCTTGTCACTGGTATAAGCCTGCTGAGTCGACGTTTCGTGAATTTTCATTTTTGACAGCGTTTTCTGTAGATAACTATAACTAGGGTTTCCCCCCCCCCCCCCTTAGTTTTAGGGGCCCTAATCCTGATTCCAAATGTTCTGAAAATTTTAGGGTTTGTTCAGAATCACTTGGGTTTCTCAATTAGGGTTTCCTATTGGACAATTTAATTAAATAAATATAACTTTTGATGAGAGTTGTTACATTCTTCCCACCTTAATAAAAATCTCGTCCTCGAGATTTACTGGAATAAATGAGGATACTTTCGCTTCATTTCTGATTCCAGCTCCCAAGTATATTCAGCTCCTCTCTTTGAATCCCATCTGACTTTGACTAAAACTAGTCGTTTGTGCCTGAGAAACTTGATCTTTCGATCCTCAATTTGAAGAGGTTTCTCAACAAATTTCAGCTTTTCGTTTACCTCTATATCTCGAAGAGGTACTACCAGTGATTCATCTGATAAGCATTTCTTGAGATTGGATATATGAAATACATCATGTACTCCAGCTAATTCTTCTGGTAGTTGTAAGCGATAAGAAACTGGTCCTATACGTTGGATCACTGAAAATGGTCCTACGTACCTTGGACTTAGCTTTCCTTTCTTTCCGAATCTAACTACTCCTTTCCAAGGAGAAACTTTTAATAGTACTTTGTCTCCCACTTGGAATTCAAGTGGCTTGAGCCGATTATCTGCATAACTCTTCTGACGATCACGAGCCATCTTCAGTCTTTCTTTGATTTGAGTAATCTTATCAGTCGTCTCTTGCACAATCTCAGGACCTGATAATTGACTTTCTCCTATTTCTACCCAACAAACTGGAGTTCTGCATTTTCTGCCGTACAGTGCTTCAAATGGGGCGGTTTCAATACTTGAATGATAGCTATTGTTATAGGAGAATTCAATTAATGGTAAATGATCATCCCAATTTCCACCAAAATCTATTACACATGCTCGGAGCATGTCTTCTAGAGTTTGGATCGTCCTTTCACTTTGTTCGTCTGTTTGGGGATGATATGCAGTACTCAGATTGAGTCGAGTTCCCATAGCTTGCTAGAAGCTTTTCCAGAAATGAGAAGTAAAACGACTATCCCTATCTGAAACAATGGAGAGTGGAACTCCATGTAAGGATACAACTTCATCTACATACAATTTTGCCAACCTTTCCATACTAACGGTTTCTTTCATTGGTAGAAAGTGAGCTGATTTGGTTAATCGATCCACAATTACTCAAATCGCATCATTACCTTTTCTTGTTTTGGGTAACTTAGTAACAAAATCCATTGTTATAAGTTCCCATTTCCATATAGGCATTTCTAATTGTTGTAGTAACCCTGAAGGTTTCTGATGTTCTGCCTTAACTTGTGAACAAGTGAGACATTTAGAAACATATCGCGCTATATCCTTTTTCATTCCTATCCACCAGAAGTTCTTTCTTAAATCTTGGTACATCTTATTGTTTCCTGGGTGCATAGTATACCTAGATTTATGGGCTTCTTCTAAAATCTTAGGTCTTAAGTCTCCTTGCTTAGGTACCCAAATTCTACTTTTGTGGAATCTCCAAATTCCATCTGCTCCTTGTTCTAATTCCTTTATTCGTCATTTCATTCCTTCAGCATCATCCTTGATTGCTGTAGTTTGAACATTCTTCAATTGTTCCATTAAATCTATTTGTAGATTTAATCTGAGAGCACGAACCCTTCGTTGTTTCTCATAATACTTACGACTTAAGGCATCTGCAACTACATTTGCCTTTCCTTCGTGATACTGAATATCACAGTCGTAGTCACTTAGGATTTCCATCCATCTCCTTTGCCTCATGTTTAACTCTTTTTGCCCAAATATATATCTTAAACTTTTATGATCTGTATAAACAATAAATTTACTTCCATACAGATAATGTCTCCATATCTTAAGGGCAAAAATTACGGCTCCTAATTCTAAATCATGAGTCGTATAATTTTCTTTGTGCTTTTTCAATTGCCTTGAAGCATATGCAATCACCTTTTTGCGTTGCATAAGTACACATCCATATCCTAGTTTTGAAGCATCACAATATACCTCAAAATCTTCAGTTCCTTCTGGTAAGGCTAAGATTGGTGCATTTGTTAATTTCTGCTTTAATATTCTAAAGGCTTCTTCTTGCTTTGGTCCCCATTCAAACTTAACTGCTTTACAGGTTAGCTTAGTTAATGGAACAGCTATCTTGGAAAAATCCTTAATAAACCGTCTATAGTACCCAGCTAAACCTATAAAACTTCTAATTTCCATTGCTGTTTGTGGAACCTTCCAATTGATAATTGCCTCTATCTTAGCAGGATCTACGTGAATACCTTCGTGGTTCACCATGTGTCCTAAGAATTGCACTTCCTTTAACCAAAATTCACACTTCGAGAATTTGGCATAAAGCTTTTCTTTTCTTAACAAAGTTAAGAGTGCATGAAGGTGTTCACAATGCTCTGACTGACTTTTGGAATAAATAAGTATATCGTCTATAAAAACAATTACAAATTTATCCAAATATGGTTTACAGATCCTATTCATCATGTCCATGAATGCAGCAGGTGCATTCGTTAACCCAAAGGACATGACTGTAAACTCGTAATGACCATACCTAGTTCGGAAAGCAGTCTTAGGTATGTCCTCTTCTTGTACCTTCAATTGATGATATCCGGAGCGTAAATCTATCTTAGAAAAATATCTAGCTCCTTGAAGTTGATCAAACAGATCATCAATCCTAGGTAATGGGTATCGATTCTTAATTGTAACCTTATTCAATTCTCTATAATCGATACACATTCTCATTGAACCATCATTTTTCTTAACAAATAGCACTGGTGCTCCCCACGGGGATGAACTAGGTTGTATGAATCCTTTACTTAGTAATTCATCTAATTGCTTTTTCAGTTCTAACATTTCTGTGGGTGCTAACCGATAAGGTGCCTTGGCTATCGGTGTAGTTCCTGGAATTAGATGAATCCTAAATTCTACTTCCCTATCTGGAGGTAATCTTGGTAACTCTTCTGGGAATACATCTGGATACTCTGAGACTACAGGAATTTCCTTAAGTTCTTTACCCTTAGTACTAATGATTACTGAAATCATATATACTATTCCTTGTTTTTGTTCATAATTAGCAACTTTCATTACTGATATGAACTTCATGGGTTTACGTGGTTTATCTCCTGTAATCCTGATTACTTCTCCGGTGGGTGATTGAATTTCTATGGAATTCTGATCACAAAAGATTCGAGCATGGTTGGCTACTAACCAATCCATTCCTAATACAACATCAAATTCAGCTAATTTCATTGGCAATAGGTTTGCAGAGAATTTATGTCCTAAAAGTTCTATATTTCCTTCCTGCAAAACTTTATCTATTTTAACTGAATTTCCGTCTGCCGTTTCGACTGTAAAAATCTGCCTAATATTGGTTAAAGGTAAATTAAGAGCTTGGCAGAATGAAGTATTGATAAAACTTTGGTTCGCACCAGAGTCAAATAATACTTTGGCGTAAATGTTGTGAACTAAGAACGTACCCGCTATTACATCTGGGATGAGTTCTGCTTCTTGAGTGGTTAGCTGAAATGCCCTGGCATTCTTCTTAATAGTTCTGTCGGTCGCCTTGGTTTTGTTGTCTGCTGGTTTGATTAATTTAGGACATTCTGGTTTAAAATGTCCATTTTCTCCACAGTTATAGCAGATCGTTGTTTTCTTTCTGCAGTCTTCTTCCCGATGTCCTACCATTTTGCAAAACTTGCAGGTTACATTACATCTTCCATAATGTTTTCTTTTGCAATTCTTGCAGAATGGCATAGTTGAGGATTTTCCCGTTCCTCTTCTTTTGAAGTTGCTATTATTACCCGTACGAAATCTTTGGGTAATTTTCTGAGCTAATTCCTTCTTCCTGTTTTCATCTTGGGTGCGTACTAGTTCGTCAGTTAGGGTATTAGCTAATTCCACCGCATCGTCAATAGTGCGAGGTCTCGCAGCTTTAACGATGTTGCGGATTTCACTAATCAGTCCCCAAATGTAGCGAGAAATGAGTACCGGTTCTGGCGAAGCCAGCGTTGGTACCACTCTAGCATATTCAAAGAATGTAGAAGTATAACCGCGACAATCTACACCCATCATCCGATGATTTAGGAACTTATTTGTCATTTGTTCCTTTTCATACTTGGGACAGAATTTTCTTTCTACAAGACCCTTAAATTATTCCCAATTCATGGCATAAGCTATTATTCTTCCTTTTGATTGTAACACAGTGTTCCACCATTCGAGTGCTCCTTCCTTGAAGAGATTTGATGCGTACATGACCTGATCATCTTTAGCACATTTACTTATTGCAATTACTGCTTCGGTTTTCTCTAACCAACGCAGTGATGCAGTTGCTCCTTCATTGCCTGCAAATTCAGTGGGTTTACAAGCAAGAAATTCTTTGAAAGTGCAACCAGGCGTTGCGGCTTTCATTTTCTTAGGAAATGGAGCTTGATGTGGTTCCGCATTATGATTAACATGATCATTGCCTCCGTTTACACTATTACTGAAGTTATCTTCAGAAATACGTTTACTAGGAACGATTTGTTGCGGTTCGATTGGATTCTTTACAGCAGCAACGATTGCTGGAATAGCATTGGCTATCCCTTGAGCAACAATATTTTCGATATCTTGCCTAGTCATATATTGATCTCCTGGATGTTGCTCAGACTGATTAACCTCATTTACTGGTTCGTTACCAATGTTTGCCATCTGATAATAAATTTTATATAAATAATTAGTATAAATACAAATATAATAAAACAGTTTGCACATAATCACATTAACATGTATAACCAAAAATTATCGATTTCCCAAGTTTCATTTTTATATATTATATTATGCCTCGTACACACGATTATCATACACCGTTTTATTGTTAAGTTATTACACATACTGGTTCTTATGATTATTTATTAAACAAATATTCCTGCAAACTCCCATTATCTGGTCAGCTAATTTCTTAAAAATGACGTTCCCTTTCGTCGTACTTCCAAGTAACTCTTTCTCCAACATCCCTAATCCTATTTCCTGCATTAATTAACTCTTCGCCCCAGAGACGAAGTTCAGCCAGATTCTCCGAACTCATAGTTGGGTATAGTGGAGGTTCTGGGTCAACTTGCGGGAAAAATATATCAGGGTTGTTTAAAAGATTTTGGTATTGCCAATCAGTTGTCCACCATTCATCTAATTCTACTGGTATTGGTTGAGGTTGGACAATAGGATCTGGAATAGCAGGTTTCAGATTGATTGGAATTGGAGCTTCTAGTGGGTAGCTGAAAAGATCTTCTTCAGTAAATATAAGGTTTGGATTAGCTGGTTCAAGGTTTCCATCGGCAGGTCCGATGAGGTCACTCATTATTAATTTATGATCTAAAACTTCCCAGGGAGTCATTTTCTGTTTCTGTCTAGAACTTTCTCCGATTTCTCTTTCTGTTTGCTTAAAACTCTTCTCAGCTTCTATCTCTACTTGATTAACATTTTCCTCAATTTCTACCCATTTTCCTTTGTCTTTTGGTGCTTCAGTTTTAGTAACCTTTCTTGTTGCTGGCTTTTTCCTACGTACACGCCTCCAGCCCACAAATCTGCTTCTTTTCTTGGGTTTAGGTTTTGCCAGTGGTTTGGATTGAAATTCCATGGGTTCTTCTTTATCAGCGAAGTAACCGGTGAATTCCTTGGAAATCTTCTATCTTAACGGGATAGAGGTTAAGATTTTCTAAAGCTTCAGATATCTCATTCATGTTGTTTAGCATATATGCAAAATACATACCAAATGTTAAAATAAAATAACAAAATTTCATAAATAACCCTTAAATATTATTCCATATTATACCTAAAACAACTGACAAGTAAAATATACTACAATTTATTGTAAACTTATTTATTTACTGAATAAAATAAAGGTGCTAAAACTTGAGTTAGAGTATTTAGAGATTTGCATTTTCTGCTACTGTGGCTAGCATATACAGATCTGCCCATTTCTCATCTAATTTGTCCTCCCAGGGTGTTTTACTGGTTAATTCCTGGGTTTCCTGTTTAACCTTCTTCTCTCGGTTTTTCCTTATTTCCTCCTGACTTTTCCTAATAATCAAACTTCTTTTATTAGGAGAAAGTGGTTTCTCGTAATGTGCCTTTCTCACAAATATTCCTTCTTCAGGAATTACATAAGGTTTTGTTTGGGATGAACTTCCCTTCTCGTTGGATGACCTATCAAGTTTAAGATAGATGTTTGACAGCTTTTGTTTACCCATACTGTAACTAACAAATAATCAGTTAATAAAACACATAATCACATAATTGGCAATCAGTAAAATTAAGTATTTCTAAATACTTAATAGGCTTAGATCAGTGGCTCTGATACCACCTTATTTCTGTCACGGCCCCCGACCCGGTTTGACCCGTTTCAGGAGCCGCGGGACAGAAATCCCGTGGTATTTAATTAACAGCGGAAGTTTCTTCAGGATCTTTTTAAAAACTGAAATATTTCCCAATTATTTTATTTCACAACTTCGGGATAAAACCCGGTAATTTACAATCTTGAGATTTCACGAAGAAATCTTTTATTTTACAAAACATGTTTCTTTATTTTATACTGAGCCACTTCCTTAAGCTGGTAGTGCTTCACGGCACTTTTCCTGGATCACAACAGATCACCTGAAACATGTTTGAAAAAATTTTTGTCAACGGGAAATACTGAGTAAATCATTCTATTTACTAAAACGACACATTTGTTATAATTTACAGTATTAAGAGCAATTACAATGTTTCAGATATCAACCAACTACCCTCGGTATTTATCACTCGACTCGTTTCTGTGACTATGGTCATATCACCCATTGGCTAACTCGTTGTCCAATGGTGAAGATTATCAAGTAATGTATACAAAACCCCACATACCGGCTGTAATATGGTGATTACAAAGACTTAATCCCTGTAATTATAACTTTGAAAATAAACATGCTTTTGAAATCAAATTTGATAAAAAGAGAATGACTCACATTGCAGATTTAATTATGAACAGAGCTTAGCCTACTGATTAGCCTTGATAACCTAGTTTAAATAATCAGGCACACAAATTAGGTTAGTAACTTAATACAGCATTTACGATAACTCACGAGATTAAAACCTTCACAACGAATGACAAAGTGCGATACTTAAACATCCATCGATTTAACGACGAATGACAAAGCATAAACCCTAATGTGGGCAGCACTTAAACATCCATTGGATAGTTTAATCGATCGGACATTGAATCGTAGCAGCGATCGAGTTATTAACCTGAATTACGGCAGCACTTTGTAATCAGTGTGTGTTTTGGGACTGTTTATGCTATAACTCAACGTACAATTCGAATTTGAACGTCGAACGAACACTCAGTTGCATGAAACAGACTGTTCTATTTATACTTGAAAATGGGTTCCCCCGCGTGTCGCAGAAGATGTAGCCGTTCCTGTCGCGACTCGCCTGAGGTGTCAAGGTAGAGTAGGGTAGGCTTGTCACTGGTATAGGCCTGCTGAGTCGACGTTTAGTGAATTTTCATTTTTGACAGCGTTTTCTGTAGATAACTATAACTAGGGTTTACCCCCCTTAGTTTTAGGGGCCCTAATCCTGATTCCAAATGTTCTGAAAATTTTAGGGTTTGTTCAGAATCACTTGGGTTTCTCAATTAGGGTTTCCTATTGGACAATTTAATTAAATAAATATAACTTTTGATGAGAGTTGTTACAGTAACACCTCGTAAAATCATACCCAATAGAATAAAGACACGTGTCATGTAAGGCAAACGTGTTATAAACCCGGATCGAGTTAAAGATGTATGGTAGGATTCAAAAGTGTTGACATGTTAATTAAATACCTCTGAGCGACCTAGTTATAAATCCCAAGACCCTAATATATTTTATAAACATCTGAGATGCTAAAATCTGGTTATCCCTAATAATGTAAAATTCAAACTTTGCAAAAGATGGGATTCTAGGTACTTACGACAAAATCCATTCTTAAAGTCTTCTTAGATAAGGTCCAAGAAACCTCAAGTGCATGACAACACATGTAAGGACATGCAAGGCCTGTCCACATGGTCCCTCTACTGAAAAGAAGACATAAGATTCGAGGTTATCAAAGTTGCATGGTCAAAACTTCAAAGTTCACAAGAATTTGTCTTCTGGTCAACGGTTACGGACCGCAAAGGGTCCACCTTACGGTCCGTAAGGTGGCAGAGCTGGACAGTCATAATAAATAAAAAGCGGATACGGACCGCAAACCCAATGGCATACGGTCCGCAAGGTTGCAACTGGGCGATATAATTCAAAGTCGGTTACGGACCGCAAATCCAATAGCTTACGGTCCGTAAGGGGTGCTAACGGTCCGCAAGGCCTTTAACTTACGGTCCGTAAGACAGTCGCTGGAAGCAGAAAATGGACAGATGCCCGTTCAGCCTGTTGCACCGCCTTACATAAGTGGTTTTCGAATTCTGGGGCTTGGCAACTGGTTTTGGCAACATAGGGACACCTGGGAATCATCAGTGATCACTAGTAGACCTTTTTGTAATGATCCTAGAGAATTCTAAGTCCTATATAAGAAACACAAGGTTGCAACATTTGGTCTTTCATTTACAACTCACTTCAAACTCATTTCTGGAGCTTCTCTGATCAGCAACAGGCTTTCTTAGGATCCCAAATCATACTTAGGACTCTTGTAAGTGTCCTTAACCTCCTTTAATTCAGTTAGCTTAGCTAATTAGCTTAAAGTCAAACCGTCGTAATTAAGGTTTGACTTCGAGATTAATCAATAATTGTCCAGTCAAATCTCAAATTAAAAGTACCTATGAGTTGGTAATTATGTGGGTAATAAACCCTTAAAAGGGTACTCTCTGATTCCCACTCTAACTAGGTCAATTGTCGGGTCAAACTTGATATTAAAAAGTCAACAGAAAGCTTAATATCAAATTAATGCATAATGAGCAATGTAGAAGCTATGCAACCTGTTTTATCATTAATATAACTTGGTAATTAATGTAAGAACATGTCTAAACATGTTCAACCCAACAATTTTCAGTTTAGGCTCGGTTTGGAACCAAAAGTCGCATAATTTGACTTTTGCTTTGACTTTCGATTCTGACCCATTATAGCATGTTTTAGAAATGCCTTAGAGCCATATTAGGACCAGGTTTCATGTTAGTATAACCCTCTGTGATTATACAACTTGGTTCAATAGTTGTCTGATTCATATGCATGTTCCCGTTAATTGCTTATATGTTGACTATTATGCCCATATGACTTTAAAACGTGATTTTTGAAAATATAAAAGAGTAGAAACCTTAGTTACTGATTTATAAACTTGCATAAAAAATTTGACATCAGTTTGAGGTCTAGATTAAGAATTATGCTCAACAGCGTAATTAGAAAGCTTTTATTAATTAAACGGCGTAATTAGCATATAACCTATCTAAACCCAATTTTTGATACCAAAATTTTTACTCACTGATGTAAAATAATATTTTGGGATTTTTAAAGATTTTTATTTATTTTTAGGCTGAGCATAACTTAGAGTTCTAAGCTTAATTCGGTTATTGTCGGTTTTGCCCTTTTGGGCTATAAAATGAGTTTTACAAATCTTTTTGACCCCAAACCTTTTGCTACTGATTTTATATGATAAATAAATTATTTTAAACCTTCTGGAATAATAAAAATATCAGCTTTCTATATAGAACCCGGAAATGGCTCCAAATCGCCTTTTTATGCGTTTCTAACGCATAGTATGTATTAAAACTATTTTAAACATATAAGGTTTGATGCCTACTGATAATCTCAGTAAATTTTTATATTTTTACAGTAAGAAAAAGTTTTAAACTCAGATTTCCAGTTTTGACCTTTTAAGCCTAAGTGAAATAACCAAAATGCCCCTAAGGTGCATAGTTTGGTTTTAAATGATAAATTTCACATATGTGTAATACCCTACTGTTACAACTTATTAACTTAAGTATTTTTACTGATTACATCAGACCTGTAACTCAGATTATTATTTAAACTCTTTTATAACCTTTAAATGACCAAAATACCCCTACGGGGCATAGTTTGAGTTTAAAACCATTTCGGGCATAATAGAAGATATCTTACTGATGTCACAACATATTTAAGGCATATTAACTTAGGAAACCTGTATATGACTCATTTGGTTACCCGTTACGCACTTTTCGCATTCGGATCGGCTTATGTAACTAGTTTGCATAATTTAGCCAAAACGGGTCAAATGATATCGTTTTCATCTCAAAATCCAGAATGTGTTTAAGTTACCCATATTAAACAAGCATACAAGCTTGTCGGGTCAGAACCACATTCTAAACCGGTCTTCGCTTTATCATGCGTTTGAACCGTGTATTCCTTTTGAAAACTAGCCGGTCTAAGTCTAAGCTTAATTAAAGACCCGTTAGGATTCTAATAGGTTATTAAAACCTTCGTTCCAGATTAGGAGCCCAGTAAAAGCTACGTGCACTTTCTGTATTTGATTTATACTTTGCTCAGGTAAATACTCTTAACTTATTTTCCCTATACGGGCTTGGGATACGGTATTATAATAATACCGCTTGGTCGGGTATGTAGTCATTTAAATCGGATTGTGATTAATGTATTTACATAACTCGTTTTATTCTGTATTATTTGGAGTATGGCCTTTGGGGTTAAATGATCATGTCCCGGATATCCTTGGCATCATTCAAAGAAATGGCCACGACCTAAGCACGGGGTGTAGGCGTACACTTGACAGATGCATTATGTAAAAAGTGGTAATCTACTTAAAGGAAATAATCCTTGTGGGCATTATACCTGTGGCGTGTCAATTAATCTAGACCGGCCCTACAAACCGGCCCTAATGGACGACAAATAAGTAAAACTGTATACAAGATTATTTTTAAATAATTGTCCCAAGTTATAAAAGATATTTTGCCGAAGTGCATTCAAATCAATTTTAAACTCTTTTCAAAATGAGTCAGTTAAGTTGTATTTACCAGTGTAAACTGACGTATTTTCCAAAAAGGCTAAGTGCAGGTACTATACGTAATAGGCTGGCTACTCCAGGCATCAATAATCAAGTCTCGCAAGCACTAGATGTCAAAGTATGCTGAACAGTTTTTCTTTTTATTTGATCCGCCTGTGGATCTGTTTCAACTATTTTGTGATACTTAATATTACAATTTATTCAGTTGAAATAAATCTATCTTTTGCTTCCGCTGTGCACATATATATTGTGTTGTTTGACTATGATGATATCAACTACGTCACGATACTCCCCACCGGGCCCACCGGTAATACGTGGAAATATCGGGGTGTGACATTGAGTTAGTTACGTTTTTCGTCCGCGTGGTTTGTTGAAAATAACCATTACTGTCCATTAGTTTAAAAATTGTCAAAACAGTACCAGTAGTTTCAATTTTGTAACAATTACAGTCACCTCCGTTAACCCCATCCAATTTACCGTTAAGTTTTGTTAAAAGACTAAAATACCCCTATGTTAAAAAAACTATAAAAAAAACTATTTATGGTTATATGGATATTTTGATTTCAGAAAATACAAGCTGCCAATGTCACATATTATACCTTTCCCGAAGCGAAATGCCATCTATCGCTCAAGATTTCCCACCTGGAAAACACGTGTTGGCAGTTTATCCTGGAACCACTGCTCTGTATAAAGCAATTGTTGTGAATACTCGCAAGGTATAATAATAATTACATAAACCTTTTGTGTTGACACTCTTCATATATATATATACTTTATTCCGATATATAATGTATAATCAATCATCTTTGAGTGTCAAGAATGCAAATGCAGCCCTAATCTCCTAACGGGTTCCACTAATCGTCACCGACAACCCTAAGTTATCCTCACCTGAAGGTAACTTCCTTTTAATCAATTTATGTTTGTTCAAAGAAATATATATCTGTTGTTCTGATTTATGGAATACTTTTTGTTGTGGAGAGAACATTGGTGGTTAAAATCGTGGTTTGAAACCACTGTTCGGCTAAAACAGTGTTTTGTGGAGAAAAAAATGGTTGAAACCACTGTCGGGTTAAAAGTACCAGAGTTTTAACCCAACAGTGGTTTCATCCAACAGTGGTTTCATCCAACAGTGAAACCCAACAGTGGTTTCATCCAACAGTGAAACCCAACAGTGGTTTCTTTTACCCAACAGTGGTTTCATCCAACAGTCGAGTATGAAAAAGAAAAACTTACGAATATCATAGATATTCGGTTATTTGAGTTTCTTTAAGCAAGATAACTTTTCATATTATATATCTATGTTAAACAATAAGGGTATGCTTAGAATCGCATCTTTAAAAATACTCTCTATGCAAACAGTTGATACTGTTAGATATCCATTACATGTAACTTGGGGTGTAAACAAGCCTAGAGGCTCGAGAGCTACTCGTGATCGGCTCGGTTAAAAGCTCGAACGAGCCAAGCCTTAATGAGCCCGAGCTCGAGCCTGAAATAGAGCTCGTTTTGTTATCGAGCCTGAGCTCGAGCCTAAAATACAAAGCTTGTTTAGGCTCGCGAGCCTAAACGAGCGCATAAAAAATTTTATTTTTTTATATATAATATATTAATAATGATGATAACATTGATGAGCCGAGCTCGATCCGAGCTTTTAGCTTGTTTAAGGTTGTTCTCAAAATAGTTCGAGCCGAGCTCGAGCTTTGGGTTTTACTCGCGAGCCGAGCTCGAGCTCAAAGAAGTAGGCTCGAACCGAGCCGAGCTCGAGCTCGAGCTTCATAAAAACCAAACGAGCCGAGCTCTAGCCTGGTCGAGCTCGGGCTCGGCCCGGCTCGTTTACACCCCTACATGTAACAGCAGCAGCAGCAACGGCTGATCATCAACAGCAGCTTTGTCCTGTTGTTTGGTCAATCATCATCAGCCGCATCTGATCCAGAAAGCATGCTGCTCATATAACTTCTCTTTTTTCAACTTATCATTTATTCTTGCTTAAATTTGGAGTCCTGACTATATATTTACGTAGACTTTTGATCAGATTCAGTGAATGTAGTCAAATCTGTGAATGAACTTACAACCAGCGGATGGACAGATTTCAACAGTTTCTGCTAATGAACAAAGATTCTGTTCAGCAGCGGATGAATTTGTTCAATAGTGAATGAACTTTTTCAAGTGGTTGGACCTGTTTTGGGCAATATTAACAGTGAATAGATTTTGTAATGCAAATGGACAGCTTTCTGCGCAAATTAACAGCAAATGGACAATTCTGCGCATCTACAAATTTCTGCGAAAACATTTCTGCAGTGAATAAACTGAACCAGCTTGTTTTAGCGATCAAACACTTCGGATTCTGCGAATGCACTTTTAATTCTACGCTGAAACTGTAGCGAATGAACCTGTTATCTGCAGATAAATCTGTTCTCAGCAAATAAGACTGTTCGAAATCAGATTTCCTGGCTGTGATTAATTCTTGATCTGTAAACAATACAACGAATGCAGCAAATGAACTGATTTCTGTTTTGCGCGGATAATATCAGCAAATGTATGACTTTCGAACGAATGTAGATGAATTTGAACGAATGAACTTTGTTTCGATAGTTGAACGAATGAACGTTGTTCGTATTTTGCATTTTGATCATGTACCTCTTTTCTTTCGCGAAGGTTTTATTTTTGTATGATTTTAATTATATATTAATCATAAATAGTTTTTAATAAAAGTAATTTTATCGAGCCCGGGAAGCAATCCCGGGTAAAAACCTAGTATTTAATATAGAAGACAGATAAGAAAATAAGGGTGATGAAACACGAGAGTGAGACATCTCCTTAAAGGTTTCCATTCTTTACATGGTACATATATAGGGAATTGCTAAAATGAGAACCACTTTAAGTTGTGAGAATCATGAGAACTAAGCTTTTTTAAATTTTTTCAAACAAAAAATTCTCAATTTAAAGAAAATCACTTGTTTCAGCAAAAAAAATAATAAAAAAATGTCGCATGCAAAAATTTACATCGGATGTAAAAAAAATTATATTGCCATAAATAAAATTTACATTAGACGTTTAAACTGTGACTTGGCTCAGTGTGTTGACGTTTACTTCCATTCGCAGATTTATTATTTTCTGCTTCTTTAACAGTTTTGATAATATAGGGCATAACATCCATAATTCCTTGTGCTACTATATGTTGGATGGCACTGTTATCTATTTGGTTTCCGTTATTCTCATTATTCTGGTTTTCCTGATTTACTTCGTTGTCCATCTGAATTGTGAACATTTATCAAGTATTAATTTATCACAGAGTAAATTTTGTGCAAATATTTATACACAATCACACAAACAATTTGATCAAAAACGCCAATTATTGCGACTTTTACTCTTTCTATATATATGCATCGGTTACATACTACAACTGGAAAATTAAACACACTGATAGTTATGCATCGATATCTATTTTAGTCTTATCTATTTTTTTTTATCAAAATACAAAATTGCACATATGTCTAAGCATTTTCTAAGTACCGTTCCTCCAGTATTGCATTTCATTTTCATCATATTTCCAAACTAATTTCTCCCATATCTGTCGGATTCTATTCCCCTCATTTACTAAACTTTCTCCATACTGATGGAGTTCCTGTACACATTCTCGACTCATTGGTGGGTTTAATGGGTCAGGTTTATGAGGTACGGGTTCCTTATAAGGGTCCGCGCTATTCATTTCGAAAAATGTTCTATCATCCTCCCACCATGGATCGCGTTCTAAAGGCATTGGTTCTTTGGGAGTATATAGGGCCGAGTGCGACCTATGGTCCTCAAACCATGGATCATATTCTAAAGGTTGTGGGGTTGGGATTCTAAGTAACTCGTTGGGGTCAAATGCAGGTATCGGGAATTGGTTTTCTTGATTTGGTTCTAGCATTTGTTGATCTGGGAATAAAGGTAATAGTGGCGGTTCAGCTATTTGGTTTACGTTAGCGTCTACTGCTGTAGTGGCTAACATATGGAAATCAGCCAACTGTCTATCTAGCTCATCTTCCCAAGGTGGCCTAATGACTGTTTCCTGAGTCTGTGCATTCACTTCCCTATTAGCTCTGACTATCGCTCTCTGTTGTTGTAACTTCTTCATTCTCTTTCTTCTCTCATGTGCCCCTCTATTAAACCAACCTCTCTTTTTAGTAGTGAAGGGTTCCTCAGACTGTGCCTTAAATATAAATATCCCTTCTTCAGTATCGGCTGAGTATCCTGAGGAATTAGGTTGATATGATGTTCCCTCATCTTTTGGTGAACTAGCTATATGACGATAAGCGTCTGAAGTTCCTTGCTCACTCATACTGTAAACTAACAGATAGTCAAATAACACAAAACACATAATATACATATTTACACAGAATTATTTTCTAACACAAAATTTAAAATTTAAGTGCCAGCAAAACACTTATTTGGCTTAAACCAGTGGTTGTAGCTCTGATACCACTCTCTGTCGCAACCCCGACCCCTACCCCGGGAGCGGGTGCCATGAGATCCAGATCAGTGGTATCGGTATTTATTAATTTAGCAACGGAATACATCAGGACCGTAGTTAGAAAATATTTTTATCAGAGTAAAACACCAAACTTTTATATTAATAAATCATTGAGATAAAACCCAAGTTCATTTGACAATACATTTGTAGGGATAAACCCTAATTATTTTTTTAGGTAACTTTTATAGCCACTTTTCCAAGCCTTTAGTGCTCTCTAGCTAGCTTCCATTGGCTTTCGCATTTTGTTACCTGAAACGCGTTTTAAAAACATTTTATCAGCAAGAAATACTGGCAAGTACATTCCATTTTGTAAAGCGTCTATTGTTTACACATTACAGTATTAAGGGCGATTACAATGTTTATATCTACACAATTACTTGGTCAGTACGAGTCACTCGACGGATCTGTGACTATGGTCATATTACACATTGGATACCCGTGCCCAATTGTGAAGATTATCAAGTACTGTATACAAACCCCATAATACCGGCAGCAATTGTAGAATTACAAAGATTTAATCACTGTAATAGTATTTGAAAACATTTGAGGTTTTGGTAAAGCATTTTGACTCACAAACAGTACTCACAAATAGTGAGGAAAATTGAATGTACTTACATTGTTGTCTAAGGTGATACTACTATAGCTTCCTGGTGATTCTCCTGGTTATTATCTATTAAAATTAAACAATGCACACGTGTTAGTAAAATAACCCAAATCACATTAACCGTACAACTCGAGACAGAATTCCAATGACTGAGTCAGGCAGATTCTTGACATGCATTACGGAATCCTAAATCAATCGGGTGTAACACGAGACAGAACTCCAACGACTGAGTCGGGCAGAGCCCTGACATGCGTTACGGAGCCCTAAATCGATCGTGTAGGGTAACAGCAGGGTTATAATACTTATAACGAGGCAGAGCTTCGCTTTATAGTTGCTTATTATGCCCGGGTATAATTTCTGCTATTTAGAAATTGAGAGAGAAATCAGAAAGTTGAACGAATTCAAATGAAGCCTGAACCTCCTATTTATAGGCTTTTCGTATGGCGGCTAACGCCCCACAAAGAAACCATGGAAGGCCTTCGCGGCCCGCGATGATAGTAGGTTAGGCCGTAGGCTTGGCCAGTCAGCGAGTCTAGCTTCGACACGTGTCGGCATGGGTGTCCGGCAAGCAATAGATGCTCGCGCCCTGCGAGAGACCAAGGAGGTCTTGGTCGCGGCCCACGACAACCCTTTATATTTTTGTTTTTCTTGATTTTTCTATGTATAAGGGTATTTCGGGCTCGTTTCTCGCGTACGGGGTATATTTTATGACATCTAGGGTCACGTTAAGGGTTCTAAGAGGGTTGTTATAGTTATATCACATAGGTGTGTGGTAGGGTTATTATACCCTTCAATTATACATATATGTGTATGTATATATATGTGTTAGAGAGAAACCACCATGAACACCGCGCTATGTATATCACGGGAGGAATTTTTTTGTCCATAGCGTCTGGGGTGTAACACCCCAATCGCGTAATACAACAACACGCGGCGGAAATATCGGGGAGTCACGTTACAAATTGCTCACAACTACTGGTACTAAATTGTTTCAATATTATTAACATCGTTTTACAAACAAAGAATACATGTAATTGTCTTTTGATTAAGAAGTCTAAGGCCCGAATGTAGTCCTATGCGTTGCATGCTTGAATAGTTGAAAACCTGAAACATATGCGAAAAATAGTCAGCATAAAAATGCAGGCGAGAACATAGGTTTTGTTAGCCAAATAAATGGCAAAACATTTGATATTGCAATACTTTGACAACTACGAGAGCTGTCAATTGAAAATAAATCTTGAAGCCAAAGAATGGCAAAAGTTTAGTATTGCAATACATAATCTTGACTGTTAAAACTCGTGGCAAATAGTTTTGTATATGGCAATATGATTATTACTAAGTCATTTTTATGCCATTTGAAATTGTACATCGTAATCTCGTTTAAATCATCGTAAAACTCGTTTATGAGTTATTAGAAATTCAATCAATGATTAATAATAACTGTTTTGAAATAAATCAAAACTTGTGTGAAAATTATATAAATCAAGTCAATGATTCATAATAATACTTTAGATATCCTTCTAAGAATCTAACATATAAAGATATGGGAGATTCTACAAGGATTTGGATAATCGAACATTGAATCAATCGTACACAAAATCCTAAAGTGATTTGGATAACGCTACAAGAGTAATAAAATAAGAACACTTATATATAGGAAGTATCAGCGGCGTATCCACCATGTTCTTATTTTATTACACCCGTTTCGTTATCTAAATCACAACTACCACATAAACACAAAATCGTCAACTTGTCAACAACTTGTAAACACGCATTAAAGTACACAATGAATCTAAATAAGGACTCCAATATTAGCACTTTAAACATCCCATATATGTTTAGCTATGAAGATAGATAAATATTACAGGGATACGGTTCTCGTCACATCGTCTAGTCAAACACGCATTAAAGTACACAATGAATCCAAACAAGGACTCCAATATTAGCACTTTAAACATCCTACAAGTATCAATCTATAAAGATAAATTGATGCTAAAATGATTCGATCTCAATCACATTGAATCATTGTATCACAACATTCTAAATCCTAAGGGTGATTCGGGATAACGCCACGAAGGGTAATACAATAAGAACATTTATACATAGGAAGTACCAGCGGCGTATCCACCATGTGCTTATTGTATTATCTAGTTTCGTTATCTAAATCACCAACAATCTACACATAAACCATAATCGTCGTTTCGTAAAGTACTTCTTAAAAATCTCACTATGAAGATAGGAATATCTAAGACTGTACTTCAAATATCCTATAAGAATCTAACTATGAAGATAGGTAGATCTTTTAAGGATTTGGATAAACATCGTATTTGCATAATCGGAATAATACACATAAAAGCACTTAGTAAACACATTATATGCCATACATTTGGAAAACAAATCGGTTACACATATAAATCACCCCAAAACATTTGAAAACGGCAAAAGAGGGGAACTATGTACTCACATTGAATGCAAAGTATCCTCGATCTAACTTAACAAATCTCGGGCAAACCAAGGAAAATCAAGTGGTACCTAGTAATCGGATCGCTAGTTAATAAATCGACACCTAAATCGGAAGATCGGGTAAAATGAGGTCTCGTAAACCAAATGAGTATTGGAACTCATGTGATATGGTTTAACAAAGCCTACATTCTAAATCGGAACCTATCCTAAGTGCTTACGACCCGTTACGACCCATTAAGGTAGCTTAAGCTACTTTAACGCGTCGTTCGCGCAAATGCGCGTTCGAGACGCCTAACTAGTCCTATGACAAGTATTATATGCCTTAACATGTTTAAATAAGTTGCATAATAAGTTAAAGTGACAAAAATTAAGTTACATATGCTTAAAATCCAATTATGCATGAAAAAGGGCATTTTGGTCATTTTACTAAGGCATATAAACTACCTATCATACAACTAATCAAACTATGTGACCATAAGGTATAACCTCGGAAGGTTATTCCCTATACAACTATGGTCACAAAATATGCTTGGTCGGATCTTGATGATCGACCAAACGGGTCGGGTTCGAAAGTCTAAGCGGTTGTCAAGACCGCTTGACTTACGACGCTATACAAGCACTAGACTAAAAGTGATGAGTTAAAACATGTTTAACTAAGTTAGAAAACAAGTTTGATAACAAAACAAAGTGTTTTGATACCCGAAAATAGCTTCATCGCAAAACACGCATAAATACGTATTTTGACAGAAACTTTGACTCGTCACTTCGACTAATCGACGTGGTAATCAGTAGGTATAGTCACAAGGGACTATAACCATCGTGATTACGCTCACGTTGCAAAGTTCGAACGAACTTTGTGTTGACCAAATCATGGTCAAAGCAGAAAGTCAAACACTGTTTGACTTTCACGCTTGAAAAGCATAAACAAGCATGAAAGAAGCTTACAAAAGATCCAAGCAAGGAAGAATTGATCCAAAAAAACTCAGGCATGAAGCCTTAGCTTCAACTTAGAGCAGATTTTGAATCAATGTGTGAGGAATGAATGATGAACAACGTAGGTATTTATAGAAAGTCTTGACCCATTAGGATCTTTACAAGTGTTTTTGAGCAAATCTAAGCATGATCCTAACCATACACTTGTGGAACATAGTTTAGGATACCATGGGAGTTCAAGAACCAGCCTAAAGTATTGAGAAAATTGCATAAAAGACCCTGAATTTCAAGCTGCAGGTCAAAAATGGAGTTTCTGTCAATATAGGGGCGTCACGTGCCGCGACGGCAACACCCCTTTGTTGTGGCGCGACGCTACGGCCTACCTGAGCCAGAAACTTTCAAAAATTGGCAAGAATGGTCCCTGCAGCATGTTTAAGCCATTTTTGACGCGTTTAAGCCCCGTTAACCCATTTTCAAGGCTCTACAAGGATGTTAAAGCATAGGGGACTTGAAACATGCTTGAAATTATCTCAGATGTTGGTTCGTTTGGTCGTACGGTCATGTTATTCGGTTAATTACGACGAAACACGAACGGACGCGGAAAACGGTCCAAATTATACGACGAATGATATTTTTGCATTCCAATCACTAAAATAAAATATTTTAATGATTACAAAATTTTTTGGATGTCCGGATATGTTCAGAACGTAAGATATGCGCGAAAATGCAAACTTATACACTTTTTGACGCTTTTAGTCCCTATTGATCAAGTAAGCGTATTTTCGCATATCGAACCCCTCAAAGCCTATTTCTAAGCTATGTAAAGGATATTTAGGGTATGTTTATCTTATGATCAAGTTCCGGAATGTTCGTTGTTGTATGGATCAGTAGACTTTCGCAGTTTGGCGCAAATAGTCCCTATGATCGAATAAACTTGTTTTTGACACACCAAAGCCTTCAAAACTTATTTCTAAGTTATATAAAAGTTATTTAAGGTATAATAAGCCTATGTCACTGTTCTGGAGTGTTTGCCGCATTAAACTGATTACGTTTACGCATTAGTTTGTGTATAACTTTCTAGAAAGCGATTTAAAGCTTGAAATTGAACTAGAATCAAAACGTGAAATTGTCAAAAGCAAATAAACAAATTTTGAGACCAAAACACATTGTTTCTTTGATAAATGATATTGTTCTACCTCGTACTGTGTTTACGTAGCATAAGTGTCACATGGGGGGCGGTGTACCCCGGCGCTATGGGGCTTGATGGATGAAAATGGCGCCATAAAACGCTCCACTACAGGTGGACCTAAGGGTAGCTTCTAAGAATTTTGACATTAAGGGTCTGTTTGGTATGGGGTAATGGAATGCACAAGGTAATGAAATGGACAAAGGAATGAAATGGATCATTCCATTCCATGATCTTGTTTGTTAACCATGTGGGAATGGAATAAATCATTACCTTGTAGTGTTTGGTAGTCAGGAAAAGAAGAAGAATAAAATCGGCAACGGGTGGCGGTTGTGGGTGGTGGGTGGTGGCAGTAGTCGATGGTGGTGGTGGGTGGCGGCGGAGGCGGTGGTCGGTAGCGGTGGTGGCGGGTTGTGGCGTCGGTGACACCGGTGTTCGGTGGCGGTGGGTAGCGTCAACGGTGGGTGTTGGCGCGGTGGTGGAGGTGATCGGTGGTGGCAGTGGCCGGTGATGTCGTCGGTGTTCGGTGACGTAGGGTTGTGGCGTTGGTGGGTTGTTTTGGCGGTGGTGGTGGTGGCGTCGGTGTTTGGTGGCGGTGGATGGCCGCGGCGGTGACACCGATGTTCAGTTGCGGAGGGTGGCGGTGGTTGGCGGTGCCGGCGCATGTGGTCAACAACGTAGGTTGGTGGTGGTGGGTGGTAGAGGCGGTGGTGGGTGGCTAGTGGTGGGAGGTGTTGGTGATGAAGGTAAGAGAGGGAATGAAATAAAAAAAAAATAAAAAAAACAAGGGGTGTGGATGGAATGAATTTGAGGGAATGAAATGTCCTATGTAATGGGTGATTCCATTACCTTGACTAACCTAACATATTTATTTACATTTCCTCGTAATAACCAATTACATTCCGCCTCTCATTCATGCATAAACACTACCTAAGGGATTTGATTGGTTGGAGCATGAGTGCCCCTTTACCCCTAGTTCCCATAGATGTAATCTTGAGTAGTTCAAGTTTAACCACTCTTTTGGTTTTCTGCAAACATATGTTGGTACTTGTGGTATTTTAAAGCACTAGCTACTTCACATTCCAAAACGCTATTTTAAGACTTAAAGAGTTCTATCTATTTAATGTGAAACTTTGACCAGCTTTGACCATTCACTTTATTACGACTCGTGACTAGCTTGCTTTTCAAAACAACTCTACTTCAATAGTTATCCTTCAAATTGGGACTTGATTGCTTATTTAATATTTTTTAACAAAAAAGTTCAGTGAGCTCAACAAAACTTTGTTGGATAGGCGTCACAAAACACTCACAAATGATAAAAGTGAATACTGCATCTGACTAAACTAAAACTACATGATTCAACAATCAAGAGATCGCAACCAAGACAAGTTATCATTGAGTAAAGTTGTAAGCCAAATGACTCAACAACTAAATAGATAAAACATCATATCAAACTAAAAACATGTTTTTTTCAAGCGTGCTTAATGGATCCATAAAAAAAACTCAACCAACAAGTTACCAAGAAATTAAAAAAAAAACAAAAAAACAAAATACTAAGAAATAAAAAGAGGAAATGTAGCTTCAAACAACTAATTCACGGAAAGAAAGAATCACGCATACTAGCCGCCATCAGCTTATCAGCCAAATCCTTCACTTGCTCACCAACCGCCACATCCTTGCTATGATCTTCAAAAAAACATATCATGTTATTCTTTATATGATTCTTCTCAGCAGTTTCCCAGGTTAGCTCAGGTTCATCAACCACCTTACACACATTGTTACAAACATCAACGATCTTCTTGAAAACAGCAGGGTCCGTCAAACCAACCACTCTTAAAATAGCAACTCTAAACTCATCATCATATGGTAACTTTTCAACTCCAGCCTTAGAATACTCAAGCTGATTTAATGCTGTTGCTTTCACACCCCTCTTATCACCCGGGTTGATCAACTTGCCAAACTCAACCATATAGGCGGTGTGAGAAAACAAATAAGCTTTCATCAAATAAGGGTCACAGCACTTGGGAATTAAACCAGGAAATCCCGAATGCTTCATTGCATCAGGCAGTTGCTCAGAAGCTAAACCAGAATTTGCACCATTCTTCGCCATTCCAAATGTTTTACACAGTAAAGAACTTGCCACATGGGGGAAACAAGCTATAGCACGAACAAAAGTTAAAGTATCACTTTTCAGTCGGATCCTTTCGCCAGGGGCTGATCTGAGAGGAATCTTATACCAATAAGCAAGTTCCACAATTCTTTGAGCACCATCAGAAGGTGTTACTCCAAGCTGATCCTTTCTAAATTCACCACGACGTAGCCCTATGCTAACCATTTCACAAATATCTCTAAGTGTGTCATCCTTCGTCCTATTATGACGATTTGAACAGTTGGTGATGTGCTCCATGATACCATCAAACTTGAAATCGTCAGAAGCACAGTTGTCATTCACTATAGGAGCGAGCAACGCTTGCAGCGATTCAAATTCTTCCTCATTGTTGTTATCAAGACCCAGTTGTTCCCAATAATTATAACCGTCATCTGAATCAGATTCTATAGAAGCAAGAGACGTTTGCAGTGTTTCGAAGTCATGATCCTTGAAGATGAGACTCAGTTTTTCAAAATCAAAAAGATCAGAAAAGGCAGACATGTCAATCTCTGGAGGAGCAAGAGACTTCAGCAATGATTGAAATTCATTATCTTTTATGATAGCATCGTCCACTTCAACAAAATTTGAACCATCAGAAACAGCACCCTTGTCAATCTCTTGGTAAGCAACAGGAGTTGAAGTTTCACCATCTTTGCTGATGGCATGATCAAGTTCATCAAAGTTTAAAGAAAGCTTCTCTTCATCTAAATTAGAAACAACAGCCAGATCCAGTTCATCAGCCATGGTTTACTTGAACAACTTTTAAGCTACTACTTTTCTTTTCTTGGCTTTTGATCTGGTAACAAGCAGAAATGTAAGTGCCAGTTAAATATCAAAACATGCTGAATTGAAAATTTGGATCTAAATTAAAGTGTCTGATTAGATGTCATAAAACAGTTTTTGCCAAACTAAAAAGATTTAGATGCCTTTTTTACAGTTACAGGTTGCAAAATGAAAAGATATTTATAAAATGGCAAACATAACAGAAAGCAACCATGAAACTAAGAGATTTCAAGAAACTAGTTTATGTTACTGAAAGAAATACATGACATTAAAAGTCAAGATGAATTCGAATACCAAAACTTTAAAGATTCTTCGGATTAAGAACAACAAAAAAAAAATAACAAAACTTTAAAGATTCTTCGGATTAAGAACAACAACAAAAAAATATAACAAAACTTTAAAGATTCTTCGGATTAAGAACAACGACAAAAAAAAAAAAAATAACAAAACTTTAAAGATTCTTCGGATTAAGAACAACGACAAAAAAAAATAACAAAACTTTAAAGATTCTTCGGATTAAGAACAACAACAAAAAAAAATAACAAAACTTTAAAGATTCTTCGGATTAAGAACAACAACAAAAAAAAAATAACGAAACTTTAAAGATTCTTCGGATTAAGAACAACAACAAAAAAAAATAACAGAACTTCAAAGATTCTTCGGATTAAGAACAACAAACATCATTCCAAATGTCATTCCTACACTGAAGGTATACACTAGTATAATGTACAACAACAAACCAAGAAAAAAGTATGTAGGAGACGAGAGGACCTCTCTAACTCTTCAAGGGGAATGAACGGTTATGTTGGTCTTTCAAGTTCAAAGCGACTGTTTATATAGATCTCTAAGTTATAAGAATGGCCCTCTATCTTTCTAGCATATTCACTTTGGTACTTCTAGCTAGCTATTTTTTCTTTTTTCTATCAGTATGTCTAATTAACTTTACTATTTATATTAAACTAGTTGATGTCCCGCACGCGTTGCAGGGCAATAGCCGAATAATTCTCAACCAATTAAAAAAACATACTATATTTTATTTTGAACTGGGGGCAAAATCATAATTTTGAACCGATGGTAAAATCCTAATTTTGAACCAGGGGAAAACCATATTTTATTTTGAGCTGGGGTGAAAACGTATTTTTGAAATGAGGGTAAAATCGTAATTTTGAGCGAAGGGCAAAAGCATATGTTTATTTTTAAGGGGGAGGGTGGGTGTAACATTCCTATTTTTATATAATAAGAATTATAGGTTTGGTTAAATTTATTAACCACTAGTAACTAGTTTATTTTTAATATAAATATTCAACCTAAATAGTTTTAAACACTATTTTATATAGTTGGTTGAAATATTATATTAATTAATTGGCCTGTATATAGGTGACCTTTCTAAATAAAATAAATGTATATAAAAACTCATATAATTAGACGGGTAGATTACAGGTAAGTTGACCGTTAAAATATGAAGTACCTAGACGGGCCTAGGAACCGTATAATAATTAAATTATAAAAATACATTGTATTTGAACCTACTCTGTTTTTAATGAAACTTGGTTCAAAATGTAGATAAAAATATTGTCGTTCTAATAACATATTTATTGTTTTATAAAACATCGTATTTTAAAAGTTATACGTGCCAAATAAGTAAAGCTATTGAATTAATTATAATAATAAAATAATAATAAATTTAACCATTGATATTTGAAATTTGTGAATATGTACGTTCAATTAGAAAAGAATAAGATAATGGGTCATGCTATTCACACACCCCTACCTACCCTTTTGTCTATTCACACACCCCTCAGTGTCGAACTGTGGCCAGGGCGCGGCGTTTTGGTCCGTTTAACCAGACAAAGACTGACGGGTGTCTGACGGGTCTGTTAACCGGACCAAAACGCCGAGCTTTGGCCGCGTTCTGGTCATGTCAACCAGACAAAAGACTGTCTTTTGTCTGGTTGACATGACCAGAACGCGGCCAAAGCTCGGCGTTTTGGTCCGGTCAACAGACCCGTCAGACACCCGTCAGTCTTTGTCTGGTTAAACGAACCAAAACGCCGCGCTCTGACCACAGCTCGACACTGAGGGGTGTGTGGATAGACAACATGGGTGTGTGAATTGACATGCCCTAAGATAATATCATTAAAAGTGAAAAATATCTACAAATGAAATGGTGGATGTAATTAGCATGCAACCTACGTGTCATCCAAAGGAATAAAAGAATAATTTAATTATTGAAATGGAACTTAAATGGGCATGTGTCCCTATAGTAAAATGATGGACGTTACTTCACCTCAAAGGAAAATATGCCTTTCATTTGCCATTCCTTCTTCAGCTTTAGACGTCGCCCTCTCTTTCTCAATTCCTAAGCTTTTTATTATTTTTATTTTATAATAATAATAATAAGGTTTTGTCTCGTTTTAAGTGTTTTAACTCCCGATCACCACTACCCTTTCCGATTGATCTGAGCCCCATAACACATGTCAAGGCTTTGCCTGACTAAGTTCGTTGGGGTTCTGTCTCGTGACATATGGACAAGGTTGAATTAGGGGTACTATAATTAACAGTTAACACGAGTACAAATATATATATATATATATATATATATATATATATATATTTTAATAGCTCAGAAGTTATACCCAAAATTTATACCAGGAGGCTTTCTAATTGAACCCTAAAGATACAAAGTGGGTCCATTCTCTTTTCTCACTATTTTATTCCCTTTTTCTTTGTGATATAATTATATTAAAAAATGTCCCAAATTGATCCATAAGTAAAAAACCGGACCCCTGAAACCCCAATCCACATCAAAAATAAAGAAATCAAGATTTGTGGTCTTCTCGCGGGCCGCGTAAAGAAAAGGCGGAAGGTCACGCGGGCCACGTCAACTTGAGAGTTGACCGGATAAGCATCCGGAGCTACGTGTCATCCACCTGGCACACCTACTTGTGACTCAGCAACCCTAATGCCGCCTTATTGCTCTCGCGGGCCGCGTAAGAATCAAGAAGTATCTCACGCGGGCCGCGACAACCTCAGAAATCAGCTATAAATAGTTTGGACATGAGCAGTTCGTCTATATTCGACCAATTCTCTCAAAACGAAAGTATACTGTTAGAAATCATAATTTAGAGAGGTGCTGCTACAATACCGGGTATTAACTCGATCGCTGCTACGATTCAATATCCGATCAATTGAAACTATCAGACCGGATGTTTAAAGTACTATCCTTTGTCATTAGTCGTGATTCCGACAGGATGTTTGAGTACAACTCGATCTCGGGGAATACTCTGTCATTCGTTGTGAATCCGATGGATGTTTAAGTGATTGCACTTTGTCATTTGTCGTGAGGGTTTTAATCTCGTGAGTTATCGTAAATGTTGTATTAGTTACTTACCTAGTCCGTGTGCATTAGGTTACTAGACTAATCAATAGGCTAAGCTCTGCCCGTATAAATCTGCATGCTTATAATGTGAGTCATTCTCTTTTTATCAAATTTGTTTACAAAAGCATGTTTATTTTCAAAGTTATAATTACAGGGATTAAGTCTTTGTAATCACCAAATTACAGCCGGTATGTGTGGTTTTGTATACATTACTTGATAACCGTCACCATTGGACAACGAGTTAGCCAATGGGTGATATGACCATAGTCACAGACACCATCGGGCAAAGAGGCTACCGATGGAGGGTCGAGTGACAAATATTGTGGGTAGTTGGTTGATATAGAAACATTGTAATCGCTCTTAATACTTTAACTTATAACATTGTTTTCTAGTTATACTTTGCAGTGATTAAGTCTTTGCCAATCTTAAAGAAGCAAATGTAAAAACTCTTAATGTTGTGAATTATAACAAATATGTTTTATCAAAAATGAATGAACTCACCAGTATTTCCTGCTGACAAAATCTTTTTAAAACGCGTTTCAGGTAATTACAGTAGATTGGAGTAAGAGATGGATACGGCACTGAAAGGCTTCAAGAAGTGGCTTATTTTATTAATTAAATCAAATTAAGAAATATTGTTTTATGTAATTGGGTTTATCCCTTATTAAAGCTACATTTGTAAAACATGGGTTTATCCCACCTATTTAATAAATAAAATCCGGTGTTTTCTAAACTCTGATATTTTTCCTAACTCACGGTCCTGATGAAATTTCCGCTGCAATACTTTCAAAAATAACCACCGGTACCACTTGGCTGCTCGCGGCTCCCGATTCCCTCCAGGGTAGGGTCGGGGGTCGTGACAGAAGGTGGTATCAGAGCCACTGCTTTAAGCCTATAAGTGTTGTGATAATAATACCTAAGCTTAAATAAAAGAGTTAGGAGATTGCTATTAACTAGTAGCACACCTGATAGTATTTAAACTTGAACTTAAGAAAAGATGCCTTAGTATAAGCTAAGCCACTTGTTTAAGCAATTAGGTGTTGTAATAATAATAATAATACCTAAACGGAGAGTTAGGAACTTAATATTATCTGGTAGCACTCAGGATGATATTTAGGCTTGAACTTAAGAATTTTGCCTTAATATAAGCTTCAAGATAAATTACTTATATAAGTATAATGTAATATTGGTATGCCATAAGAATGGTGATTAGAACATTGCAAGGTACGATAAATAAGCAATAACACTTAAATTGCTATTAATCCTTGCTTATTGATATTACTGGGTCTAGAATAAGATATGTTATGGGAATACAAATTTCCTTGATTCAGGATGAAAGCCTTAATAAAAGAGGCACTTTTAAAAATACTATTTATTGGGAAATATAAATTTCTTCTCCGGCAAGACTGGGTATGGTGTAGCAGACTCTCCAGCTTGTCCGGATATAATAAGGGTTACCTCTCCGGCGAGAACCGGATAAGACGGGGTATATAATACGTCAAACAAGTGACAAGATTTCCCTAAATAGTATCATAACCTGATATCTGACTTGTTTTTGGAAATATGAATCTGTTAAATACATTGACCTTATAGAGGGTATGTATATTACAGCATGTGAAATATATGATTATATAGATATGTATATCTATAAGGAATTCCAAAAGTCAATTAAAAATAAATCACAAACATATGTGTCAATAATAAAATTTAAATTTCTTTATCATGAATCTCTTGCATATATTTATAATTCCGATATCAAACATTATTCCGTTTGATCATCTACCTCGTAACTCAAGCGACAATAATAACAATGGAAACCCTTTAAGTTGGGACACCATCAAAAGTATAAAAATTTCCAAATGCGTTATCATAAACTATTAAAGCAAGTAAGAAGCATGTAAAGTTGTGCTAGTGCACAACAAAACACATGAAACTTAAAATATACGACCATAGACGTCAAAGTATATCACACACGACTTTCAAAGCAAGACCTTTGGAAAATATGATTGGGCACGACAACAACAATACTAATCCCGGCAGTGGAAGAACTATTGATAACTTACATAAGTAATTACTTAATTTACAATATAGTATTACTATATTTAAAAATTCTTGTTAAACCATTGAGGTGGAGAATTTATGTTTTTATAAAATTATGTTTGAGGTATACTCTCATTTAAATTTATGTTTAGTTATTTATTATTGGTAATTAATATTAGTTTTATTATTAGTAATAATATATTAATAATAGTAGTGTTAGTATTATTTTTAGGTACTAGGGTTATTATCAGGGGCAGGTATTGGGTAGTCTAGCCTTAGTTAGGCATGGACTGATCACCCATGCTTAGGGGTGTTCAAAAAAATCCGAATCCGAAACCGAATCCGAAATATCCGAAAACCCGTATCCGAAATATCCGAATTTTCGGATATCCGAATGTTCGGATATCCGAAAATCGGATAATCCGAAAATTCGGATTCAGATTCGGATAGTGATTTTGAGAATTTTCGGATAATCGGATTATCCGAAAATATCCGAAAATTTAATTTTTATTTTTTTCGGATATCCGAATATCCGAAAATATCCGAAGTATCCGAAAAATATCCGAAGTATCCGAAAAATATCCGAAAAAATATCCGAAGTATCCGAAAAAATATCTGAAATATCCGAAATTTATATTCGGATATCCGAAACTATCCGAAAAATCTGGTTCCAAATATTAAAAAATAATAAAAAAATAAAAATTAAATAAAAAATTGGATATTCGGATATCCGATTAGATATTCGAACCCAAATCCGAAATTTCGGATTCGGGTTCGGATGTCAATATTTCACTATCCGAAATTTCGGATATCCGATTTTCGGATATCCAAAAACCGGATTATCCGATCTTGAACACCCCTACCCATGCTTAAACAAGGCAGCACTAACCAATATTCAACCATGATAATAACTAATTAATGTATATAAATTAAGTCATCATACTTATTTAGCAAATTTTAAATTATATATAAAAATATTTTTTTATATATATAGTTTGTACTGTAAAGAGAAGACATATTTTCATAAAACAATACAAGAATTAGAGGGACGAATAAAATTATATAAATAATTGTCTAAGTATTCATGGACAAGACATTTTATACTTATAAGTAATTGTTCATCTTATATTCCACAACTATTAAATACTTATAGAAGTATTATGTACAAAAGAATTATGCAGATCAGAGACGTAAACCCTAGAGTTTTCATTAAAAGCTTTCAGTTGATTACACGGTGAATTTGTTCAAACACCATAATTATTAAACTATTTCAAATCATTACAACACCTTGCGGTATTGGTATAAACTTGTAGCTCATGTTAAAAAGGATAATAATAACACTAAATTTTTGTTTTGGTTTTCTTATATTCAGCTTATAAAAGTTACATGTGTAGTAGAATTACTTTATATATTATAAAAATATTATTATTTTACAACCATGCACATAAATTACTATCTAAAGTAAATAAGATAAATATAGTATCACATAAAAGTTTTTAAGGATTCTTATTGTCTTTTAAAGTTCTAATCTTAAAAAAAAAAAAAAAAATTTGATAAAATTTCATAAAATGAATTTTATATTTGATAAACTTATGTTAGATTTTCAAATTTACTTTTATACGTATAGTTACTATTAACATATTATTTTTTTACTATTCTATTATATAGTAATAAGAATAAAATACCTAAGTATAACTTTCTGCATATATATATTTTTAGTTATACATATGGTTTAGTGTGCGTATATATAAATTTAATAAATTTGTTACCTTCACAAATTTAGTTCATATGACTTTCTATATTAAGTTTATTATAAAATTCGCAGAGGACTCATATTAATTGTGTGAAACTAATGTTTACAAGCCAATTAAAATTTTATTCTTAAGGTAGCCGAAAATTTAATGAATGAACAAAATACGAATTAGAGTTTAACATATCTAAATATGGTTATAACAATATTATAGGATTTCACGATCGTCTAGACGTAATCTATTATCTCACGATCATCGCTTAAGGTACGGACGCAAAAAGTCTTAATACAATTATGTATTAAGACAATAATACACTAACTCTATTGTCTTTTCGTGTATCCTTGCAATTCACTCATCTCAGCACATTGATTTTTCTCATATCATAATTTAATATTTGACAAATCATTTTCATGCTTTTATTTCATTTGGAACCTGTCAATTCTAAGTCTTCCTCAAGTTGCCAATCAAAGTAAGCTTTCTTTTGACAAAGAATTTTATTGATTCTAAAAGTCCTTCACATTCATTTTAAATATCTATTGATCATATATCTTTTGGCTTGAACCCAGTCACCTTGGAAATTATATCATTTCATCTCATTCGTTTGTCATCTATTTCTTGAACTAATTCAGTTGAACCATTGAATCCTACTTATGGTACAACTCGTATTCACAAAATTTGATATTTTAATTCTGTGTCATCTACCTTAATATTGTTTTATTGACTAAAATATGACATAAGTCTAAAAGAAATATCGTAACCCAAATCTCGAGGACGAGATTTAAAACAAGGTGGGGAGGATGTAACATTCATATTTTTATATAATAAGAATATTATAGGTTTGGTTAAATTTATTAACCACTAGTAACTAGTTTATTTTTAATATAAATATTCAACCTAAATAGTTTTAAACACTATTTTATATAGTTGGTTGAAATATTATATTAATTAATTGGCCTGTATATAGGTGACCTTTCTAAATAAAATAAAAGTATATAAAAACTCATATAATTAGACGGGTAGATTACAGGTAAGTTGACCGTTAAAAATATGAAGTACCTAGACGGGCCTAGGAACCGTATAAATGATATAATTATAAAAATACATTGTATTTGAACCTACTCTGTTTTTAATGAAACTTGGTTCAAAATGTAGATAAAAATATTGTCGTTCTAATAACATATTTATTGTTTTATAAAACATCGTATTTTAAAAGTTATACGTGCCAAATAAGTAAAGCTGTTGAATTAATTATAATAATAAAATAATAATAAATTTAACCATTGATATTTGAAATTTGTGAATATGTACGTTCGTTCAGAAAAGAATAAGATAATCATTAAAAGTGAAAAATATCTACAAATGAAATGGTGGATGTAACCACTGGCTCTAGCCCAGTGGCCAGCAACAATGAAGGGGAGAGCCTGGGGGCTGAAAGGTCACCGGTTCGAACCTGAGGAGCGCCCGAGTTTTCGAGTAACCGCGCTTGAGCCTTCGGCTGGGCAAACCCACACCTATACGGATGTGGGGTGGTGAAGTTTCTCGGGGGACGCCAAGCCACACTCACCAAGCGTGGGCCCGGTTAAGGCAACATAGTCTTGGCTGAGTGGGGTGGTGGTCAGCTACCGATTTATCGGTAGTAGCGGTCTCGCCGTTTGTTGTGAAAGTCGCCGTCCAAAAAAAAAATGAAATGGTGGATGTAATTAGCATGCAACCTACGTGTCATCCAAAGAAACAAAAGAATAATTTAATTATTGAAATGGAACTTCAAATGGACATGTGTCCTATAGTAAAATGATGGACATTACTTCACCTCAAAGGAATTATTATATATATCAAATGCTTGTCAACTTTTTTTTCTTTTTCTTTTTCTTTTTCTTTTTCTTTTTCCCCTTTTTCTCTCTTTCTTTCTTTTCTTTTTATGGTTTTTTTTTTCTATTTTACTTTTACCCTCTAATTTTCAGCATTAACTCTTACAACCCCTTAACTTTCTAAATACTTTTTAATCGAGTTTTACGTCTTTATTTTTATTTACGTGTCGATATAAACTTAAGTTGATTTAAATTTCGACATGATTTTTTGTGTTTATTTACGATTTTGTCCCTAGTATAAAAATTCGTTTTAATATTTTTTTTACAAGACTATGGTAGTGTTTTGTTTTAATTGGTTGGCTCGATTTAATTTTTATTCGTCATGCCAAGCGGTAGTTTTTCATTCGTTTTAGTTTTTTTAGGAAAAGTATGGTAGTATTTTGTTTTACTTTGTTTACTCAATGTAATTTTTTTTTAGATCGTGTTATGAGTAGTATGTACAAGTAACTAAAACATAGACGTACATACTATGAGAAAGAAATATTCGGCTTAATGCCCCGCAACGCGGGCGGGCAAAACCTAGTTGACTATAAATATGCATTTCATTTGCCATTCCTTCTTCAGCTCTAGACGTCGCCCTCTCTTTCTCAGTTCCTAAGCTTTTTATTATTTTTATTTTATAATAATAATAAGGCTTGGTCTCGTTTTAAGTGTTTTAACTCCCGATCACCGCTACCCTTTCCGATTGATCTGAGCCCCATAACACATGTCAAGGTTTTGCCTGACTAAGTTCGTTGGGGTTCTGTCTCGTGACATAGGGACAAGGTTGAATTAGGGGGTACTATACTTAACACGAGTACAAATATATATATATATATATTTTTTTTTTTTTTTAATAGCTCAGAAGTTATACCCAAAATTTATACCAGGAGGCTTTCTAATTGAACCCTAAAGATACAAAGTGGGTTCATTCTCTTTTCTCACTATTTTATTCCCTTTTTCTTTGTGATATAATTATATTCAAAAATGTCCCAAATTGATCCATAAGTAAAAACTCGGACCCCTGAAACCCCAATCCACATCAAAAATAAAGAAATCAAGATTTGTGGTCTTCTCGCGGGCCGCGTAAAGAAAAGGCGGAAGGTCACGCGGGCCGCGTCAACTTGAGAGTTGACCGGATAAGCATCCGGAGCTACGTGTCATCCACCTGGCACACCTACTTGTGACTCAGCAACCCTAATGACGCCTTATTGCTCTCGCGGGCCGCGTAAGAATTAAGAAGTATCTCACGCGGGCCGCGACAACCTCAGAAATCAGCTATAAATAGTTTGGACATGAGCAGTTCGTCTGTATTCGACCAATTCTCTCAAAACGAAAGTATACTGTTAGAAATCATAATTTTCATTAGAGAGGTGCTGCTACAATACCGGGTATTAACTCGATCGCTGCTACGATTCAATATCCGATCAATTGAAACTATCCGACCAGATGTTTAAAGTACTATCCTTTGTCATTAGTCGTGATTCCGACAGGATGTTTGAGTACCACTCGATCTCGGGGAATACTCTGTCATTCGTTGTGAATCCGATGGATGTTTAAGTGATTGCACTTTGTCATTTGTCGTGAGGGTTTTAATCTCGTGAGTTATCGTAAATCAATAGGCTAAGCTCTGCCCGTATAAATCTGCATGCTTATAATGTGAGTCATTCTCTTTTTATCAAATTTGTTTACAAAAGCATGTTTATTTTCAAAGTTATAATTACAGGGATTAAGTCTTTGTAATCACCAAATTACAGCCGGTATGTGTGGTTTTGTATACATTACTTGATAACCGTCACCATTGGACAACGAGTTAGCCAAGGGGTGATATGACCATAGTCACAGACACCATCGGGCAAAGAGGCTACCGATGGAGGGTCGAGTGACAAATACTGTGGGTAGTTGGTTGATATAGAAACATTGTAATCGCTCTTAATACTGTAACTTATAACACTGTTTTCTAGTTATACTCTGCAGTGATTAAGTCTTTGCCAATCTTAAAGAAGCAAATGTAAAAAACTCTTAATGCTGTGAATTATAACAAATATGTTTTATCAAAAATGAATGAACTCACCAGTATTTCCTGCTGACAAAATCTTTTTAAAACGCGTTTCAGGTAATTACAGTAGATTGGAGTAAGAGATGGATACGGCACTGAAAGGCTTCAAGAAGTGGCTTATTTTATTAATTAAATCAAATTAAGAAATATTGTTTTATGTAATTGGGTTTATCCCTTATTAAAGCTAAATTTGTGAAACATGGGTTTATCCCACCTATTTAATAAATAAAATCCGGTGTTTTCTAAACTCTGATATTTTTCCTAACTCACGGTCCTGATGAAATTTCCGCTGCAATACTTTCAAAAATAACCACCGGTACCACTTGGCTGCTCGCGGCACCCGATTCCGTCCAGGGTGGGGTCGGGGGTCGTGACAGGGGGGAACGTAATTTTAAACTGGAGGCGAAAAACATAATTTTAAAGTGGTTGTAAAATAATAAACTGGTGTAAAATCATAATTTTTAGCTGGGGGAAAACATATTTTTATTTTGAACTGGGGCAAACCGTAATTTTGGCTGAGGGTCAAGTCGTATTTTTTCTACCGAGGGCAAAATCGTAATTTTGAGCGGGGGGCAAAAGGGTAAATATATTTTTAACTGGAGGCAAAAACGTAATTCTGAACGGACAGCAAAATAATAATTTTGAAGCGGGAATAAAATCATAAATTAATTGGCCCAATAGGGATGTGCCAGGCTCGTGCCTGACACTATTCCCCTTGCCGCCCCTTTCCTCCAATCAGTGGGAGACACTACAATGTAAATTGAAATGCAACCGTTGTTTAGTAGTTGCAGAGGGCTTTTTTTATAAGAGTAAATGAAGTGTGGCCAAAATAGAAATTCTTAAAGTGTCCTGGCGCAAACCCACAATGTAAATCTAACTACTATAATAAAAGGAACCAACTTTTGGATACGTGTCATTCATTGAAGATATCCTCAAATTTATATTTATCTAAATAAATAATAAATTAATATTAAATCTTATCATACTTTAATAAAATATTATCCTCAAATCTAAATTGTTAATTTAATATATTTTTAAAACAAATACCTCTCTTATCTACTTATCTTATATTAATATATAAATAATAAATTAATATTAATTGTTATCCTAATTTATTAAAAACATAACTTTTTTTTATTATTTGGTATACAAAATTATGTTTATTCAACTCGAGTAAAACGCGAGGTTTTTAAGGATACAATTTTTTTTATTATTTGGTAGATTTTTCAACCCGACTATACACAGGTTTTTTTTAAAGATATGACGTTTTTAGTATTTAATATACAAAATTACATTTATTTAGGATATAATTTTTTTATTATTTGGTAGATTTTTCAACCCGACTATACACGGGTTTTTTAAAGATACGACGTTTTTGGTATTTAATATATAAAAATACATTTATTTAATTTGTGTAGTACACATGGTTTTTAAAGATATAACTCTTTTTTATATCTATTTAACACGTGTAATATACAGGGTTTTTAAGGATGTAATTTTTTATTATTTAGTATATTTATTCAACCCGATTATACACGAGTTTTTTTTTAAGATACGGCGTTTTTAGTATTTAGTATACAAAATTACATTTATTTAATCTGTGTAATACACATGGTTTTTAAATATATAACTTTTTTATTATTTGATATATAAAATTACACTTATTTAACTCGTACAATATACAAGGTTCATAAAAATATAAGTTTTTATTATTTAATATATAAAATTACATTTATTCAACTTGTGTAATACACGGGGTTCTAACCTAGTTGATATATATAATAATATCCTTAAAACCTAATTTCGTATAGTAGTTTTCAACCGACAATTGTTATTAACTAGATTCCATGTAAATAAGTAGAGATCACCGTTCTACAAAATTTCTTTTAGAGATTGTAAAGATTACCAAGAATTGTCCCTGATGTATCTTGGTTAGTATCACAAGAACTCATTAATGTCAGCTCAGTCAGTAATCATACAATGACATGATAGTTAATGTTTACAATCTTACCTTTTCTTCTTTTGCTTGTATAAATGATCACTCAAGAGTGCAAAAGCTTATGTTTTTTAAATGCAAGAGGCAAGCCTAAGTGTTGAAAGAATGTCTTTTCATATAATCAACTGGATAAATCATGTCTTCACATAAAAAGTAAGCGATAAATTAAGGAAAAATGCCAACGGTATCAAGGTGTGTGAATAGGTGTTCCTCTTTAAGTGGTTAAGGTTTAAGTCACCAAGCTTAATTTTGTTCTCTTTGTATAGGGACCTATTGTAAGCCTAGTTGATACACAATCAATATACAATCAACCTTTGTGTTTTACAGATAATATACTAACAATATATTTAGTAGTAGTAGATTTAAAACTTTATAAATTCACAAACTGTAATTAATTCAATTAGAAATTTTATAAGATTCATAGTTAGTAAGCTATTTTGTTGCACTATAAAATAAATTATACACACTTCTTGGCATTATAGCCTAGTAGCATTTTAGGGGTGGAATAAAGCTTTGGGATCATTAGGTCCTATATTCAATTCCCACAAGGGTTTTTCCCATATTTATTAGGTTTCCTCCTGAATTGGTGTATAGGCGTTATTGCCTAGTGAAGATGGAATTGATCAAGTGGTTCTGCTGATGGCACGATGATACTCTAGTGGTCCGTCAATGATCTAATTTTGCTGTTTAAAGAAAAAATTATACACCCACAGAAAATGGAAGTTCATGAGATTTTGTTGGAAATGATAAGGGAAGTAAAACACTTAACGTATGTAATTATGGGTGGGGTTAGTTCAACGACACCCTATTGAATATTGTAATTCCCATAGTATATAGTAAGGGGTTCGGTTAGCCCAACTTTTGAGTTAGTTCAACGACACCTTTGGTTTTCTAGGTAACTTCAATGAATACTTGTGGTATTTTAAAGCACTAGCTCCTTGCATTCCCATTAGATTAATGAGCGGAGGGGGGTCTTTGGTTTTCTACAAACACATTTATGCCAAACACATTGAGCTTGGTAGGCCTAATGGAGTATATCGAGTCACAATGTTCGTCACAAGAAAAAAAGAAGGCGGTCTACCTCATTGCTGCAGCAACATGTTGGATTTTATGGCGGATTAGAAACAACTTAATTTTCAACGGGAAGATAACTCAGGTTTCAAGGGCTGTCGGTGATATTAAGGCTATTTCGTTTTGGGTCAAAGCAAGGGCTGGAAAAACGGACTTAGAATGGAAGGAATGGAGTGAATTTAGATGGTTTAAATAATTTTTTCTTGTTTCTTTCATTGTTTTTCTTTACTGTTGCTGTACTGGACTACTGCCTTAGCTCCTTGCTAAGGTTTTATGTTTGTTTTCAATGATATGATACCGCCTTTTATCAAAAAAAAAAAAAAAAAAAAAAAACCTTGTAATTTAAAGCACTAGCTACTTCATATTCCAAAATGGTATTACATGATTTCCATGGCAGTCAAAGCATTCAATGTAAAACTTCGAGATTTTATGCTTGTAATTTCATTGGTAGCTTCCTTTGCAAAACAACTCCACTTTTCTAAACATGGGACTTGAATGTTTTATGAGAATATTTTTCAACTAAAAGATTTAGCAAACATACCATGACTTAATTCGTTGGATAATTTTAAAAACACATCAACACATTCACAAAGACCAACTTTCATGTTTTAAAATTGTATGTTAATATATGCTATGAAATAAAGGCCTTTTCATAAACAAACATAAGAGGTACCACTTTGAGATGATAAAAACAACTAGGCCTGTAAACGAACCGAACGTTCATGAACTTGTCCGGCGGGAAGTTCGTTTATGTTCGTTTATTTAATAAACGAACGAACACGAACAAAAAAATTTGTTCGTTTAAATAAATGAACAAAGATGAACACACCTTGTGTTCGTTCATTTATGTTCATGAACGTTCGTTTATGTTCGTTCATTTATCTTCATGAACGTTCGTTTAAATTTTAGTAAATACATAAATAGTTAGATTTATATAAATATTAGGTTTTCTAACTACTTATATTAATATGACTAATTAGTATATTTATGAACTCTAATTTAGATGTGTTTTCGGATGAATTGTAATATATTAGACTTGTTTGTTCAATCATGTTAATTTATGTTTGTTTATATTTATTCAAATATGTTCAGTTACTTTTTTTTGTTTATGTTCGTTAATCTTCGTGAACTGTTCGTTTAGGCTTTAAACGAACGAACATGAACGAACACGAACATGCCCGATTTCTTAATGAACGAACACGAACAAAAAAATGTGTTCGATTATATGTTCGTGTTCGGTTAAAGTTAAATGAACGAAAACGAACATGCCTATGTTCGTGTTCGTTCAGTTCGTTTACAGGCCTAAAAACAACACTTCCACAAAGAACGACGGTACATCCTTAGACAATATATGAGAACTTCTATAACCACTCTACAACCATACAGGAAACACATCTATAGAGCAACAATATTCTACAACAATAAGAGATGGAGTTAGAAAACTATAAACATCATAAAGCCATGTGTAGTGGTCAAGCCCCATAACCCTCATAGATGTAAGGTTATATGACATGTGACAATTGTATAAAAAAGGGAGTTAACGGGTCATATAACTTAAGTGTGTGGTGGGGTTATACCCCTTCAATTATACATATATATGTATATATATATGTATATATATATGTATATATATATATATATATATAGGGAGAAGATCATGCGAGAACCACCCTTATTGCGATAACCGCGAGAACCAATGTGAACACAACCTAAAATAGCTAAAAAAACCCTAAAAAAACCTAACCCCCACCCCCCCCCCCCTCCCAAAAAAAACCTAAACCCCCCACCCCCCCCCCCCCCCAAGCTAAATGCTAAAAACTAAAACCCCCAAAAAACCTAAAAAATTTGTGTGATTTTTAGCTATTTTTAGACATTTTTGGTTGTGTTCACATTGGTTCTCGCGGTTCTCGCAATAAGAGGTGGTTCTCGCATGATCTTCTCCCTACATATATATATATATATATATAGGATAAGGATCATGTAAGAAGTAGTAGGCTATTTGAGAAACTTGAGAAGCATTCTGGACCACACATTTTCCCTAAGCAAAAAAATGCAAAAAAAAGGTTAAAAAATGCAATTTTTTTTTTTTTTTTGAAAAATCGCAGTTTTTTCTTGAAAAATCGCAGTTTTTTCTTTAAGGATTTAATTTTTTATTTTTTAAAATTTTTTTTTTTGGATTTATACACATGTGTATATTGTTAATCTTTTAACTATACATATATGTATATTGTCAATTATACATATATGTATATACATGTTTAAAATTGAAAAATAAGTGTTATTTAGGGTTTAGCATTAGTATTTAGGGTTTAGCTTTATGATTTAGGGTTTAGCTTTATGGTTTAGCATTATGGTTTAGCATTAGTATTTAGTGTTTAGCATTATGGTTTAGCTTTTGGGTTTAGCATTAGGGTTTAGCTTTAACTTTTGGGTTTAGCTTTATCTTTAAGGTTTGCATTAGGGTTTAGCATTAAGGGTTTAGCTTTAGGGTTTAGTTTTAGCTTTAGGGTTTAGCATTAGGGTTTAGCTTTAGGACTTAGCATTAGGGTTTAGGGTTTAGCATTAAGGTTTAGCTTTAGTATTTATGGTATAAGGTTTAGGATTTATAACACATATTTTTTCAATTTTAAACATGTATATACATATATGTATAATTGACAATATACATATATGTATAGTTAAAAGATTAACAATATACATATGTGTATAAATCCAAAAAAAAAAACCTTAAAGAAAAAGCTGCGATTTTTCCAATATATATATATATATATATATACTAGGTTATATACCCGTGATCTTCACCGGTTATTGGTTGTTCTAAAAAATGAGGGCACTATACAGCAGTGAATGGATGGGTTAAACCAAGACTATGATGTATGTAGTTTAATGATTATAGCATTTTACAGGCTGGCGGGTATTTAGTCTTAAAAATATTTCATCTAACATGAAGGAACCACCTCCGAGTTATCAGTGTCAGTTAAATAGAGTTTCATAAATTATTACATGTCAGTTAAATAGAGTTTCATAACCTGTTCAAGCCGATAGATAGTAAATTATTACATGTCAGTTAAATAGAGTTTCATAACCTGTTCAAGCCGGAAAAAAAAAGGCATATTCAAATACTATCTAGTCTAAGATCCAGCGAGTTTCGCGAGTGAACTAACACACAAATATATAACTTAAAATTGTTGAAATAATCCTTTGAAAGAAATAAACGTTCAAGTAAAGAAATCCATCTCTCTATCTTTGGGTACGTAATGTGTCAAACGAAGTTACACGGGTGGCTTCACACCAACATATAATATTTATTGGCGTTGAGATCAAGTTTGTAATGAAAAAACTTTTCACACCCCTAAATTATGGACCCAGTCATAAGTAAATGGGCCAAAATTGCCTCCTCTATATTATTGTTTAATATTCTAGGTTAGGATCTTACCATGAAACAAAAGAGGTGTCCTCGTTCAAATGGGTTGTGATCTCCTCCCATCACAACTTCTTTTCCATTGCAACTTATCTTCTCCACTGGAAAGCTTAGTGTTGCTCCTAATCACAATCAACCTTCAACAAAACAGCAACAAAAGCAAAACAAAATCGAAACCTTAAAACGAATGAAATAAGGACACTGTTAACTATGATATATTTTTCATTGTACTCTCCAGGCTCTTAACTAACTTAACTTGTTTCTTTTTCTATTACAGACCTTCAGAAACAATCTCAATAAGGTGAGTCGGTGTCTTAGCAATTTTTGTCAAACTTTACTAACTTCCCACTTAATGTACTCAAACCCTATACTCATCAACATATTACATACCAAAAAGCAATGCAAAAAATTAATCCAAACCTCGAGATGTTGTTCAACTTCAGAACTCAAACCAACAGTAGTTGCATCCAAGCCAATCAACCATCCCTACAAACAAAAAAATCCAATCACAAACAATGCAAATAAAATCTCACAACTATTCTCGCTATACCTTGCGGTGATTCACTTGAGGCGAGTAAGTATATTCGTGAGTCAACAAATTAATCACAACAATAATGTTATCATGATCTCCAGTCGTTGTCAAATTATTCACAATTCCTTCAACTTAACCAAATACCACAAAATTCACCAACACTATCCAAAACCCTAAGTAAACCAAACCTATCCGAAACCAAACAATAACTACTAAAACGAATACATCATATTGCAAATACAATTAAAACAACCAAAAATGACCCCTAACCTCAATATGATGTAAGTTGAACCAGTAAAATGATGTAAATCCATTGAATTACTGTAACAATTAAAGAATACATATCTGGTATAAAGAAGTGGATATTCGGTAGCAGCACAACATCGTCTATGATCATCGACCTTCTCGCCATCTGGCTTTACTAATAGAGGAAAGCAAGATCAGCGTGTATTTATAACAAATTAGGATGTAAGACACAACAAAAGTCCAGGTAGGTCACTCGTTAAGTCGCCTTGCCTAAAGAAAAAGTGGCATATATAGCCTGGTAAGATGTAAATATAATTGAGCTTCTTAGGTAAATCTCTGGTCTTGTGTCTTGCACTTTTTAAACCAAGGTTTCCAAAATCAGTATCTGCCTATCAGAAGCTTAATAACATGCACCATTGGATAACTTACAAACAAATTGCATCTGCACAGCCTTCTAAATAGTTTGGAAGTTCAATCCTAGACTCTAAATTTTATTCAATAATCTAGTTTGGAATCTACTAATATCATATAGATGTTGAATTCTTTTCTTATTAAATCAAAATTGTGTTAAGAGAAGCCTAACATCTACAAACCTTCGAGAGGACTGATCTAGGGCATTGCTTACTTTGTGGCCTCTATAGCATCAATAAAATTCCATTTATTATCGTCACCATAGAAATGTTGTGCCCGAACTTCAACCAAAGTTTCCACATAAAATTCCATTAATTATAGTCAGATTTCCTCAATGCCCTTAAGATATGCGAACTTCAATATGTGGAGGCAAGAATCAGCAGGCATAAATATTTTCTGAAAAACACCAGCCATCATCTTCTAAATATACATATGCATGCAAAATAGACAAAATAGAAAACTCACTCAATGCTTTCATCAAGATGACTTCTACAAATTAAATACGAGGATTCAAGCCAAAACTGAGTAACCTCCGGCGATTGTCTAAGGGTGAGAGGGGCACTCCCCTCTTAGGGGAGTCCCCTCTCTTACGCACACCCAATCAGGTTATGCCACGTCACCTCCCCTCTTAAACTCCCCTCACACCCCAATTTGATGGCGGCACTCCCCTCTTAGGTGACTTGTTTTTTTATTAAAAAAAAGGTAAATAATTGATTGGTTGAAAATGAGGGTGGCCCACCATCTCCTCTCTCCTTCATGCGGTGAAACAATACCGAAACCCCTCCCCGATTTGGGTCCCCGCGGTGACGGCGGCGGTGTTCCCGATCGGGGACTGGGGTCACCGATCCCCCTTCCCGCTTGTGCCCCGTACACCCTAAGATGGTAAACACAAACGGAGACGTCATCGCCCTTTCTTCTGCTATTTGAATAGATCAACAGACATCATCACCATCGTCCTCCCATCAGGCTATCTCATCAAAACCGACACACATCAGCAATTATAACATCTGAATTTGTAAAATTAGCTATAAAAAATAAAATACATAAATACCTTTGAAAACAAAGATGGTAGTGAAGAACAGATAAGAAAAATACAAAACCATACCTCGAATGAAGATGCTGATTACTGAAACAAATAAGATCCGTGAATCAGAATAAAAAACACAATAACATAACATAAACAAATAAGATACCTTTTTGTAGAAGATCGAAGACATTGAAGATATAGGTAATAATCGGTGGTTGATAAAAGGGTTTTATGGGAGAAAGTGAAGAGTAAATGAAGATACAGAGAAACACGAGCCTTGATGATGATAAAACCCTAGCCGCCACCTCCCTTTCCCTCTTTTTAACAGATTTCAAAACACAAGTCGAAGGTGAAAATGAGACAATCTACGGAATCAAATGGCTGAAAACACCATAGAAAAGAAGAATCAAGAAGCAACCATCCATGGAGAATCGGATCTGGGTTTCCACACACAATCGTAGACAATTGGATCTTGAAGATGGAAAATTCCCTAAAAACTCAAATCAGCATAGAAAATCATATATACGCGCTTCATCAACAATACATATCATATATCAGCATGTGATCAAATACATTTGAATTTTGAAATCTGATTACCTCTTTCATGTTTAACTTTTTGTTTCTTGGTTCTGGTCAGTGTGTTCAACATACCAGCAGGAAGAGAGAAGGAGATATTTTGTCGGCCACCTCCTTTGTATTCAATATGACTTTATTTTTATTTTTTTTAGGGTAAATTACTTTTTGAGTCCCTGTGTTTTATTGGTTTTAACTAGTTGAGTTCAAAAGCAAAAAGTTTAATGACCTGAGTCCCTATAAGCATTTTTCTTAACCATTTGAGTCCAAATTTCTAACACCATCCATATTTTCTGTTAGTTTTCTATTAAAAGACTAAAATGCCCCTGTATTATATTATCTCTTCCTCTTTCTTCATTATCTCTCTCTGAGATCTGCAACTTCGTCTTTACACTCTCTCTCTCTATAAACACCACCAACAACCATACACCACCATCACCACAATAATCCACCACCATACACCGCCTCTGGCCCCGCCTCCGTCGTCACCATCAGATCCGCCGCCACCATTCCACTGCCGAAAACATATTTTCAACCATATTCAACTCAAACCTCACTGTCATCTTGTAAAGAATTGAAAGAAGTATCAAAATTAACATCAAAACCCTTACCCAATGCTTGTACAGAATTCAAAGAAGTATGTAAAGCTGTTGTATTTCCTCCATTTCCTCGAATTCCAATATCAAGAATCAAGATTTAATCTCCAAACACAAACCCCAAATTTTCAGATTCAATTCAACAACAATTTGGGGATTAAATAACAAACCCACCTCTCTTTTTCTTCCTCTCTCCAGACATCTATCACCACCACCCTCCACCACCAGCCCCACCACCGCACCACCACCATCCCCACCACTGCACTATCATCATCCTCACCACCGTACCACAATCCCCACCGCACCACCACCACCACCACACCACCATCATCCTCACCACCGCACCACCATCCCCACCACTACCTCTCCCTCCGCCGTTTCCTCTTACCTCCCTTTCACACGCGCCACCTACCTCCGTCACCGTCACCGTCACCATCACTTCCCTAAACAACTACTATCAAAGTCAAGTTTCCAACTCACCTCCCGCATCATTTCCTCAACAAAACCCAGCATCACTCACCTAGGGTTTCCAAATCAGACACCAATTCTCCACCAGAATCATCCGAAATCGACTGTGTAGGAACCGGAACCGATGTGGAATTTGTGTATCCACCGGGGGGAACAGATGATTATGGAATCGAATCACCGGAACCATTAATCATTTCGATTGGTTCCTTCGTTTGTTGTTGGTTGATGGTCAAAGGAAGGTGGTGATAGCAGTGGAGGTGTGGTGGAGATGGTGGTGGTGCAGTGGTGGTGCAGTACTGTTAATGGTGGTGGTAGGGGTGTAGATGAGAGAGAGAGAAGGGATGGCCAGGTGAGTGTGTGAAAAGTTTTTGTGTGCAGGTAACAATATATATATAATTTATTTTATATATAAGATTAAAATATTTATGCATTAATGACTTGTTCTTTATACTTTTATGCATATAAGACTTGTACTTTGTGTGTAAATGACCAAATTACCCTTGTAGTTAACAAACTTGGTGGATGGAGTTAGAAATTTGGACTCAAATGGTTAAGAAAAATGCTTATAGGGACTCAGGTCGTTAAACTTTTTGCTTTTGGACTCAACTAGTTAAAACCAATAAAACACAGGGACTCAAAAAGTAATTTACCTTTTTTTTAAATAGGATTTAATGAGGGGTCTTTATGTGATAACACGTGGCAACACAAACTTTTGCTTTATTATAGTAGAAGATATATATATATATATATATATATATATATATATATATATATTTGCATTTTTTCACCTTTTTTTGCATTTTTTGCTTAGGGAAAATGTGTGGTTCAGATTGCTTCTCAAGTTTCTCAAATAGGGTGGACTTCTCTTAGGATCCCTACCCTATATATATATATGTGTGTGTGTGAGAAAAACAAATGGTGGAGGTGTATGGCGCCACGAAAATTTTTACAGGGGAAGCAAGTTGCAGGTGTATGACGGCCCTCGGGGTGGTGTACGAAAGCGCCATAGGGCGCTACATCAAGCCCGACTACAGATGGACTTTAACCATGTTTGCCTATAATCAATCATCTAATTAAACTGTAAACCAACAATCAGAAGATCACAACCAAAACAAGTCATGATAAAGTACATCATAAACGAAACGATACAACTATCAGATAACATCTAATTAAACGTAACAAAACCATATCCATAAGATATGTAAAACATCTGACTAAACATAACAAATTCATAAATAAAAAAAAACCTTAAACCAACAAGTAACTGCAAGAAAAATATCCCAAAACATCAAGAGTATAAAAAGAAACAACGTAACTTGGAACAACAATTAAACATCAAGAATGCTAGTAACCCTCAGCTTATCAGCAGATTTCTTTCCTTGCTCACCAGCAGCCACATCCTTGTTGTCATCTTCAAAAAAACATATCATTCCGTTCTTGATATGATTCTTCTCAGCAGTTGCAAAAGTTAGCTCAGGCTCACCAACCACCTTACACAGATTGTTACAAACATCAACAATCTTTTTGAAAACACCAGGATCTGTCATACCAACAGTTCTTAAAGTACCAACTTTAAACTCATCACTGTATGGTAGCTTTTCAATTCCAGACTTAGAATAGTCAAGTTGACTTAAAGCTATTGATTTTAAACTCCTCTTATCACCAGGGTTGATCATCTTACCAAAATCAACCATATATGTAGTGTGAGCAAATGAATAAGCTTTCATCAGATATGGGTCACAACACTTGGGAATCAAACCACAAATCCATAATGTTTCATTGCACCAGGTAGCTGCTCAGAAGCTAAAACAGATTTTGCACCGTCCATAGCAAATTCAACAGCCTTAAACAGGAAAAGACTTGCTACATGCGGGAAACAAGTTACCGCACGAACAAAAGTTAGAGTATCACTTTGTAATCGAATCCTTTCGCCAGCAGCTGATCTGAGAGGGATCTTATACATATAAGCAAGTTCCACGATCCTTTCATCACCACCAATCGTCTTTCTGAGCTGATCTTTTCTAATGTCACCACGAGATAGCCCAAACATAACCATTTCATTTATATCCCTAACCGTGTCAGCCCCAATCCGGTCATGAAGGATTGAACAGTTAAAAATGTGCTTCAAGATACCATCAAAATTTAAATCAACAGAAGAACACCTGCCATTCTCTATTGGAGCTAGAAAGGCTAGCAGCGACTCAAATTCATCCACATTGTTGATAGCAAGATCCAGTTCATTAAACTCGTGATTCATGGTGGCAAGACTCAGTTTAACAAAATTAAAAAGATCAGACGTGTCAATCTCTGGAGGAGCAAAAGACGCCAGCAGTGATTGAAATTCATCATCTTTTATGATAGCATCATCCACTTCAACAAAATTAGAAACCTCAGCCATGGTTTGCTTGACCAACTTGTGAGCTACTGCTTTTCTTTTCTTGGTTTTGATCTGGTAACAAGCAGACATGTAAATGCCAATTATAACCAAACCATACAAAAATGCAAAAATAGAAGATAATAAAATTGCAAACAAAACAGATCGGAGCATGAAACTATTATCATAATAGATTCGAATATCATGTACGAATAACTGGCCTACTGGGCACAAAATAGAACAATTAATAATAACAAAACATGAATGAGTCTTCGGATAATTTTGAGCAACAAACATCACTCTATAGATCATTCCTACAGTCAAAAAATATACTAGTATAATGTAGAACAGAACTCCAAATCAAGGAAAAAAACATGTAGAAGACGAGAGGACCTTGAAAGGGAACGAACGGTTATGTTGTTCTTTCAACTAGTATGCGACTGTTTATATAGATTTCAAAATTATAGGAATGGTCCTCTATCTTTCTAGCATCTTCACTTTGATGCTTAATTACCATGTGTATCGTCGTATTTGTCATGTTTAAATCCACCATCTAGCATGTCTTACTCGTGATGATGCAAACCACTAACTTAGTTTACTTTTTCTGTTAAGTTGAAAGATATTTGAATGAAACTGGCAAATATAAAACCTCAAAGACGATTTTGGCAATTTACTTAAATTTTTTTTAATTTCTTTCATTTAATTAATTTTGTCACATATATATAAAACAGAATATACATGCAGTTCTTATAAAAAAATTAATAGTTTTGTCACTTAATTTTTATAAATTTTCATCCAGCCACTAACTCTGTTATTTTTTCTATTAAGGTGAAGGATCTTTTAAATTTTATAAAGTAAGACAAAAATTAATTTTCAATTTTTTATATACATCAGTTTTATAAAAATAAAATATACTTCAACCTCTAAATTTTATAAAACTAAAATGCTAGTGACCTTATAGAAAAAGGTTAAATAAACAAATTTTATCATATGTACCAAGTTTGTAATTTATCTTCTACTCTTTTAAATTCGCTCCAAACAAAAAAAAACAGAAGCCACTGCCCCCCTTATCCAACAACGTATCGTTACCAAACCTTAAAATTACCCACCATATAGTAAGTATAATGTTATGAACCAAAAGTTTCTTTACTCAAACAACTCGGAATAAATATTACTTAGTTACCCTCATAATCTTAGTTAGATAAATATTTTATTTCTGCCAACATATTTCTTAGGTGCTCAACACATTTAAAAATATGTAACGTTTTACAATTTTTTATCTATCTCTACACTTGATTAAATACTAAAAGGGGTAATCGATTGTTATGTGTTACACACCATTGATATTTATTTTATATATTGTTTTCTCTTTATAAAACATATCTATATAAAAAACTGGATATTAATTTATGTCTTATTTTATAAAATTTAAAACATCCTTCACCTTAACAGAAAAAATAAACTGAGTTAGTGGTTTGAATGAAAATTTATAAAAATTATGTGACAAAACTATTAATTTTTTTTATAAAAAGCGCATGTATTTTATTCATCCAAAACAACTTTTTTATACCATATAGTCCTTCACTTCTGGAATTTTTTTCTATTTTCATCCAAACATCTGACTTTTTTTGCCAAAATTGTCCCTGAGACTTGAGATTTTTTGCCATTTTCATCAAAATGTTTGATATAAAAAATAAAGCAAATTAGATTTTTGGATGAAAATGACAAAAAATCCTAAAAGTGAAGAATTATATTGTTCAAAAAAAATTTGTTTTGGATGAAAATGGCAGACATGCCCAAACCTCAGGGACGATTTGGGCAATTTACTCTAAAAGAAATTAAAAAGAGTTTGAGCAAATTGTCAAAAGTACCTAAGATTTTATATTTGCCAGTTTCATTCAAATATCCTTCAACTTAACATAAAAGCAAACTAAGTTAGTGGTTTGAATGATAATGGCAAAAAAATTCCAACGATGAAGGGCTGTTTGGCACAAAAAAATCATTTTGGATGAAATTGGCAAACAGGCTGTAACACCCCGAAAATATAAATCCTTTATTATAATACAATGTTTGTAATAAACAAGATAAACTAACTAGGAATAAAAATAACCCAGTTAAGGAAAAGTCTTGTAGTAACATGCTAGAGAGTTAAAAATACCTAAAATAAAAACCCAATGATAGTTGGGGGGGTTGAAGGTGTCAAATTTGAAATAAGTTTTATTAAAACAAAAAAATTAAAACCCAAACACACATTAGTGTGTGTGTCTAGGTCGACTAAACACAGGGGGCGGCCAGGAGCTTTTCTCCAAAACCCTAGTTCATGCAAATTATTCAAATTGAAGGCTTAATTCAGTTCCAAAACGAAATCCAAGCAAAGATTAGTGATCTCCTTAGTCAAGGGATCATAAGGTATGTAAAATTTCATAGAAAAGTTCCATCTAAATTTCTGGGTGAACATAAGAAATTCGAAATTTGTGTTGCATGATTGTTGTATGGATGAATTTGGAATGAAATTGTGTCTAGGAATAAACCCTAGTCATTAGATTGTTGAAATTATGCTCAATAATCGTGAATTCCATAATCACCGATGTAGGTGACTAGTGGTTTTTGTAAAAGCATGCTAAACACTAGGATTACAGTTATCATGCTAGTGTATTTTGAATTCTATGAAGTAAATTCGGATTTGTTGATGTTAAAAATTCAATGTGAACTTGTCTAATTGATGTTAATCTTGGCTAAATGACAAGTTATCAACTTGATTATAAGTTGCGTGAAATTATGCCCTTATGGTGTTTGTAAAAATGCCAAAAAGAAAGCCTAATGTTGAAAATTTGATTTAAAATTCATACTTGTATATTTCGGTGAATTATGCGTGGAATGTTAAGGAAAGAGTTCTAAACAAATTGTGCTCGAACTCTATAGGAAAGGAAACCGGAACGTCGAGCGGACAAGCCGGTGGTGACGCGCGTTTGAAGGGAGCGCTTTGAAGGTATGTAACCTTGTTCCGTTACATTGTGTTAATTAGAAATGATGTTCATTTGAAATTGTGTTTTTAAGAAAAGATAGCGTTAGTGGAAGTGACGATGATCACTACTAGTTAAACGAATCAAAAACCTGATTAGAAAGATGTTTGGTAGTCATTGAAAATGGGGGATTCCATAAATGAGCCAAACGGGTCTAATAAGTGTTTAGTAAATAGTAATAATGTGTTTGATTAGCATTTGGCGATGGTGGACCACAAGAGCGTAAAACCATAGATTTGGTAAAGGTACGCTAGTGGTCGTAAGCCCCGGATGAAGGGTAAATACGCCTTGAGGTCATAAAAATGTTAGTAGTAGAATTGGTGCAGAAATTTTGCGGGTCGAATAAATAAAAAGGGGTCCAGTAGCCTTTCGGTCCTTAAACTCAAATTTTGACTAGTTAATCATGATAGATGCGTTGGTAATTAAATTACGGACGCGTACGAAAAAGAATCACCTGTAACGACTCTCCTAGGACCCTTAAGGTAACCCTAAACCCTCCTAAATACACCCCAGGTGCGAGAAACGGAACCGAAATACCTTCGTGCTTGGAGAAATCAAGAAAAACAAGATTTTTGGTTTGCTCGCGGGCCACGTAAGAGTTAAGCCAAGCTTACGCGGGCCGCGACAGCAATACAAACTATCGGATAACGATCAAGGCCGTGTGGCATGACACGTGTCGAAACCTCTGATGATTCAGCCGACCTAGACTTCCTCGCGGGCAGCGTAGATGTTCCTTCGAGTTTACGCGGGCCGCGACACGCCCCATTTCCAGCCCTATAAATAAGGAGTTCGCGTTCAGTTGAAAGTCGCTCAATTCTTTTCTTCTTTTAGCTTCTAATAGCTCGGGTATTATACTCTAAAACCCGAAACTCTGCTCGTTATCAGGGTAATAACTCTAATTACGGACACGGTACTATATCCGATTGATTGAAACTGATCCAACGGATGTTTAAGTGCTGCCTGTATAAGGCTATACTTTGTCATTCGTTGTGAGTTTTGATCTCGTGATTATCGTTAAAGTTGAATTGAGTAATACACTAATACGAGTTCCATTGTAGCTAGAAAATAGAACTTGTAACCAGGGAACTACTAAGCTAGAATACTTAGCGATTAAGTAAACTTAATAGTTAAGGAAAACTTAGTGGTTAAGTAAACTTAGTAGTTAAGATAACTTAGCGGTTAAGAAACCTTAATAGATAAGTTAAACTTAATCAGCTAAGTAAGATTAATTAATCAGTTCAGTAAGATTAATTAAAGTTAAGTAAGATTAATTAATCAGATAAGTATGATTAATTAAGTTAAGTATGATTAATTAATCAGTTAAGCAAGATTAATTAAGCTAAGTAAGATTAATTAAGCTAAGCAAGATAATTAAGCTAAGCAAGATTAATTAAGCTAAGCAAGATTAATTAAGCTAAGCAAGATTAATTAATCAGCTAAGTAAGTTATTTAGTTAAATGGATAAGTAAACTTAATAGTTAAGGAAACTTAATGGTTAAGGAAGCTTCCTAGCTAAGGAAGGAATCTGCCTTACCTATAAATAGGAAGCTTAGAATTCATTTTTCTTTTCTCATTTCTTCTATTCTTCTCTCGATACTTTGGTGTTCTAACCAAAAGTCACCGATACGATATTCTGTCCGATCGATTCGGAAACCAACTAACGAATGCCAAGGTGCTGTCTAAATAAGACTATACTTTGTGAATTTCGTTCTGAAACGAATGCCAAGGTGCTTTCTAAATAAGACTATACTTTGTGAATTTCGTTCTGAAACGAATGCCAATGTGCTGTCTAAATAAGACTATACTTTGTGAATTTCGTTAAGATTCTGATCTTGTGACCATCGTTAGGTTTGATATGGTTTTACACTAATACGTATTCCACTCTGTTAAACTACATGTTTAACTATCAGAAAACTCTCCTCCATAACATACAATCAAACAAGATGCTTAATCATCAGAAGATTCAGAACTGTAAAGTAGATGCTTGTTTAATCAAGACTATATGCTAACAAGGTGAGTCATTCTCTTTTTATCAACAATGTTTTACAATACCCAAATGTTTTCTAGTTATATATTACAGGGATTAAGTCTTGGTTATCTTAAATCATTGGCAAGTGGGGTATTGTGCACATTACTAATTTCTCACGGTTAGGTAAACAAACCTAACTGTGATAATCATCACTACTTGGGTGAAAGGACCCAATAGTGGTATGACCATCGTCACCAGGGTGTGACACGGCGCCAGATAACAATAAGATAGTAGCCATTGTAATCGCTCCTATGCTACAATCTATAACAATGTGTCATTTTTATACAAACTGAATGAACTCACCAGTATTTCCTGCTGACCAAATGTTTTTAAAACGCGTTTCAGGTAATTACAGTAGATCAGAATAAGAGTTGGATACGGCACCAAAAGGCTTACAGAAGTGGCTTAATTTATCAATTAAATTAAATTAAGAAAAGTTGTTTTATGTATTCGGGTTTATCCCATATTAAAGCTACCTTTCAAAACATGGTTTTATCCTATCTATTTAATAAATAAAATCCGGTGTTTTCTAAACTCTGATATTTTTCCTAACTCACGGTCCTGATGAAATTTCCGCTGCACTACTTTTCTAAATAACCACCGGTACCACTGAACTGGTTCGCGGCTCCCGATTCCGTCCAGGGTAGGGTCGGGGGTCGTGACAGAAGTGGTATCAGACCCACTTGTGTTAAGCAATTAGGTGTTGTAATAAAATATCTAAGTTTAAACGAAGAGTTAGGAACTTGATATTTTCTGGTAGCACTCAGGATAGTATTTAGACTTGAACTTAAGAAATATGCCTTAATATGAGCTTCAAGATGAGCTAATTACTTGTATAAGTATAATGTGATAGATATTGGTATGCCGTAAGAATAATGATTAGAACATTGCAAAGTACGATAAATAAGCAATAACACTTAATTGTTGTTAATTCTTGTTTATTGATACTACTTGGTCTAGAATAAGATATGTTATGGGAATACAAATTTCCTTGATTCTGGATGAAAGCCTTAATAAAAGAGGCACTTTTAAAATCTTGAAAAGATACTATTTATGGGAAACATAATAATTACCTCTCCGGCGAGAACCGGGCAAGATGAGGTTACCTCTCCGGCTAGAACCGGGTAAGAAGGAGTATAATATGTCAAACAAGTGACAAAATTCCCTAAATAGTACCATGACCTGATGTCTGACTTGTTTTTGGAAATGGAAAAAAAAATCAATCTGTTAAAAACATTGACCTTATGAATGGTATGTATGATTATATAGATATGTATATCTATAAGGAATTCCAAAAGCCATAACTATTGACAATTTAAAATAAATCACGAACATAAGTGTCAATAATAATTCTAGATTTCTTTATCAGGAATCTCTTGCATATATCTATAATTCCGATATCAAACATTATTTCGTTTGATCATTTACCTCGTAACTCGTGCGACAATATAAACAATGGAAACCCTTTAAGTTGGGACGCCATCAAAAGTATAAGAATTGCCAATGCGTTACCATAGACTATTAACGCAAGTAAGAAGCATGTAAAGTTGTGCTAGTGCACAAGAAAACACATGAAACTTAAATTATACGTCCACAGACGTCGAAGTATATGACACACGACTTTCAAGGCAAGACCTTTGGAAAATATAATTGGGCATGACGACACCAATGCGAATCCCGTCAGTGGAAGAACTACTAATAAAAAAGCAGCACTTGGCCACGTGATCCTACAAACGACATGAAGCTTGCTGAGGTACGATAGAACAAGATTTCATAACAATCGGTGCATAGTCTAATCCAATTCTTGACGCTGCAAAAGAATTCACATACCTTTACAATCCCCCTATTTTATTTTATTCGACATTCCCTGGTAATGTCACTTAACAACGGTTATCACACAAAATTCCAGATAAAATTCTTAAATTCCTTTTGTTAAAATTCAGACCTCTGCACATAGTAAATAGACTTTTGCATTTCTACTCTTCTAATGGTCATCATGAGGATTTCTTTCATAATCGCGAATATTTATTTGGTTGTTTCATTTCTTGGTAAATCCACACGTTACACGTGCACTGTTTGTTGCGCATGTGGTTAGTTTGAATTATGAAGACCATGGGAGGGCTTCATTCCAATTTGTTGTTTTATTAAAACTCAAATATAGTTCCGCTATACTTGATCTTTGCATTGTAAACCGCATTTTTTTGCAAAACGATGACTCTTTGATATTGAATCGATGAATTTCTTGAAAAACTCGATTTTCTTTTGAATGGTATACATGGTTTTTGTTGTGACCATGTCAAAACTTTCTTATTGATACATAAACTCGTTGTGTTTAAAGCAAGTTCCATTGTTTGAACTTGCTCGCAATACGTATTCAATTCAAGGTTCCGTATGATAGATTAAGGTCATCATATTCGAATTAATCCCAACAAGCCCTTCAATTACTTTGAACCATAACAGGCTTGTTTGGTCTTCGACTTCATTAAATCGTTTCTTTGATCACGATCACCTTGTGGTGACGTTTTCACAAAATTGAAGCTTACGCTAATCTCGTTTGCACACATCATATACGGATTTAATTATTTATTTATTTATATTGAATCCGCTTTGTTGGTTTATCCTATAAAAGCAATCTTAACACAATCGTGTGCTAAGATAATGATACACAAATTCATGTCATATTTCAGTGTATCTCTTAATGGTTCTCACAGCATCAATCGAGCCTTTCGTGATATGTATTGCTTTATCATCTTCAATCGAAAAACATTATTCAATTGTTTCAATTTCAATCGAAAATCCTACTAGATTTGTTTGAAACAAATATTCGGACTTACTTCATTTGATTTAAAACACGGTGAACTCGTCCAGTCACCGCTATTATTATTCCGATCACTACGACACCTTGTAGCGTCGGTATAGACTTGTAGCTTGAGCTAATCTATATATACCTTTCGCTTGACTCATCCTTGAAAGTGGTCTTAATACAACTATGTGTTAAGACAATGATACACTAAACTATGTTGTATATCGGTGTATCCTTGTAATTCGATAAATGTCAACCCATTGATTTTTCTCATATCATAATTCAATAGTTGACAAATCATTTTCATACTTCTATTTCATTCGAGCTTGTTGATTCTGAGACTTCCTCAGTCGACAATCAAAGTAAGTTTTTAGTTGACAGTGAATTCTATTGTTTATAAATCAGTCACAACTTGTAAACATTCACATCTATTGATCATATATCTTTTTGACTTAAACCTAATCACCTTGGAAACTATATCATTTCATCTCATTCATTTGACATCGACTTCTTGAACTAATTCAGTTGAACCACTGAGCCCTATTTATTGTAAAACATGTATTCATCTTAAAACTATTCTTATTGACTAAGACGTGACATAACTCTAAAAGAGATATCGTAGCCCAAATCTCGAGGACGAGATTTAAAACAAGGTGGGGAGGATGTAACGACTCTCCTAGGACCCTTAAGGTAACCCTAAACGCTCCTAAATACACCCCGAGTGTGAGAAACGGACCCGAAATACCTTCGTGCTTGGAGAAATCAAGAAAAACAAGATTTTTGGTTCGCTCGCGGGCCGCGTAAGAGTTAAGCCAAGCTTACGCGGGCCGCGACAGCAATACAAACTATCGGATAACGATCAAGGCCACGTGGCATGACACGTGTCGAAACCTCGGATGACTCAGCCGACCTAGACTTCCTCGCGGGTCGCGTAGATATTCCTTCGAGTTTACGCGGGCCGCGACACGCCCCATTTCCAGCCCTATAAATAAGGAGTTCGAGTTCAGTTGAAAGTCGCTCAATTCTTTTCTTCTTTTAGCTTCTAATAGCTCGGGTATTATACTCTAAAACCCGAAACTCTGCTCGTTATCAGGGTAATAACTCTAATCACGGACACGGTACTATATCCGATTGATTGAAATTGATCCAACAGATGTTTAAGTGCTGCCTGTATACGGCTATACTTTGTCATTCGTTGTGTGTTTTGATCTCGTGATTATCGTTAAAGTTGAATTGAGTAATACACTAATACGAGTTCCATTGTAGCTAGAAATTAGAACTTGTAACCAGGGAACTACTAAGCTAGAATACTTAGCGATTAAGTAAACTTAATAGTTAAGGAAAACTTAATGGTTAAGTAAACTTAGTAGTTAAGATAACTTAGCGGTTAAGAAACCTTAATAGATAAGTTAAACTTAATCAGCTAAGTAAGATTAATTAATCAGTTAAGTAAGATTAATTAAAGTTAAGTAAGATTAATTAATCAGATAAGTATGATTAATTAAGTTAAGTATGATCAATTAATCAGTTAAGCAAGATTAATTAAGCTAAGTAAGATTAATTAAGCTAAGCAAGATAATTAAGCTAAGCAAGATTAATTAAGCTAAGCAAGATTAATTAAGCTAAGTAAGATTAATTAATCAGCTAAGTAAGTTATTTAGTTAAATGGATAAGTAAACTTAATAGTTAAGGAAACTTAATGGTTAAGGAAACTTAATGGTTAAGGAAACTTTCTAGCTAAGGAAGGAATCTGCCTTACCTATAAATAGGAAGCTTAGAATTCATTTTTCTTTGCACATTTATTCTATTCTTCTCTCGATACTTTGGTGTTCTAACCAAAAGTCACCGATACGATATTCTGTCCGATCGATTCGGAAACCAACTAACGAATGGCAAGGTGCTGTCTAAATAAGACTATACTTTGTGAATTTCGTTCTGAAACGAATGCCAAGGTGCTGTCTAAATAAGACTATACTTTGTGAATTTTGTTAAGGTTCTGATCTCGTGACCATTGTTAGGTTTGATATGGTTTTACACTAATACGTATTCCACTCTGTTAAACTACATGTTTAACTATCAGAAAACTCTGCTCCATAACATACAATCAAACAAGATGCTTAATCATCAGAAGATTCAGAACTGTAAAGTAGATGCTTGTTTAATCAAGACTATATGCTAACAAGGTGAGTCATTCTCTTTTTATCAACAATGTTTTACAATACCCAAATGTTTTCTAGTTATATATTACAGGGATTAAGTCTTGGTTATCTTAAATCACTGGCAAGTGGGGTATTGTGCACATTACTAATTTCTCACGGTTAGGTAAACAAACCTAACTGTGATAATCATCACTACTTGGGTGAAAGGACCCATAGTGGTATGACCATCGTCACCAGGGTGTGACACGGCGCCAGATAACAATAAGATAGTAGCCATTGTAATCGCTCTTATGCTGTAATCTATAACAATGTGTCATTTTTGTACAAACTGAATGAACTCACCAGTATTTCCTGCTGACCAAATGTTTTTAAAACGCGTTTCAGGTAATTATAGTAGATCGGAATAAGAGTTGGATACGACACCAAAAGGCTTACAAAAGTGGCTTAATTTATCAATTAAATTAAGAAAAGTTGTTTTATGTATTCGGGTTTATCCCATATTAAAGCTACCTTTCAAAACATGGTTTTATCCCATCTATATAATAAATAAAATCCGGTGTTTTCTAAACTCTGATATTTTTCCTAACTCACGGTCCTGGTGAAATTTCCGCTGCACTACTTTTCTAAATAACCACCGGTACCGCTGAACTGGTTCGCGGCTCCCGATTCCGTCCAGGGTGGGGTCGGGGGTCGTGACATCACCTAAAACGGACACCTAGATAAAAAGTTATGATCGTTTGAAGTTGGAATATATGGAAAATTCGGAGTTGGGCAGAAATGCAGGTCTCAAATATGAATATGCTGGAAAAGTGCCTCCCCCGCGGCACGCGATAGGGAATGGTCAGCCTGTCGCGACACACGAGGGCGTTCGCGGGGCACGAAAGACTCAGTGAAGTCTGTCGCGTGGCGCGACAGACCAAGATTTAAAATTTTATTTTTGTTTTCAATTCTATGAAACCAGAACTTGTTTATACATATTTTAACATTGTCAAAACTAATATTTTACGTGGTTTTGACATTAGGTGATGTTGGTCTCACTCCGGATGGCGATCAAGCATAAATTCAAGAACCGAGCACCATGTTTTGAAGCTTCCGCGTTTACCTAACTTTGATGTAAACAATGTGTACTTTGTAAACACTTAACTTATCATTTTGATGTTTAAACTTGCTGGTTTGTAACTAAGTTACTATCACTATGAAATTCTACCTTTTTTCTAACTATATAAATGATGCATTTATTTTAAAAATGTGTATTTTGTGATTAAATATTAATTAAATGAGACGGGTGTTACAAGTTGGTAATCAGAGCCCAAGGTTCTCAACAGAGTGCGTTTGGTTCAAGCTTGATTAAACATCCCGTAAGAATTAGTTACTTTAGTAAATTTTATTAAAGGTTAGAAAAAGGAATGTGAATTGACGTGCACGGGAAGAGCGTGTTAGCACTCAAACCCGGAAAGTGCACTAAATGAGAACGGTTAAAGGAAGTTATGAACTTGGCTAAACCAAAGCGAATAAAGTACATATTTTAAAATGAAATGTTGAACAATTGGTATAAACATTTCAGTTTTAAAGATGACGGAAAATGGTAACAACGATGCGGTGCCGATAGTCACTGAACAAGTGAAAGAAGTGATTGCCGAAGAGGTAGGAAAGGCAATCAAAAATAGTCTATCCGGTTTTATAGACAAGATCCAAAATACGGTGCTCTAACTAGTTGAAGAGCGGATTAAAAGGTTGAAAGACAATGTCAACCAGTGAAGGAAAAGTCTGGAGATCGGAAAGGTTGCTCATACAAAGAGTTTATGGCTTGTAAACCACCAATTTACAATGGGGAGGTCGACCCGATAATATGCCAACGATGGCTAAGTGATGTTGAAGGGGTGTTTGAAAGGACCCACTGTGATGTAAGTAATTTTGTGGCTTACGGAGCGAGTCAGTTAAGGGGTCAAGCCAAGGATTGGTGGGACAATATGAAGAAGGAGATTGGAGCCGAAGCGGCAAGGGCTATGACGTGGGATGGGTTTAAGGCACCATTCCTAAAACACCACAGTCCCAAAGCGGTTATTAACAGAATCAAGGAGGAATTCATCTACTTAAGGAAAAAGTGAATCAATTGATAAGATCACGGGTATTTTCATGGATAAGCTAAGATTCTGCGATGAGCTAGTGACTACCGAAGAGTAGAAGATATATTATTATTACAATATGTTGAGCACGGAATATCAGGAGTTCATGACTCCCTCGAAGTACGAGACCCTCACTGAAATCATTAACATCGCCCGGGAGCGGGAGATTGAATTGAAGAAACAAATAGAGAGGAGCGAACGTAGGGTGCATGATGTGAATCCAAGTCCTACAAAGAAGGCACGGACAACTAAGTCAGAAAAGAACGGATGTGAAGGGTGGATCACCAAATTGCAAAGTATGTGGAAAGGGGCACAAAGGCGAATGCCGCTTTAAAGATTAACCATGCCCCATATGCAGAAAGACGGGGCATACGGCCTCGCTATGTCCAGGGAAAGTTTTGGTGTGCTACAAATGCTATCAGCTGGGTCACAAAAAGTCTGAGTGCCCGGAGTTGGTCGGGAAAAAGAACGAGAAAGATATACAAGTGGAGACCCAAAAGGCGAAGGCCAGATCCTTCCAACTGACTGCGGCTGAAGCAAAGACAGAACCCGATATGGTCTCAGGTATATTCGCAATAAATTCGATTCCTGCACGTGTATTATTCGATACGGGTGCGGATAAATCCTTTATTTCACATGGATTTATTCGACATCCTTCATTTGTATTGACAAAATTATCTATGCCCTTAGAAGTAGAAATAGGGGACAACAAGAGCTTTATAGTGTGTGATGTCTGTCAAAACTGCAAATTGAGTATTGATGACGAAGAATACTCAATAGGTCTGATCCCGATGTCGATGGCAGAGTTCCAAGTGGTTGTTGGGATGGATTGGTTATCTCGACACCACACAAAGGTTGTGTGTTTCTGTAAAGAGATAAAGTTAACATCTCCGAGCAGAAAACACATTACTATCTATGGCGAGAAAGGAGGCAATCCTGTCATATGCTCGATGTTGAAAGCTCACAAGCTTATGAGGCACGGATGTAGAGGGTTCATGATATACGCGAATGAACCAGGGAAATAATTACTGAAGATTGGAGACGTACCGGTGGTACATGATTACGAAGACGTGTTCCCGGAAGACTTGCCTGGAATACCGCCCGAACGGGAGGTAGAGTTCGGAATCGAATTGATTCCGGGTGCGAAACCCGTAGCCAAGGCGCCGTACCGACTCACGCCATCAGAGTTACAAGAATTAATGTCGGAAATTCAAGACTTACTCGATAAAGGATTTATAAGGCCGAGTGTGTCTCCATGGGGCGCACCGGTATTGTTCGTGAAAAAGAAAGACGGGATCATGCGAATGTGTATCGATTACCGGGATTTAAACAAACTCATGGTGAAGAATCGATACCTGCTCCCGAGAATAGATGATTTATTCGAACAACTAAGAGGTGCGAATTTGTTACACACTAAAAATTTCTACTCGAATTTAGATAAAATTCATAAGATTTTTATAAAAGATGATCTACTTTAAAACATAGGTTTCAAAATCAAGGTTTTAAAGTAACAAGCATTAGTCAACTACCGACTAATTCAAACATTCATAAGTTGTTTTGCAAACTAGTTACATCATAAACATTGTCTAAACAAAGTAAATTAACGCGGAAGCTTCAAAAGTTGTGTTCGGTTCTTCAAAGCTTGCTTGACCGTCATCCGTAGTCCTTGGTTACCTAAAAGCTGAAATGTTTACATTAAACATTAGTATTAGAATACTTAGAAATAATACATATTTGAAACTACGTCTAAAATGGATTCGAATTAACAAAGAAACACAAAACTCAACATGATTTCTAAAGCTCTACCGTAACTTACGGTATATACCGTAAGTTACGGTAGTTTCTGAGGATTTCTGGTTCCACCGTAACTCAGGGGGAACCCACCGTAACCATCTGTTGTCTACCGTAAATTACGGTATGTACCATAATTTACGGTGGACTCTGATATGTTATGCTTTTGTTTGATTTGTTTATTTACTTGGATCAACTTCTCGGATTTCATTCCTACAACCCAACATATCAAGTCCTCGTATTCTATATGTCATTTGTCAATAATAACAAGACCGAGTAACCATACTACAATGTATTACCATGCCTTATTTGATCGTTCGACCCGTTTGGCTCATCTAAGGAATCCTCCATTTTGATGACTACCAATGAGGTCTAACCAAGTTCTTGGTCTATTATTAGACATAGCGAATATCATCGCTTTAATCCAACTCAACTTTTAATACACAATCTAACTACGTATATGCTAAATATCGAGATTTACCCAAATGTAACGAATCAAGTTACATACCTTCAAAGTAGGCCTTTCAAACGTGGTTCGCCACCCGCTTGTCCGCTTGACGCTCCTGCGCCCGTTCCTATAGAGTTCATTTATGATATGTTTAGAACTCTCTCTTTAAATCATAATTTGCATAATACACGGAAATACCATAATTATGCGTTTAAACTTGGAATTTCAGTTTTAAGCCTTCTTAGAGGCATTTCAACAAACACTTTAAGGGCAGATTTTTACATGATTAAACATCAAATCTCTTGTTTATCACTTAGCCCTAATTTCACATCATTCAATCTTTTTCATGGTTATTAACTTCTAAATTTCTGAAATCACTTCAAAATTGTCAATTTACACTAGATCAACAATCTATTTCCTAGTGTTCATCAAATTACACATAACCCACTAATCACCTACAATGGTGTTCATAGGTTTCACTAAAATTTCATATGATTTCAACTTGTATTTGTCTAGGGTTTGTCCCTAGACACTATAGTTGTTCCTAAATCATCATAATACACACATGCTACCCTAATTTCAGATTTTTCCCAATTCATGAGAATTTCAAGTTGAGAGATTTCTCAAAATTTTACATACCTTGTAATCCCCTTGTGATGAGGATCAGTAATCTATGTTTGGATTTTGATTTGGGACAGAATTTGGCCTTCAATTGATTGATTTTGTGGATGTTTAGAGTTTGAGAATGGGGGTGTCGCCCCCTGCTCCTTCTTGATCGACCAGACACCTCTATTTAGGGTGTTTGGTTTATTTTTATTTGTTTCATCTAATTTAGTTTAAATTTTAACAACTAAGGCCCCTCTACTTTGTTCAACATATAGTTTGGTAGCTTTTAACCCTATTATAAGCTATTTCTAGACTTGTAACTAACTAGGTTAAAATTCCTAGTTAGTAAATTCTCGTTTAATTTATACTTTATAATTCTAATATAAAGTTTTATATTTTCGGGGTGTTACATAATTGGTTCTCGAAAATTGATCTTAGGTCGGGATACCATCAACTAAAGGTCAAGGAAGAAGATGTACCGAAAACGGCCTTTCGTACTTGGTATGGGCACTACGAGTTCCTCGTGATGTCCTTCGGATTGACGAATGCACCCGCGGCTTTATGGACCTCATGAACCAGGTTTGCAAGCCTATGTTGGACAAGTCGGTAATCGTGTTTATCGACGACATTCTAGTATATTCGAAAAATGAGGCGGATCACGCGCATCACTTACAGGAGGTGTTAGAGACCCTCAGACGGGAAAGACTTTATGCAAAATTTTCGAAGTGTGCCTTCTGGTTACAAGGGGTACAATTTATCGGTCACATCATTAGTGCCGATGGAATACTAGTAGATCCGTCAAAGATAGAAGCCATGTCAAAATGGAGCCCTCCGAAGAATCCTTCGGATATTAGAAGTTTCTTAGGGCTTGCGGGATACTACAGGAGATTCATTCAAGATTTATCCAAAATTGTTTCGCCATTGACTAAATTAACTCGCAAGGAGGAAAGATTTATATGAGGTATCGAACAGGAAAAGGCGTTCCAAACGCTAAAGGAGAAGTTAACTCACGCGCCGGTATTAACATTGCCGGACGGAGTCGACGATATGGTAGTATACTCGAATGCGTCGCATTCGGGGCTCGGATGTGTTTTGGTGCAACGTGGCAAAGTGATAGCTTATGCCTCGGGACAACTTGATACGGATTCGTACAAGCGGAAGCTAGAAACCCTAGCTTGATACCTCCCTTTGATCGATCAAAGAAGAGAAAACCGGTCAAGAATTCCCCTTGGCCGAGTGATGTGGATAAACACACACAAGTTTAATTTTCAAACTCCAAAACTATCTAGCCTTCATTATTCCCAAAGTTTAAATATCCCAACAAAGTTTCAAGATAAAAACAAACTAAAACATTTAAATGGAAATACGAAAATAAAATAGATAAAAGATGAGGCAGGCTCAACTTCGGCTGGACAGGACTTCACGAACTGGGCTCGGCCCATTAGCCACCATTTGTTGTTGACACCAAATCTGGGCCGAGTGGAGGTTGGTTGTAGTGGGCCGGATCCGTATCATTCTCCCCCTCTAAAAAACGACTCGCCCTCGAGTCCGGTAAATCTTCTCCTTCGTAGGGGGACAAATCCGCAACGTTAAATGTGGCTGACACGTTATAGTGGCCCGGCAAGTCAATCTTGTAGGCGTTGTCACTTATACGCTTGAGTACTCGAAAAGGACCATCTGCACGAGGTTTTAACTTACCAAAATGACCCGGCGGAAATCGATCTTTCCTCAAAAATATCCACACTAGATCACCCTCGTTGAAAACCACTCGCTTCCGGTATTCGTTGGCTCTTGACTGGTATTGCAAGTTGTGTTTGACAATCTGATCACGAACCTTTTCATGCAATTCTTTTATTTGATCGGCTTGTTGTTGACCTTCCACACTAAAATGTTCCGTCTCCTGGAAAGGTGCGAGATCCAATGGGGTAAACGGTTGGCGACCGTAGACCATAACAAATGGGTTGCAACCCGTAGTTTGATTATTCGAGCGGTTATAAGCAAATTCCGCTTGTGGCAGCACCAGATCCCACCGTTTTGGGTGATCCCCAACTAGACTGCGCAATAAATTACCCAAAGATCGATTGGTTACCTCCGTTTGGCCGTCTGTTTGAGGATGGTGAGATGTGCTGAATTGTAACTTTGCACCCAAACGCTTCCATAACGTACGCCAAAAATGACTTACGAACTTAGCGTCCCAATCCGATGTGATGGTTTTAGGAACCCCATGTAGCCGAACAATCTCACTAAAATACAAATTTGCCACTTGAGATGCATCAAAAGTTTTAGCACATGGTAGAAAATGTGCCATTTTGGAGAAGCGATCGACGACGACCATAATTGAATCTCTTTTTCGTTGCGTCATCGGTAGGCCCAAAACGAAATCCAAGCTAACGTCCTCCCATGGGTGTTGCGGAACCGGTAGTGGGGTGTAAAGGCCTTGGTTCAAATGTCTGGCTTTGGCAAGGTGGCATGTACGACAACGTTTGACGACCATGGAAACTGTTTTTGATAAGTGCGGCCAGTAAAAACGTTCCTTCACAAGTGCTACGGTCTTATCTCTACCAAAATGGCCAGCCAACGCACCTTGATGATATTCCAACACGATCGACTCACGAAACGACGATAAAGGAACACAGATTCTTGACCTGTGAAACAATAACCCATTGTGCCAAACAAACGATTTGTAAGACCCGGTAGCCATGAGTTGCCAAACATAGTGAAAATCAGGATCGTCGGGGTAGAGGGCCGAGAAAGAGTCAAATCCCTGAAGATGAAACTGAGTCGTGGTAACCAACAGTGGGCGTCGGCTTAAAGCATCGACTACGGAATTAGCGGTGCCGGCTTTGTGACGAATGACAAAGTTAAAATCCTGAAGCGTTTCGACCCATTTCGCGTGTCTCGGGTTTAGCTTAGCCTGCCCTTAGATGAATTTTAGTGCATGATGATCCGAAAAGAGAACGAACTCGTTTGGTAATAAATAATGGCGCCAGTATTCCAAACTTCGGACAATCGCATAAAATTCCTTATCATAGGTGTTGTATCATTTCCGGGTGTCACTAATTTTCTCGCTAAAAAAGCGATGGGTCGGTTCTTTTGTAATAAAACACCCCCAATACCGAGACCCAAAGCATCACATTCCACCTGAAATACCTGTGTAAAATCCGGAATAGCCAGAACCGGGGATTGTGTGACCGCGGTTTTGAGTGTATCGAAAGCCTTTTGGGCCGCGGGTGTCCATATAAACTTTGAACTCTTCAAGCACTCGGTAATCGGGGCCACGATCGAACTGAAGTTACGTATGAACCGGCGATAAAAAGACGCGAGCCCGTGAAAACTCCTTATATCGTGTAACGACTTAGGAGCGGGCCACGTTGTAATGGCGGTAACCTTCGACTCATCCATACGTAAGCCTCCTCCCGAAATAAAAAACCCAAAAAAATAACCTCCGTTTGCAAAAAGTTGCACTTTTCTTTGTTTGCAAATAGTTTTTGGTTGCGTAAAACGTCAAAAATATTTTGGAGGTGGCCCAAGTGCTGTTCAACATTATGACTATAACCGAGAATATCATCGAAGTAAACAACAACGCACGTACCAATAAAAGGTTTGAAGATATGGTTCATGAGGCGCATGGACGTGCTCGGTGCGTTCGATAGACCGAACGGCATTACCATCCACTCATAGAGGTCGTCTCGTGTTTTGAAAGCCGTTTTCCACTCATCACCTTCCCGCATTCTGATTTGGTGGTAACCACTCAGCAAATATTTTGCCCCGTGTAAATGATCGAGTAAATCGTCGAACCTCGGAATGGGAAAACAGTATTTGACTGTAATGTTGTTTACCGCGCGACTGTCGACACACATACGAAATGTGCCATTTGGTTTCGGCACCAACAAAGCAGGCACGGCGCACGGACTCATACTTTCTCGGATCAACCCTTTTTCCAACAACTCCTTGACTTGACGGTTCAACTCATTAAATTCGGCCGGGTTCATACAGTAAGCCGGTTTGTTAGGTATACTCGCCTCGGGTATAAAGTCGATACAATGTTGGATATCCCACATCAATGGGAGACCGGCGGGTATTTCATCGGGGAAAACATCTGCATATTCGACAATCAAAGGGGTAACCGTTGGTGGGATGGGGGCAGTGGCGTGGTTCTGTTCGGCCAGGAGCAAACCGAAAATAACTTGGGGTGTTTCTGTTTTTAAAAGTGTAGTGAAGACCGATTTTGAGACAACCTTGGAGTGGCCGGGTTCTTTACGTGGGTCGCAAGGGGCTAGGGTGATATAAATACCGTCTGTTTTGAACGAGTACGTATTGCGAAACCCATCATGTTTGGCCCTACGATCATATTGCCAAGGTCTACCAAGTAAAAGATGGCACGCATCCATAGGCAAAACCTCACACCAAACCTCATCCTTATCTCCAATCGAAAACTGAACAAGGCATCGATGCGTGACTTTGAGGAGATTCCCTTTTTTCAGCCATGTTACTTGGTACGGGTGCGGGTGGTCATGAAGCGGTAAACTTAATTTTTCAACCATAGTGGATGACACAATATTTTCACAACTGCCGCCATCAATAATAACCGTGCAAACTTTGCCTTTTGCGGTACACTTGGTTCTAAAAATAGTGTTACGAAGCCAGGAGGGGTCGTCGGAGGGATCGGCCACGGTAGTGTTGAGGACGCGTTGAATGACCAACGCTTCCCCGGTATCGGGTAAAACTAGGTAGGTGGTGTCAGGGTTATCGTCTTCCGGTTCAGAGTCAAAAACCGGTTTGGGGTCGTCAATGAGGGCAACCACTTGTTTATTGGGGCAATCCCTTTTCAGGTATCCAAGCCCATGACAGTTGTAACACTGCTAGGCCTGGGTTTGGGCCGAAGAAGGGATTGAGGGCGGGTTTGGGGCTGGCTATTTATTGGGCTCTGTTTTAATGGTGTTGGGAGGGGCTGTTACGGTCCGATTGGTGGGCAAGCGGGTGAAGAATTTACCCTTTAATGCTAACTGCTTTTCGACCCGATGTGCTAACAAACAAACATCCGCAAACGACCAATATTGCTGTAAACTGACAACATCCGAAATTTCCGGCCTAAGAGCCCCCAGAAACCGTGCAATGACCTGTTCGTATTCCTCGTCAATGCCACATCTCAGGCGATGTTGTTCAAAAGAATTAATAAATTCCTCGACCGTTAAAGAACCCTGTTTTAGATTATGATAATCCAAAAAGGAATCCTGCTTGTGATTAACGTGTAAGAATTTATTCTTCAACAAATGTCTCATTTTTTCCCATGTTACTACTTTCTGTTTACCCTCCCATTGACGTTGTTTCTGTATGTTTTCCCACCACAATGAAGCGTATTTACGAAAGCGAATAGCCATAATTTTTACCTTCAGATTTTTTGGAATGTCACGTAGGTCAAAGACCCGATCGACTGTGTGTAACCAGTCAATAAAATCATCAGCATGTAATCGGCCTTCGAATTCTGGGATTTCCGTACGTAACCCTAGAGCCGTAACGGATCAACAGGTGTTCGGGGAGGGGATGTTGTGCATCGCGGTTGTCTAGAGAAGACATTGTGGAAACCATCCTGATGATCATACCCGTCCCAGCCTACGGAGTCGGTAACGGTTCGTTCCTCCTCATTGCGTTGGTCGGCATGCTGCAAAAACTCGTTTTCGAACTCGAGATCACAAATCTGATCTTGCAAACGTCCAATCTCGATGTCTTTCGGATCACGTTGATCAGGTCCGCTGCCTCCAGCAGCGAATCTGCTGTGAAGCTGACGACGATCTCTCCGGAAATCAGACATCCTGCGAACCTGAAGCTGCTGATACCACTTGATACGGATTCGTACAAGCGGAAGCTAGAAACCCTAGCTTGATAGCTCCCTTTGATCGATCAAAGAAGAGAAAACCGGTCAAGAATTCCCCTTGGCCGAGAGATGTGGATAAACACACACAAGTTTAATTTTCAAACTCCAAAACTATCCAGCCTTCATTATTCCCAAAGTTTAAATATCCCAACAAAGTTTCAAGATAAAAACAAACTAAAACATTTAAATGGAAATACGAAAATAAAATAAATAAAAGATGAGGCAGGCTCGACTTCGGCTGGACAGGACCTCACGAATTGGGCTCGGCCCATTAGCCACCATTTGTTGTTGACACCAAATCTGGGCCGAGTGGAGGTTGGTTGTAGTGGGTCGGATCCGTATCACAACTGAAGGTGCACGAAAAGAAATACTCCATGCACGGTCTCGAATTGGCGACGGTGGTATTTGCGCTAAAAATATGGAGATACTACTTATATGGGGTGAAGTGCACTATATTCACTGACCACAAAAGTTTGAAATACTTCTTTGACAAGAAGGAGTTAAACATGAGACAAAGGCGATGGCTGGAAACGGTAAAAGATTATGACTGCGAGATACACTATCACCCCAGGAAAGCCAATGTCGTGGCGGATGCCTTGAGCAGGAAGACGGATTATGTTCCAATATGAGTACGGTCGATGCAGCTTGTCGTGACCTCGGGTTTACTTGAAAGGATCCGAGGAGCACAAGTCGAGGCGATAAAAGAGGAAAATTGGAAGAGAGAAAGAATCGTTGGCCAGTTGGAAGAGTTAACGGATAATAACAATGGGTTGAAAACCCGGTTTAGCAGAATATGGATTCCTAACTCGTGTGGAGTTAAAAAGCTTCTACTCGACGAAGCACACAAAAGCCATTACTCCATCCATCCGGGAGCGACCAAGATGTATAACGACTTAAAACAAAATTACTGGTGGCTTGGAATGAAAAGGGATGTGGCTAAGTACGTGGAAAAATGCTTGACTTGTTTACAAGTTAAGGCGGAACACCAAAGACCCTATGGCAAGCTTCAACCATTAGATATTCCAGTTTGGAAATGGGAACATATCACCATGGACCTGTTGACCAAACTACCAAAGACGAACCGAGGATTTAATGCTATATGGGTAGTTGTCGATAGACTAACGAAGAGTGCTCACTTTATTCCTATACGTGAGACTTATACGTCAGAAAAGATGTCGGAAGTGTATACCAATGAAATAGTGGCACGCCACGGAGTATCGGTATCCATTGTGTCTGACAAGGATACCCGGTTTACTTCAAACTTCTGGCGAGATTTCCAAGATCAGATGGGAACAAAACTATTTATCAGCACTGCATACCATCCTCAAACGGATGGACAGAGTGAAAGGACGATACAGACACTAGAAGACATGTTGAGGGCGTGTATTATCGACTTTGGGGGCAGTTGGGACGTGTATTTACCGTTTGCAGAATTTTCTTATAACAACAGTTATCATGCCAGTATCGGCATGGCCCCGTATGAAATGCTATATGGTAGAAAATGTAGAACCCCGATGTGTTGGGGTGAGGTGGATAAAGACGTAGTTCAAGCCACTAACGAGAAAATCGACGTAGTTCGTGCTCATTTGAAAGCGGCTCAAGACAGACAAAAGTCTTATGCTGACAAAAGGCGAAAACCGATCGAATTTCAGGTGGGTGACAGGGTTATGTTAAAAGTGTCCCCATGGAATGGTGTTATCCGGTTTAGAAAAAGAGGGAAATTAAGCCCGAGGTTTATAGGGTCGTTTAAAATCATTGAACGCGTTGGCAAGGTAGCATATCGCCTTGAACTACCAGAAGAATTGAGCGGAATCCATGGCACCTTTCATGTGTCACAACTCCAAAAGTGTCTTGCTGAGGAAACGGCTTACATCCACTACGATGACATCGAGGTGGATAATAGCCTTAACTAGGCGGTAAAGCCAATAGAGATTCTAGATCGGAGGGTTAAGGATTTGCGGAATAAGAAAATTGATCAAGTAAAGATCAAGTGGGAGCACAGAAAGGGTTCGGATACTACATGGGAATCCGAAAAGGAGATGCGACGTCTTTACCCAACATTATTTGGTACGTATTTCGGTTTCGATGACGAAACCCTTTTAAGTGGGGTGGACTTGTAACACCCTGAAAATATAAATCCTTTATTATAATACAATGTTTGTAATAAACAAGATAAACTAACTAGGAATAAAAATAACCTATTTAAGGGAAAGTCTTGTAGTAACATGCTAGAGAGTTAAAAATACCTAAAATAAAAACCTAATGATAGTTGGGGGTTGATGGTGTCAAATTTGAAATAAGTTTTATTAAACAAAAAAATTAAAACCCAAACACACATTAGTGTGTGTGTGTCTGGGTCAACTAAACACAGGGGGCGGCCAGGAGCTTTTCACCAAAACCCTAGTTCATGCAAATTTTTCAAATTGAGAGCTTAATTCAGTTCCAAAACGAAATCCAAGCAAAGATTAGTGATCTTCTTAGTTAAGGAATCATAAGGTATGTAAAATTTCATAGAAAAGTTCCATCTAAATTTCTGGGTGAACATAAGAAATTCGAAATTAGTGTTGCATGATTTTTGTATGGATGAATTTGGAATGAAATTGTATCTAGGAATAAACCCTAGTCATTATATTGTTGAAATTATGCTCAATACTCGTGAATTCCATAATCACCAATGCAGGTGACTAGTGGGTTTTGTAAAAGCATGCTAAACACTAGGATTATAGTTATCATTCTAGTGTATTTTGAATTCTATGAAGTAAATTCAGATTTGTTGATGTTAAAAATTCGATGTGAACTTGCCTAATTAATGTTAATCTTGGCTAAATGACAAGTTATGAACTTTAGTTTTTATTTCCTTAATTTAATTGAATTTCGTTTGATTAGGGCCAAGTTCCTTAAAAACCTCTGCCTTTTTTAAAATATCCTGAACAGTTCTTATAGGCTGTGCGCCCTTTTCAAGGAAATAGAGAATCGCGGGAACGTTTAAATAAGTTTGATTCTTGATAGGATCATAAAAACCCACTTTCCGAAGATCTATTCCTTCTCTTCGAGATCGAACATCAATTGCAACAATTCGATAGACGGCTGATTATAAGTTGTATGAAATTATTCCCTTATGATGTTTGTAAAAATGCCTAAAAGAAAGCCTAATGTTGAAAATTTGATTTAAAAACGCATACTTGTATATTTCGGTGAATTATGTGTGGAATGTTAAGAAAAGAGTTCTAAACAAATTGTGCTCGAACTCTATAGGAAAGGAAACCGGAACGTCGAGCGGACAAGCCGGTGGTGACGCGTGTTTGAAGGGAGCGCTTTGAAGGTATGTAACCTTGTCCTATTACATTGTGTTAATTAGAAATTATGTTCATTTGAAATTGTGTTTTTAAGAAAAGATAGCGTTAGTGGAAGTGACGATGATCACTACTAGTTAAACGAGTCAAAAACCTGATTAGAAAGATTGTTTGGTAGTCATTGAAAATGGGGGATTCCATAAATGAGCCAAACGGGTCGGATAAGTGTTTAGTAAATAGTAATAATGTGTTTGATTAGCATTTGGCGATGGTGGACCACAAGAGCATAAAACCATAGATTTGGTAAAGGTACGCCAGTGGTCGTAAGCCCCGGATGAAGGGTAAATACCCCTTGAGGTCATAAAAATGTTAGTAGTAGAATTGGTGCAGAAACTATGCGGGTCGAATAAATAAAAGGGGTCCAGTAGCCTTTCGGTCCGTAAACTCAAATTTTGACTAGATAATCATGATAGATGCGTTGGTAATTAAATTACGGACGCGTAGAAAAAAGAATCACCTAAAACGGACACCTAGATAAAAAGTTATGAGCGTTTGAAGTTGGGATATATGGAAAATTCGGAGCTGGGCAGAAATGCAGGTCTCAAACATGAATCTGCTGGAAAAGTGCCTCCCCCGCGGCACGCGACAGGGAATGGTCAACCTGTCGCGACACGTGAGGGCGTTCGCGGGGCGCGAAAGACTCAGTGAAGTCTGTCGCGGCGCAACAAACCAAGATTTAAAATTTTATTTTTGTTTTCAATTCTATGAAACCAGAACTTGTTTATACGTATTTTAACATTGTCAAAACTAATATTTTACGTGGTTTTGACATTAGGTGATGTTGGTCTCACTCCGGATGGCGATCAAGCATAAATTCAAGAACCGAGCACCATGTTTAGAAGCTTCCGCGTTTACCTAACTTTGTTGTAAACAATGTGTACTTTGTAAACGCTAAACTTATCGTTTTGATGTTTAAACTTGCTGGTTTGTAACTAAGTTACTATCACGATGAAATTCTACCTTTTTGTCTAACTATATAAATGATGCATTTATTTTAAAAATGCGTATTTTATGATTAAATATTAATTAAATGAGACGGGTGTTACACAGGCCTAAACCTTATGGACGATTTTGGCAACTTTCTCAAACTAAAGTTATCATATATCATTCTATATTATCTATTTAGTACCAAAAGTTATAAATACTAGTTTATTAGTGTAGAAAAATAGTTTTCGTTAGATAAAATATAAATATAGCTGGAATCTTGCCAGAATTTAGAGACTTTGGCTGAAAACTCTCCAGAATCTAGAAATCTCGTTGGAATTTGCGCATGAACTATCACCTGGAGAATTAAAGCGCAATTGTCTCGCCTTGCTAGGAAATTGGGTCTAGACGCAAAAGACGGTGGCTTTTAACAACTATGGGCGAAATAGCTTTATTAATTTACTAGGAAGTTCAAGTTTGTGATGTTTTAACATGACATTTTATACTTCAATGTTGGACAAAAGTGAGGTATTTTTCACACTAACCTCTAGTATTATTGTTGGGTTGTTATAATTATTATTATTTTTATGTTTTTCTTTCAAAGATCTTTTAAATAATTTAATTATAAGATTGTATGTACTGTGTTATTCTAGAAATGATAAAATGATAATAGAATACACTATGGATGACTATCAACATGTGCGGATCTTTTAAGGGGCGGGAGGGGGTGGCCGACCCCTCGAATTTTTCGCTTAGTAGTGGAGAGTATGTAGTTTTCGTATAGAAATTTTTGGGTATAAATGTTTTCAACCCCACGGTTTTATAGAAATTTTTAGGTCCGGTGACTTACGCCCCCCGGTCGGAAATTTCAAGCTTCGCTACTAACTACCAACGTAAGCTATTTGAGACATAAGGGTGTAAGGAGTGCATGTCTAATGAGATGGGGCAAACTTTCCACTCACCCAATAATATTGTGTCATATCATTTCCCCTCTCATTCTCCCCTCTTGACACTGCTATCAGGTGGGAAAAACACCGGTATTTCTTCCACCATTTTTAAATAAAATAGAGGTAGAGATTTATAGTTTTGGAGAAATTAGGATGTGGGTTGGTGTGAATTTGTTTATAATGGATATAGGTTTATATAGATTTATATAAAAAAAAAAAAAAAAAAAACCTTTTTCTTTTGTTTTAATTGTAACGGCTATATAGCCGTTGTAAATCACATTCCAACAGTCAAATCAAGCCTTCCCGCATGCGGCAACCATCCCCCGAAAACTCTCCTCCCCGTGCGGCAAAAGATGACGTCGGTGGTGTTTGCCGATCGGCAAAGGGGTTGCCGCGACCACCCCGTACACCGTAACATATAAAACACAACCCTAATTAATATACCCATTTGTAGGTAAATGATTTGAAATGGTCAAGAGTTAATTTTTGTGTGTTTTTGTTTAAACGTAGGATCTTGATGAGAGCTCTGATTCTCTTCAAAGTGGATTGCCTGTGGTTTCTATCTCCATTGGTGAGTGTGCAGAATTCTCGACATATTTAGGCCGGAGGGTGTGGGGGGTGCCACCCTCGTCACTGTCTATAGCGCCTCGGGCGCTATACACCCACACCCACCAAATTAAGTAGGGGCGCTATACACCCCTCGCCAACATGTTAACGTTATGCAACTGCGTGGATCGAGAGAGAAAGGTCAAAATGACCGTTTGAAAACGTTTAAAAAAATAAACTTTTTATCTAATATATATATATATATATATATATATAAACCTTACACCATATAAACACACCTCTATCTCAAAAACCAATCACAAATTTACCACCCAAACACACACCAATCACAACTAGAAAATGGCATCCGATTATTCGAGCTCTTCATCCGATGGTGGTTTCGACGACATGGTTATCGCAATGACGCAGGAGGCGATTAATTATTTGCAAGAAGAAGCCCAATCCTCTACGTCGCGTATCAGGCAACCGCCTCTTGAACGGGATCGGTTAGGTGCTCATGAACGTCTAGTGCACGATTATTTTTGTGAAAATCGTTTGTACGATGATGGGCAGTTTAGGCGCAGGTTTCGTATGAGCCGTCGTCTTTTCGTTAAAATTTCTAGTGATCTTGCAGGCGAGTTCCCTTTTTTCACGCAAAGAGAAAGTGCAAGTCATAAAGTTGGTTTCTCTGGAATACAAAAGTGTACAGCAGCAATCAGGCAACTAGCGTATGGCACAGCAAGTGATGCGTGGGATGAATATTTAAGGATGTCGGCAAGAATGTGTCGTGACTCTCTTGAAAATTTCTGTGAAGGTAATTTTTATTAAGACTATTCTTTCTTTAACGTTGTTATTTTTATTTACATATTATTATAATTTCTTTTAACACTATTATTTATCTAAGGTTATTATTTTTATTTACATATTATTATAATTTTTTTAACACTATTACTTTTGTAGGTGTTATCTCTTTGTACGGGAGACGCTACTTGCGGATGCCAACCGCCGCCGACGTTCCACTTCTATACGAGGCCCATCAGTGTATACACTGTTTTCCTGGGATGTTGGGGAGTCTTGATTGCACGCACTGGGATTGGGCGTCATGTCCAACCACTTGGAAAGGGCAACATCATCGTGGTGACCACGATGGTCCCACCCTAATATTACAAGCGGTCGCTTCTCAAGATTTATGGATTTGGCATGCGTACTTTGGCATGGCCGGTGCGAACAATGACATCGCTGTTTTAATGTCCTCGAATCTTTTCGACAATGTCATAGACGGTGTTGCACCAAATACTTCATTCTATGCAAACGACGTGGAGTATAAGTATGGGTACTATCTCACAGACGGTATTTATCCCGAGTGGGCGACGTTGGTAAAAACTCTTTCGTGTCCAGATGATGAAAAAAGAATGTATTTCAAGAAAAAACAAGAGTCAGCAAGAAAAGATATCGAGCGGGCTTTCGGTGTGTTAAAAAAGAGATGGTCTATCATCGCCCAGCCGTCGATGATACTTGAAAAAAGAAAAATGAGAAACGTCATGTATACGTGCATCATTTTGCATAACATGATATTGGAGGATTCGGGTAGAGCGTTTTGTGGAGAAAGTTATGATGAAAGTATCCAACCGACGAACCCAATACTAACATACGCTGAAAAAGAAGCTATCCGATCGAAGTTACGAGACAGGAACACACACCATAACCTTCGAGCCGATCTGACCGAGCACCTATGGTTTTATCGTGAACAAGGAGGAGACGACGAAGACGACGAGTGACTTTTTTTTTAAACTCTGGCATTGTATAGTTTTTATTTAAATTATGACATTTTATTTATATTATTTCAATTATGGCATTTTATTTAAAATATATAAATTATGAGGTATAAATTAATATATGAAAATTAAATGATTTTTAAAATAAAAAATAATTAAGCAATGATGACGGGGCTCCATTCCACACCCAGCAAATTAAATGGGGGGGTTTATAAAGCCCCCTGGCTGATGTGGCGCCTAGGTGGCGCTGAGGTGTCCTTATAACCCCCCAAGGGGGGTTATCCCACACCCTCTAGCCTTATCACGGGGTGAAGAAAATATTTGGGTACGGTGCTCCTAGGCCATTAATCTATGCAACCGTGCTTAGAATGGGCCGTCTAAATCAGTAAATCTTACGTTAAGGCAATTTTGATCCTGATCTTATGCTTGTTTTTCTAGAAGTGTCGTTTAGGATTTTCTATTTCTCGTCCTCGTGAGCGTGTAGGTGATCTTTGCTGGAGTTTCATCATGTCATGTTGCTGCCTATGAGATATCTAAAGCTAAAACGCCATGTTTCATGTTTGTCATAAAGTAACTAGCGTGTTTGTCATAAAGTAACTAGTGTGTTTGTTTGAGTCGGGATATTAGAAGTTAAAATCCGATAGTCGTTAAAAGATGGAAAAAAAAAAAAACTATATGAAAAAGCAAACAAATTTGATAAAACCAAACGGAAAAAACTATACAAAAAAGCAAATAAATTTGATAAAACCAAATGGAAATAGTCAAAAATATTCCTAAATTATATAATTTATCGTTTAGGGTTTTATTTGTATCTTCCTCGTGACCGACCGTGTTGGAGTTTCATCATGTCACGTTTCGTGTTTGTCATAAGGTAACTAGCTAGTGTGTTTGTTTTGGTTTTAAAATTTCTTTTTCTAAAAAAGATCTGTGCGTAGACTCTGTCTGCCGACATTGTCATCTGCAAGCTGTTTGTTTTTTCGGAGACGTTTCATTAAAAAAACATAACTCTTCTTGGTGTAGACTTGGCCCAACCACTTCTAAGATTTTCTAGTGCCTTAAAACAACACAATCATCCATTAGCCCTCTAATTTGCTTCTTTAAAATGGTAAATTTAATATCTCCGAATGATTTTATTTCACATTTGATTACCAAATAAGACTTCCAACATATAGTGGCGTTCATAAAAAAAACTTAAACATAATTTAAAAAAAAAACTTAAAACAAAATTTTGAAGTTATGTGAAGTAATTGTGTTGTTTAGGCCGCTATTGGTTCCAAGCAACTTATTAATCACCACTATTTGATAACATGATGCTTAAAAATGGTTCTTAATAATGTAGTGGTTTCATGTCTACTAAAGGCGTTTACATTATTTTCTAGCCCCGACCCGACTACGATGACCGACCTGAAAATTTTAATGTTTGTTTGTGAAAAAATTTTATATAAAAATTGGACCCCAATGGAAAAAAATCCTGGGTCCGTCACTGTTCACCACCAACCACAATCATCCAGCACCACCACCACCACCACCACCACCACCATCCGTACACCATCAGCGGTTTATTTTAGAAGTCTACATACATTAAAAAATAAACAGTCTTCTTCTTACAAACTGTATAAGTTTGATCCACCTTTTTTTCTACAAATATCTACAGATGTGGTTCGTAAACTGCTAAGATTTTACATTATAAACACCTGTATGTTTGTATCAGCCTATCTTGGTCCACTACTTTAAACTACAATAGAATATTTACCCATTTTATTTTCCTCGTCAATGAAAGAAAGCCCATACCCATAAGACACAGTTGCATTGCATGCGTTTATATTTCTATGTTTAATTCGGCTTTGAGTATTGATATGATTTAATAGCAACATGGTAGCATACCTGACTTACCGTATCGCTTGATATTTAATATCTCTTGATCATGTCTTTGTATATGTTACTTCTCGTCACCCGCCATTTGAGTGTTTGAAAGGTCTCAGTTAATTCTATATCATAACAATTTCAAAGGACTTGTACAGTAGCTTTTTTTTTTCTTTTTTTTTTCTTTTTTTTTTTTTGCTTTTTGACTTTTTCTTTTTTTGTTTTTATTATTTTTCTTTAAACTTTTACCCCTTTAACTTTCAGTGTTAACAATTTCAACCTCTTAACTTTCTAAAAATTTTGTAATCAAGCTTTACGTGTTTATTTTTATGTACACGTTTCTATAAATTTAAATTGATTTACGTTTAGACGTAATTTTTTCCCGTTAATAAGTTGAGTCAAATATAATATATTCCTTATGCTTATTATTATGTATATTTTCTGTTGGTTTACGTTTTGATGTAATTTTTTTTTCTATAAATGAGCCGGTTAAAATATAATATGTTTTCATGTTTATTTTTATGTACGTATTCAAATGGTCTACGTTTTGACGTAAAATTTTTGTCCGGAAACACGTCGAGTAACATATAATACGTTTTCATTAAACGCTTTAAATTCAAGCCACTTTACGTTTCGACACGCCACAACACGCCGTAACAATTTTCTTACGTGTTTTTTTTATGCACGCGTCGGTATAAATTTAAATTGGTTTATGATTCGATGTAAATTTTCTTCGAAAATATGTGTCAAATATAATTCGTTTTCATGCTTATTTTTATGTATGTTTTCAATTGGTCTACGCTTTAATGCAAATTACAATTAGCAAGTTATGTGGATAGTGTTTTTATCTTATTAACTTTTTTGTTTCTTTCTTGATTTTTTTTTCTGGACTTTATTATTTTTATGTTTTAGTTTTCTTTATGTTTAGTGTTTTAGTTTTAGGTTTCTTTTCATTAAAGCTATATTTAAGATAACATTTACGTTTCCATTTACAATTAATTTAAAATCAATTCGTCCCGTTGTCCAATTTAAATTTATTTTTATGGTCTTCGGTCGATGTAAAACATGTGTCGATATTCTTTTGAGCATATTTCTTTCGGTTGGTATAGTAAACCAAAATAGATATCGACCGAAACCCCGCAGCGTAGCGCGGGTATTCCTACTAGTTGAAAACAATAGGCAAGGGCGAGTCTAAGGTCATGCGTAGTGGTAACAGCACATAACCCCATTTTATGGGGGTTATGTGACAAATGACAAAAAAATGAAATGTGAGGTTATAAAGGGTTATATAACATGTGTATGTAGTGGGGGTTATGTAGATATGGAGTTATATATGTATGTATATATATGTGTGTGTGAGAGGCAAATGTTTTTACCCCGTTATAATTTTCGTAAGCCAACCTAGTTCAGGTGATATAACGCCCCTCGGGGCGGAGTGGGGAGGCGCCATAGGGCCCTATGTCGAGGATAGGCGCCATATAACCTTCCACTACGGAAGGTCTAAGTGTTTAAAGGATGATGAAGTTTTTAGTACAATCGACTCTTGTATTTTCTTTAACGATTGTGTCTAGTACATTTTTTTTTTTTTTTTGGGGCATTTGTAAAGGCGTAATTCAGTAAGCCTTTGAAAACAAGTCCCAAATCAATTAAACAAATGCCTCATATTAAAATGTGAGATGAACTATTTCAATTAAGTCACACAAACTTTTTTTGTCCCTTTAAGGTCATTGAAGTTTTATTTGTTGCTCCAATACTGTGTAATTATCAGGTTACCAAGTTACTAGTGATGATGTGTCAGGTTTAATTAATTTTTTTCTTTAATATCAAGTTATTCATATATAATTTAAATTATACACGTTAACTTGTGTTTTAAAAAACTAAATTAATCATTGTCCCCTAGATTAAAAGGAACTAAGGAAGAGAAGTATATACAACACAACCAATAGCATAAACCTAGGGGTGAGCAAGTTTAGGTCCGGACCACACACCGGCAACCCTATACTTTTTTTTTTCAAAATTACAAATCCTATATATGAGATCATTTTTCCTACCAGAATGCATTTAGTTGCCGACCATAACTCCCCGTCTAAAAACTTGTTGTTTGGCCGAAATCTGAGATCGAACGGTGGGGTTAAAACGAAAGTGGTCTCCGGAAAGTGGCGATGACCGACGGGCTGGTTTGAACCAGAGGCAATACATAGACGAGTGAGATGCGATGGCTTCCGATTGGGGTCTTTGTGTGGTGTGGTGTGGTGTAGTTGCCACATAAGAGATGGTTGTTAGTTGGATTTTGAGTTTGGTGTCACGAAATCGCGAAGACCTGAGATAAGGTGAATGGAGAAAGAAGACAGGATGTGGACATACAACCTATCCCCGGTTATTACAGGTCGCCGGAAGTTGCTGGCCAGAAATACATGAACTGTGTTGAACGATGATGAAAGGTTTTGAGAGGGTTTTTTTTTTTTTTTTTTGAAGGGTGACTTTCTATGTACAGGACCTAGTGGTCACCGGGTTCTTGTCAAAGACAATCCCCCATCAGCACCGCCTACGGACGCAATGTTCTATCGGGCCTCAGCCGCGCAAACTGACCTTCGCCCGGAAACCATACTGCCCCCACACGAAAACCTCGTTGGGGTAACAACTGGGTAAAACCGGGTTGCCCTCCGGATGGAGCCATGCCTCGGTAGGAAACGATCCATCATTGGGACGTCCCGCACCTTTTGCTACAGCCGGAAGTCGAACCGGCGCCTCCAAGGAGAACACCAGCCCAACTGAGCTAGGGTGGAAGATTTTTGAGAGGGTTTTGATAATTTATCTAATATAAATAATATTCATATAAGCATAAAATTAATATAAAAATAGGAGAAAAAATAGTAACCTGGTAATTACATACTATTAGAATACTAAATTAAAGTTCAGTTATTTTAGAGACACAAAAAAGGTTTAGGTGACTTAATTGGAACAATGAGCAAACTTAGTTACTTTTCTGTGACATTTTCCCTTTTACTTTCATAAACATCTTAAAAATATCATTTTAGATATTTTTAAATTTTGATTTAGAGTAATGAAGAATCAAGTCTTGGAAGATCCTCTACGGTGAGAAACCATCGAAGACGCATAAGAACCTGAAACATATGATCAGGTATGCACCAAACTCTACGGTTAGAAACCATCAAAGACGCATAAGAACCTGAAACATATGATCAGGTGTGCACCAAACGAGAGTGGATGACACTAGTGGAGGCAAAGTGGGCAAGTTGGATGGGTTTGGGTAATGGGTCAAGATGAGTTTGGGTTAAGATGGGTATAGGTAGGGTAGGTATTTTAAAAAAAGGGTTGGATGGATAATGGGTCAAGATGGGTTTAGGTTAGGATGGGTTTGGGTTAAGATGGGTTCTAAAAAATCAAACAAAAATCTAAAAAATCAAAAAAAATCTAAAAAATCCAAAAAATTATAAAAAATCAAAAAAAAATTATAAAAAATCAAAAAAATTATAAAAAATCATAAAAATTATAAAAAATCCAAAAAAACTCTAAAACATCCAAAAAATTATAAAAATAAAAAAAATTCTAAAAAATCATAGAAATTCTAAAAAATACTAAAAAATCTAAAAAATCATAAAAATTCTAAAAAATCCAAAAAAAATCTAAAAATCATAAAAATTAAAATAATAAAAAATCTAAAAAAACATAAAAATTCTAACAAATCCGAAAAATTCTAAAAAATCAAAAAATTATAAAAAGTCATAAAAATTTTAAAAAGTCTAAAAAATCCAAAAAATTCAAAAAATTCTAAAAAAGCAAAAAAAAATCATAAAAATTCTAAAAAAATTCAAAAATTTCTAAAAAATTCTAAAAAAAATTCAAAAAATAAAAAAATATAGAAAATCCTATTTTTATTTTTTTGAATTTTTTTGGTTTTTTATATTTTTTGGATTTTTTTTAGAATCTTTTGGATTTTTTCGAATTTTTATGATTTTTTTTAGAATTCTTATGATTTTTAGATTTTTTTATTTTTTAGAATTTTTATGAATTTAAAAAAAAATTATTTTTTATATTTTTGATGATTTTTTTGATTTTTTAGAATTTTTTTGGATTTTTTGAATCTTTTTTATTTTTTAGAAATTTTTTTATTTTTTAGGATTTTTTTGATTTTTTAGAATTTTTTTTTTATTTTTTAGATTTTTTTATTTTTTAGAATTTCTTGGAATTTTTAGATTTTTTTGGATGTTTTATGGTTTTTTGATTTTATAGAATTTTTATGATTTTTTAGAATTTTTTTTTTTATTTTTTGGATTTTTTTTATTTTTTACAATTTTTTGATTTTTTTATTATTTTTAAAAAAATATTTTTAAACGTAGAACGACGGGAGAGTACTACGGGAGATATCTACGAGTAGTAATTAGTTTAGTGATTTTATTTTATATCCATCCTGACACGCTTGGGTTTTATCTCATACCCATTCTGATCTACTCTTTTTTTATTATCCAATACTTCATAACCCATCCTAACCTAGTGACTAATTTTGTTTGGCCCATCTTAACTCATCTTAAATTTTAAAATACCCATATCAACCCAAAATAGAATGGATGGGCTTGTTTTGTCAGGTCTAGATGACACACGAGACTTGGGAATTGGTTTTCTAAACCAAGCAATGTTAAACGCGTGTCTTACAAATGGGCATACAAGGTGAAAGACAAACGAATGGGTCAAATGACAGGTACTTAGCCCTGTTTGTAGTTCATGAATCTCACAACATGGAATAGAGTCTAAATCATTATATTTGGTAGAATACTAGAATGTACATTATATAACCCAAATCAAATCATTATATAGCTCAACTTAAAAGTCCACCCTATCCAAAAAAAAACCAAATTCGTTTACTTGGGACATCGACCAGAAGAACAGAAGCCACAAGCCAAAACTGCAGAGGGGGGGGGGGGACGCAGGTTCCAGAACTGTTCGACTTCAGCTTCTTGTTCGAGAACAGAAGCCAAAACACTGCTCGTTGTTGTGGTCTTGTACTCTTGTTCGACTTCTTCAATCTTCATAAGGTTAAAGGTATGTATTTTTTATCTTTAGGTTTAATTTAGGGTTGTAATTTATGTGATTTAGGTTGAAATTAGGAGTGAAATTGGTCCGAATTTTTGCCCTAAACTTGTTGAATCTTTCTGTAACTATGTCTAATTTTATTTGTTTAATCTTATTATTATTTGATTTAGATAGAAATTAGAGTTTGAAATTTAGGGTGATTTGTTAACTTGTTTTGTTATTAGATTATGCTATGTGGAAGAATAAAATGACAACTTCTTTTTTAATGTTTGAGAACGTTTTTTATTTGATATTAATGTTTGACCCGACCCGAATCGAATCACCGACGTCCGACCCGAACATACACCTCGAAACTACGCGATAGAAATTTTTTTTAGGTCTGTTACTTTCCGACCCCCCCAACTTTTTTTTTCAAGCTTCGCCACTGGACTAGGCTACGAAAGTACTTTTATCCCGACAGCCAAACTTACTACAATTTGAGTCATTCTAGCTGTTGTTGCGAGTAATGGTTGGAGTATGTGGGAAATGGAAGTTGGTAATGTTTTCTTATATGGTGACCTATATCATGTCATATAGAACCTAAGGGGTTTTGAAAGTGCGACATACCGAACCCTCTGTGTAAGCTACGAAAGCAATCTATGGACTAAACGGTCACCACGAACCTAGTTTGGAAAGATAAGTGAATGCCTCCAACGTAACGGTTTTACCATGACAACTGCCGATGTCAGTCTGTTTGTGAAAGCAATTGGCACCAAGGTAGTCATCATTCTTGTTTACGTTGATGATTAATAATAAGCGCACATAATGTTGAAGAAGCTATATCACAAGTTCACAACTGATAGAAAAATTGTGTTCGATTCTATATGAAAGACCTTGGACAGCTAAGTCATTTTCTTGGTCTCGAGGTGACAATTAAATATAAGGTTGTCGAAAAGGAAGCAATTAGAGCTATATATCACATTTATACGATTCTTTATATTATCAAAGAAACAAATAAACAAAGGGAGGGGGGGTCGACAAATTGGGGACAAATTCACATTTTCAACTGCTTTATTGAGGAGACGAAAGCCAAGGATTAGGTGCCTCATAAGTATAACCCTGAAAATGCTCACCAGCAGTCGGTGTAGGAGCAGGTGAGTCGTCTAAGGGCATTGCGGTCCAACACTTGTCAAAATTTTCAGTGCAATCTTCACCGCTGACATCCGGCTTGAACTTTGGTTGCAAGTCCCTGGACTCCAGTTTTTTCCAGTTTATTGTTCGAAACCATTTGTGTTTTTTTATATCATCACCGCCACGGGGCCCACTTCCTAGTCTTAACGAAGGGTCCTTTTGTAGCAGCTGAAAATAAAATATGAACTAGAATTAGTATTAGTGATTTAGTGGTTAAAGGGCGCCATGATTAGCTAAACTTACTCCTTTCAGCAGAGAGTGAGCTTCACCGCTTAACCGTGGTAACAACTTCACTTTTTCATTGATTATCTTCTCTTGTAGTTTCTTTCTGTTGGAATGTGTGAATGGTGGCTGAACAAAAGATGATAAAAGCGCAAAACATTAGAATCTGAGAGTGTAAAATGAACAGGTATGATTGAGTAACGGGTCAAAACATATAACTTTTTATACCCGTCAAACGGCTTGGGTTGGGTTGGGTTGACCCAAAACACTTCCCGTCCAATTTTTTTTATTTTTTTATATAAATAATCAGTATTACAAGAAATAAATCATTTCAGTAACAATATATATTTTTTACATATACAAATCAATCTTTTACCCATTTAGCCTCTTAGACATATAACGTAGCACGAACGAACACATATAGAAAGATATAAAGAAAACTACTAGATCAAGATAACCGCATAGATTTTGTACCTTCCCGGTTAACATTTCATACAAGAGTATCCCAACACTCCACCAATCCGCATTTTTATTATGGCCTTTAGCCAGTAATATTTCAGGAGCCATGTATTCAGTTGTTCCGCACATCGAGTTTGATCGGCTCGACTCATCAATCTCCTTCGCCAGACCAAAATCAGTTAGCATAACCTGGCGAATAAACAATCAAGCACCGAGTTCAATCGACATAAAAAATACAACAGTTATTTCTAATGAAGTATGAGCATAGTAATTACATGCCCGTCCGCATCCATAAGTATGTTTTCAGGTTTAAGATCTCGATGCACGATCCCTCTCTCATGAAGATGCGACACAGCCGACACTATCTCAGCAGTATAAACCCTTGCTTGATCCTCACTACCCAAACCCAAATATCAAAAATAATTTATAAATCATCACATCACATGAAGTATAATTGTAAAAACATGTACCTAAATATCCCCTGTCTATATAAATGAAAGAAAAGATGGCCTCCATTGATAAAATCCAGGATCAAATACAGCTTTGTTTTTGTCTGCAACCATACAAACCTCATAACAACAATAGTAACTAAAAAGTACTAAAACAATTAACCGAAAGCAAGCGAATACCTGAAAAGAATAACGAAGCTGCACAACAAATGGATGAACAACTTTTGTAAGTATATCCCTTTCAGCTTTCATATAATCCACATGATTATTTTTAATAATAGTATCCTTTCTCATCACTTTCATCGCGAATATCCCGTCCCCAATCGCACCCTCACCGTCGCCATTAACGACACTTTTATCCTTCCTCCTCACCTGAAATACCTTCCCAAAAGACCCTTTACCAATAACCCTCATAATCTCAAAGTCCCCAGGACCAATCTTACAATTCAATTTCCCCTTTTCTTCAACTTCAACTTCAAATTCATCAGCCTTTTCGGGTTCATCTTCTCCGGAGCTATTGGGGTCAAATTGGGGGTGGAAAGGGAGGGATTTGGAACGGGTGTAACGAGGAGAAGGGCCTATGAAGGAGTGGGTCCGATTATGGATGATTGGGGGGTCACCAATGAACAGGTTATGATGAGGAGGGTTTGGGTGGGTTGAAGATGATGAAGATGGGCCAAATACATCGGCAAAATCGAAGTCTGGATCAGTGGGTGATGAGGGGATAGTGAGGTTGTTGAGCTTGCTTGTTAATATCGACGGTAGGGTTTTCTTCTGCTGAGATGGTGACGCCATGTGATCGATCATAGTTGAGGTTACATTTATGAAAGTAATGAGTTATTGTTACTGATCCAAAAGGTGGAGAAGATGGAGACGAAGATGGGTTTGTTGACCAAAAAATAAAATAAAATAAAATATTGCAGCAGAGAAGTGTTAAGTTTTGCGCATTAAAAAAACTGTCCCATTTTTTTATTCCCCTTAACAATCTCACATTTCAACTATTTTTATTCCATCCTCCTCGGTTAAAAAAAATTAACGGAGTTGAGTTTTTTCTTAATTACAAACTGACATTTTAGGGCTTTTGATCAGAACGAGGATACGGGTCGAATGATGTAAAACTTACATTGAAATTGTGCTCCAAACGTTTCTAGGTAAATTTTACATCAATAGACCCGTATCCTCGTTCTGATCAAAAGCCCTAAAACGTCAGTTTGTAATTCGGAAAAAAACTTAACGGAGTTAAGTTTTTTTAACTGATGACCGGTGGAGGAAAAATAGTTGAAATGTGAGACTGTCAGGGGGAATAAAAAAAGGTGGGACTGCCGGAAAAGGAAATGACGGTACCGCGAAAGACCGGAGGTGTGTTTGTGTTTTGGGGGGTTTTTGATTTTGTGGATTTTAAGGTTTTTGAGTTGATTTAGAGATGATGCCTGATTGTAGAGGGTGGTGGTGATGGTGGTTGTAGACGATGAAGGGATGTGGTGGTGTCGACGGTTGTTCTTTATTTGGTGGTGGAGGGTGGTGGTGAAGACCGGTGCAGGGGAGGTGGTGTTGGATGGTGGTGGGTGGGTTGTGTGGGTGGTTTTGGTGTAGTTACAACTGTAGTAGGTGGATGCAGTGGCGAAGCTTGGATTTTTCGGCCGGGGGGGGGGGGGGGTGAAAACATATATACCCAAAAATTTCTATAGAACCGGGGGGGGGTGAAAACGTATATACCCACAAATTTCTATACGAAAACTACATATATAACACTACTGAGCGAAAAATCCCGGGGGGCGGACGTCCCCCCCCCCCCCCATTAAGCTTCGCCCCTGGGTGGATGGTTATGGTGGTGGTGAGAGGTGGCGGCAGGTGAGAGAGAGAGAGAGTGGGAATTTAGAGAGAGAATGCAGACTTTTGTTTTGTTTTTATATATTTTTTTTATTTTAAATATTTTTTATACTTACACAATAGTCCCTAAACATAAGTTCTATTACACAATAGTCCTTGATGAGATGAAATGACAACAATGCCCTCATGTGCAAGGCACATAACCAGATGAGTTAATTACATAGTTAGTCCCTGTGGTTTGCAAAAAAATAACAACCTTAGGTACTAATAGTTTAGAATCACATTCTAGGGTATTAACTTTTCATTTTGTAACGTTTGAGGGTATTAGCACTGTTTAAAGGCTTAAAATCACATTTTATTAGTACCCTCAAACGTTACAAAATGAAAAATTAATACCCTCAAACGTTACAAAATGAAAAGTTAATACCCTCAAACGTTACAAAATGAAAAGTTAATACCCTAGAATGTGATTTTAAACTATTAGTACCTAATGTTGTTATTTTGTGCAAACCACAGGGACTAACTATGTAATTAACTCTAACCAGATTTAACCAAAAAACTCTATCTGGGTTTGGCTTAAAGAACATAACGTGCAAGATTTTGAAACATTAAGGACAGAACCTGTCAATTTTAAAGGTAAAAGACAGCGCCTGTAATTTGATGTAAACATAAAGGACAAAACTTGTAATTTACTCTTTATTATTAAAACTAATTTTGAGCATATTTTATTTTTATCTTCACTTTTTAAATAACATGTTACATAAAACTCGGAGTACGATGTTATGGCGTGCATATTGTTTGTTATCTACGTTATGATATATTTTTTTTCGAATGGAGTTGTGAATAGTAATGTACGAGTAATCAGTAATCAAAACACAAACATACATATTAACAAGTCTTTTCATATTTAATTTTCTCTTTTTTATAAATTGACAATGTATACCAGTTTCATTATTGTAATAATATAATGTGATGTAACGCTATATAAATACAAATTATACGGTATAGTCCTCACAATATCAGTAAAAGTACCGGTATTCGTTATTTTTTTTTTTTCGGACAAGTTATAAAGCATGATGGAGCAAGTACAAGCATTAGTTTTTTGGGGTTTTTTTCTTATTATTTTTTTATAAAAATAATTTTGAATATATTTTTCCGAGGTTCTTTCGTATTATTTTTTAGAAAAAATAATTATGAATATATTATTCTGACAAGCTATAAAGCATGATGGTAGAAGTTGTTCCACAAGCGTTTGATTTAATTTTGTTAAGGAGTTATAGCAAAGATGCTTATAATAAATATTTAAAATTTTTCATATCGAGGCTTGGATTCTCTATTGGAGACCTAAGTTCAATAGAGTCTAGCAGCCCTAGCCTCTTGTAGAGGTGCCAGACTCTATGCTGAGCTCATCCGGGTTTTCGTCCCACTATGTGTTACTTCAAAGAATTCTACTCTTGTAGTTGCACAACTGTTAAATGGAAGCTGGCGGTATGGTTTCCTAGAGGAACGTCCAAGCCAAACTCTGAAGCCAGCGTGGGTCCGGTTAAGACAACATAGCTCGGCCAGAGTGGGGCAACGAGGTTCTCCAATTTGGGGAGTGTAGTAGCCTAATACAAGAACGTCGCCGTTCAAAAAAAAAAAAAAAAAAAAAAAAAAAAAAAAAAAAAAAAAAAAACCTTAATAAGTAGTTTAAACGATGCAACCGCAAGCAAATATTAGCAATGCCGTTCCAAAAAAAAAAAAAAAAAAAAAAAACCCTTAATAAGTAGTTTAAACGATGCAACCGCAAGCAAATATTAGCAATGCATAAAAATCCTCTTGGCATTCTTCCAAATAATGCTACAAAAATGCATTTTTACCAAGTAAATCACACAAGCTGTCTTAATGCACAACTGTCAACAAGAAACTAACCCAAAACATTGTAAAATACTATGATTACCAAATTTTCATGACACTGAAAAACATATATGGGGGGTTCATTATCATAAAATCGGAAAAGGGATGGTATACATAAGCAAACCAAAAGTAATAAAACCTCAACCAAAATTTTTAAGGAAAACAACTACAACAATTATACACCACACCACCATCCCTATAAGCCCAGAAAAAAATGTAGTAATCCACAAAGAGAAGATTAGGCATAAAAAATGACCTTTTTCCCCAATGATATAACTCTATGATACATAGACCAAATTCAACTCAAGTGGCCTCAACGCTTCTTGAACGATCTCTTGAACCGTACGATTTCGTCTACAAACTTCCGAAAGCTCTTCAATTGGATTTGTCAGACCTTTGATATCTACACCCGACGCTGCATCCGATAACGCCTGCAAAAATCTTGATTTTTCCATGTCTGTTGCCGCAGTAACAGGAATCAAAGACACGCCTTCCTTAGCCCACTCTAGAGCTTTAACCCCATACGCTCGTGATAGTGCCAGCAGGGCATACGCCACCTATTGCACCAACACATTTAAATAAAGAATACACACTTGAGAAAGAAAAAAAGATGTCAAAATGTCTTACGGTTTCTAATCTTGAACTTGGAAGAGCCCCGGTTGCGGCAGCGATTAATATCCTAGTAAGGCTCGCACCTCGAGGCACAATAACACTATCCCTTATTGAAATAAATTGTTGTCCTTGACTAGATTTTCCCAAATCGAATATGTCGGATAAGAAACTTAGTATAGAATTTGATGCCTCCCTGCATATGTCAAATAATAATTTATTGTAACATATTTTCCCAGACCATATATACTATAAACATGTTATTTTGTCCCATCAATCAACTTTCGCCTCTCAACTTTGGCATTAACCAACTTTAGTCCCTCGACTTTAATAATGACATGTTTAGTCCCTCAACTTAAATAATGACATGTTTAGCCTCTCAACTTTAATAATGACATGTTTATCCCCTAAACTTTAATAATGACATGTTTAGCCCCTCAACTTTAATAATGACATGTTTAGCCCCTCAACTTTTGTAATGAAATGGGTTTCACGTATAGCAACTTTAGCCCCTAAACTTTAATAATAAACTTCAGCCCCTCAACTTTAATAATGACATGTTTAGCCTCTTAACTAACACAACTTTAGCCCCTCATTTTCAATAATAAACAACTTTAGACTCTCAACTTTAATAATGACATGTTTAGCCCCTCAACTTTAATAATAACATGTTTAGCCCGTTAACTAAAACATCAAACAACTTTAACTCTCATAAATTGCTTATTTTTATCCACGTTTCGAACCCGCTGCGGAGCGCAGGTGGTAGCCCACTAGTTATTATTAAACTGTTAATAAAAATATATTTAAATCAATTAAACATAAACATATTAAATAACCTGTGCTGCACTGTGATGCCAATCATGGAGCACTCCACCAATGACGGGAATACAGGAGATGGGAATAGCAAATGTGGGCAATACCGAATGCATCTTGACGCCAGCAAAAAACAATCATCTGCTATATCTGGCCGGGAAGTGAAGTCCTAATGATAATAATATAAATAATTTAATATTTTATATATTTGCTAACATTTGTTTATCTTTATGAGATGAAAATATGAACTCAGACCTGGATTTTTGTAAGCAAACATGCGGTATTGCTAAATAGAGATTCGATCAACACTTTTAAGTAGTCAGCACAAGAAGGATCAGATCCAAATATCTGCAAGCAGAATATCCAATAATTACCTTTCTATATTAGATTAAAGATGAATAACTTTTGAGGTGAATAATACCTTTATAACTTCACTAGAGAGATATAAGAAACACGGTTGATGGTGTTGTTTATACAACCCTTGTATCTCTTCAAGCATTGCTCCAATTGTAACTCCCATAAACCTTTTAGATGTTCTCACCTTCATAACACCATTTATTTAATTGCACAAGTTATTACCAAGAAATAAGTAAACCTAAAAAGACATATAGCTTTAACTCACGGCATGTTTACACGCCCGACAGAGTGATTCCATTGTCCGCATGTCCCAAGCACGACTGCATATTCATCATTCACAAATTCGTATTTTAGATTAGAACATGCCACGATTCGAAATACGGTGATAATACTTACATATCAAAGATGGCTTTGAAAAGTGGCCAAAGTCTTTGAATTGCATCGGCAACGGCTTCCGGATTATCTACATATCTGCAAATGATTCGTTAATTTTAAAGAACTATAGCTCCTGTATAAACCTAAACAGTTACTGGAGCAAAGAAATTGTTTTGGTACCTAAATATATTTGCAAGTCGGTCGATATGAACAGTGATTTCACGTGCTGGTTTTTGACCCAATACCAGAGGACCCTGATTAATCACTTCCTGCTCGAAGACACATGAGTAAGTACAGCAAAAGCATAGTTATTGTTTTCTTTCGGTTCATTTATTTCTAAGTTAGTCGAACCTGTAAAGGTGCAACAACGGGTATGCAAAGTGCCTCGAGGGCTTTCTTGGCCTGGTCTGGAGGAAGCTCGGTGATAACTATACTGCAACGAAAAAATTATGAGAACTTTATTTAATTAATGATTAATATTCTGCAAGATTGTAGTGGTACCTTAAGGCTTCGACCAGATGCAACGAATCTTGAGCTGCTACTTTAAACGAACCTTCCCCGGCCATTGCCGTTTGATATATTTGAAAAAGCCCGTCTAAAGATCCTCGGAGTTTTTTCCCACAGTCTAAAGTAAAACACGAATCTTTTGTTATCAACTATTTGGACAGATACAGCGTATTACAAGCGTCACATAATCCGTACATAAGAGTTATATTATTGGATATATGCATTACTCAATAGTAGGGGTGCAAACGAGCTGAGCAGCTCGAGGAAAAGCTCGAAACGAGCTGAGCCTTATCGAGCCCGAGCTGAGCTTGAGCCTAAAATATAGCTCGTTTATTTATCGAGCTCGAGCCTTGCATGTGAAGCTCGTCAGGCTCGTCGAGCCTTAGTGTAATATTAGTTTTTATTAATATTTGATAACATTTACCCCTTAATTAAAGTGGTCTCGTAAGCGAGCCGAGCTTATTTAAGCTTGCTTACGAGGCGAGCCTGAACCTAAAAATAAGCTTGTTTTGTAAATGATCCCGAGCCTGAGCTTCACTTATCGAGCTCACGAGCCTAAACGAGTCCACTATTTTATTATTTTTATTTAATATATTAATTAATAGATAACAAACGAGCCGAGCTCGAGTTTGAGAAACTACCAACGAGCCGAGCTCGAGCTCTTTTAAGTTAATCGAGCTCAAAGCCTGGTCGAGCCTCGAGCTCGGGCTCGGCTCGTTTGCACCCCTACTCAACAGTAAATTACGGGACACTTATCACGACCTAATAATATAAGTGATATAATAAACAAAGATAACTAATATCTGTAAAATACTAACAAGAATTATCTTATGAAATATACCATCGCAGATGTGCCGGAAAGCCAAGGCCGCAGCTGCCGCAGAATCCTCGGACATACTCATACCACGAACAAGAATATCGATAACCGAAGGCAAAAAAGACAGTCCAGTTGGTGCAGCATCAAGCCATTTAGAATAAGCTCCAACAGTCAAGCAAACTGGGAAATAAAAGAAAAATGATAATAATCATAGCCCTGTTAAAGTGGTAACTAGATAGCTTGAATAATACGATAAAGTGATAAACAACATATGTAACCTGTCTGAAGTAGTAATGATTGATGAGGAAGTTTAGGTAGCACTGACATAATCTGTCGAGATTAACCAAAATAGTAAAGACAAATAATTGAAATTGAAAGGATCAAAGTCAACATAAGTCAAAGAAGGAATCAAGTTGTAGGTTTGACTCTACCTGGGGCATAACTTCTGACTCGGTGATAGGAACAAGATCCGAAATGGCCCTGATGCAATATAGTTGAGCCTCTGATGGTCGCCAATCCATCATATCAGCATTTTGGGGCCCACTTAGAGCCTAAAAATAATTATTAACGCAATCAGAACTAATATAATTCGATTAAAAACTATGTTATATAAGATGCAATAACATGAACCTGTAACTTTACAAAATTATGTTATTTTGTACCTCAACAAGCTTCATGTATAGAATTTTGAGTGTTGTTTCACCTCCTAGAACTAATGCAGCATCAATTAAAACATCCGCAACAGCTACAAATCAAATACTATGTCAGTAAATATAAATAAAATACTTTACGGATGTTAATCAGAAAATAAAGTGCATCTTGAATATGAAAGCAAATGGATACCATATCTTGTCTGTTTGAAATCCTTTTGGTCCTCTTTTGAAAGTTCTGAGTAATCTTGAGGATGCTGAACTCTGCAACTAACCTGTAAGAAACAAAATACAATCTCATTATAAAATATGTCTTTCTCATTAACTATATATTTCATTTTTGGGAATTGTCGCAAAAATAGCAAGATTTTTTTAACTAACTCACCAGTGATACAAGTGTTTCATATGACGAACGGAAAACCTGCACCCGTCTATTTCTCTCGGCTTCAATGAATGACTCATTGCCATGTGATGCATATGATTCTCTGCAAAATAATAATATTATATTTGTACTAAAGATTTGGTTTTATAAAAAAGTGAGAACATGAAAAACGGACACACCTTTCTATCAAGCAAATTTGAAGATTGTGCCAGAAATTAAATGTCATGGAAGCAATATCGTATTCTGGATGTGCAGCAACCTCAAGCAACGCATGAACAATCATCATCGATTCGTCCGAACCTGTATATAATATTGATGTTAAAATTAATACCAAGAGTCCAAATGAGTAAATGATTAAGTAGCGTACCGGTTGCAATCAGTTCGACGTAGGAATCACCCATATCAGCAAATAATCGAGCAATCGCCTTAACATCTTCCTCGTCCTAAACCAAAATATTTAAAAGATTAAAAAAGGAAGAATAAAATCAATTAATAATGTGCATCTTATGCAAAAAAAAAACGAAGTACCTTTGAAGAATCTCTAAGTTGTGGCTTCAGACTCATAACTTGAGGCACAATAACTTGAATTAACGGCATCTGAACAGCAAACCCATCCGAATTTCTTGCTGACGTGTAATGTATTAATTCAGAAATAACTGCAAATAAGCAACACCGAATAATATCAACTCAATAAACATATGTAAAATAAACTGATTTCAGTAAAAAGAAAATATATATGCATTTTGTTATATTGTTCTATGTTACCATTCACAGCTGCCTCTGAAAGCACATCAGAAGTTAAGCTAGAGAGAGCTGTTAGCACCAATGCGTGCGTAGCAAGAACAGATGCAGGGATCCTGTAAGCAAAAAAAAAATAGAAAACAAAAAACTTAACAAATAATAACAATAATGCTAGCTGTGCTTATCTAAAACATTTAGTCAGCAGCACGAAAACGTACCTATGTCTTAGCCGAAGCCAAGATGCAAAAGCCTCCAGAGCCTGAATGCCAAATTATGGTTAGAATGTCACATAACTAAAACAAATAATGAGAAGAAATAAGTCAAAAGAATGCAAAAAAGGTGTGCTTTGTGTCCATTATCTATAGTTATAGTTATCAAACTAATCGACGAAAAAATAAATGCCGGAAGTTATTCTATTAGCATTAGGTATTAAACAAATCACCTTTCGATTAACAACTACAAATTAACTATATGTGCAAAGAATATTATAAATTAAAAAAGGACTAAAAGGATTTCAAACAGACAAGATATCGGTACTGGGTACCAAAAAAATATCAGTACCGAACCGTACCGATCGAATTTCGGTACCCATTTTTGGCGTTTTTCAAGATAGGCACTTTCGGTTTAAGTACCGGTACGGTACGGTATTTTACCCACTTTTTACCTTTATATACCGTACTGAGCACTTTCGGCACCGGCACTGGTACCCATTTTGGTGATTTTCAGAATCGGTACTTTCGGTGCTGGTACGGTACTGAGCTCATCCCTAGTTCCCTACTAATTGGTTACGTGTCGAGTCAAGTCACTGGAGAACGATAAAAATGTTACCCTTAATATTCAAAACACTTGTTTGCTACTTTGCTTCAATATCACCATAACTCTCTCTATGTGTAATGACTCTTAAATTCAAGTCACAAGTCAAAGGTTAGGATTTCGAGTCGACAGCTATGTATAAAACTATTGCAAGCTTAAGAGTGACATTAATTATAATGAGTTTAGGATTTCGACAGCTTAGGACTTTCTAAAGAGTTTGATCAAATAACTCAAAATTAGGACTTTCTAATGACTTGTTATTATTTGTTCTAACATGTACATATACATCATTTATTTCTATTGAAATAAAACAATAACTTATAAGAATATCAAAGGGAACAAATCAAGTATCCAATCCTATAAATGACTAGCTTCTTTCTTAATAATGCATGAGTACAAAATAAGACGAAATCTTACTTGTTCTTTTAGTTCTGGAATATTTAAGCATGCAGTCAATATACCAAGAGCAACATCCATCGTAGAAACAAGTTCATCTTCGAATTTCCGGCGTCTATCAGGACGCGCGGCTATCTTGTAATTAAAAACTTCCTGATATTAAATATATTACAAATACATTAAAAATTCATAATAGAATTTATGGCATCAACTCGGAGACAATATCTAGATAAACATGCGTACCTCCGGTAAGACTCTGAGCAGCTCTAAGAAACTCGGAACAATATCGGGATGTGAATTCATTTCATCTCGAAGCCAATTCATTATGCCACCGTCTCCCCAATCGTCAGCGGGAACTTGAACAGCCAAAGCAGCAACAGCAAGACTAATCTATATAACAACACCTTACAGTTGCGAGTCAGCACACAGTGAGTGTGTGTTTATGTGATAAGAAGTTGTAGATGTTACCTGTGTCCTAACTTTAGGTGGGCCCTTGTGAAATGTTTTCAATAGGTTCTGCAGTTTAAAGTTGAAACACCAATTATCAAACCAGACATTCAATACAACTATACAAGGGTAAAAATGTTTACTCACGTTTAATGAATCGCGTAGTGGACGAAATGCTTCAGAAGGCAATTCTTCAAAATCTCGTTGCACCTATTTTCATAAATAATATGAGAAACATATATGGATAAATGAAAATATATATATTTACCATGAAAATTAGCAGTGAAAACTTAAAACATGAAGTTTGAATATAGTATAGAAAAATACCTTACTTGATTAAAAGGACAGTAAAGATGAATGAATTACCTTACTTCTGAGAGTTTGTGAGCAAAAAATTAGAGTCTCTACGTTGCTACTTGCATCATGAAGCAGATTATCAGAAACCTACACAAATTGAGTAAACATCAGCTTATTCCGTTTAATCGTGTAATTGTCACATAAGAGTCACATATCTGAAGAATAAACACTTAGACACTGTTATATGTTTTGATAATTTAACTGACTGAACCAACCATCTGTAAATCCTATTATGCTTACGATAATTCAACTGATAACTAAATTGTACCAACAAGACTACAGAGTTTCATGTCCCGTCCTACATAACTACCAAGTCATCAAGTGCAAAAAGAAACGACACTTAACCATAGTTGTTAAAAGCCATCGCCTCTTGCGCCTAGGCCCAATTTTCTAGCAAGGCGAGGCAATTGCGCCTTAAGTCAAGGCAATTGCGCTTTAATTCTCCAAGTGATGGTTCATGCGCAGGTTCCGGCGAGATTCTTAGATTCTTGAGAGTTTTCGGCCAAATTCTCTAAATTCAGGCAAGATTCTAGCTAGATTTATACTTTTATCTAACGAAACTACTTTTCTACACTAATAAATAACTTTTGGTACTAAATAGACGATATTAAATGTTATATAATAGCTTTAGTTTATTTTATTTGAAAAATAGTATTATTTTTGTATCATATAAAAATATTTTAAGTTTTTTTGTCGTACGCTTTTTTTTCTCAGGCCTGCGCTTTTTTTGCGCCTTGTGCCGAGGCCTCAGGCGAGGCCTATGCGCCTTGAATGCGCTTAACGCCTTTAATAACTATGCACTTAACCAAAAGTAGACCAGTAAAGCTTATTAACAGGTAAAACTTAAAGCTTCTAGCTTTAGTTATGGCAGTGCAACCCTAGTTAAAAATCATTAATACCAAAGTAATTAACACCAACAACATAAAGATTGAAACTTCTGTTACATGGTATCCCTCTACCTATGTTATTTGTCTACTTTCAGATTTTCAATCCCTAATTAATCAAGAATCTTAAACACTCAACAACTAAATCAATACAGTTGTAGCATCATAAAGCAAAGCAAAGCAAATTAACTAAACCTAAGTGATTAGGTACAAAGTGATTAACATCAAATTAATTAATAAGGAAGAAACGAGATTGGAGTGAGTACCTGCCAAGCATCGATGGTGCGTTGGAACTTTTGAAGCCATTGATCGGCTTGAGATCGAACGGAGTCGTCTGGATGATGATAAAGAGCGTTCAAGGCTTCTTTAACAATGTTCTCGTGCGACATGAATCCCCCCCAAATCGGAAAACAGGGTTTTGTGATAATCAGGAGAGGAGATGGGTATGAATTGCAATGTGTAATTTATATGTGATGATGGCCCCCGTGTGGTTCGAGGGTTCTTGCAGTTGGAAGAAATAATAATTATCAGCCGTCTCGTAGATCTGGACTGTGTGTGTTTGTGTTTGTGTGTGTGTTTGCGTCTTTGACAATCCGTGGCACTTGGTTCTCGTGGTTCTCATAACTCGTGGTGGTTCTCATTCTAGCGGCTCCCTATTATAATATATATATATATATATATATATCCGTATATTATAATATATACGGTTAATACACCCTCCCAGTCTAAGCAAGAAAGGATTGGATGCACAGGCTGGATTTGAAACGTTGAAATAATTGGCGAGGCAATCCTTTAGTAAAAATATCAGCATACTGAAAATCAGCTGGAACAGGAAGGACCCAAACAGAACCGACTTCAACTTTCTCGCGCACAAAATGAATGTCGAGTTCCACATGCTTGGTACGTTGATGTTGTATGGGGTTTTCTGATAAATAAACAGCAGAGATGTTGTCGAAATACACAATAGTCGCCTGAAGAGTAGGAACATGAAGTTCAGTGAGAAGATTGCGTAACCAACTAGTTTCCGCTACAACATTTGCAACACCCCGGTATTCAGCTTCTGCACTGGAGCGTGAAATAGTAGGTTGTCATTTGGAAGACCAAGAAACTAGATTGTTCCCCAAAAAAACACAATAACCTGAAGTGGACCTTCTAGAATCCGGGCACCCCCCCCCCCCCAATCAGCATCTAAATAAGCTATTAATTTCACTGAATTGGAGGGACGAATGTAACAACCCTTAAATAAGCCCTAAAACAATCCGTAATCATAAACCAACGCACGTACGATCAAAATCTGCTTGAAAAATCAAAAATAAAAGGGTTAGAGGGCTGTCACGGGGCGTGATAGCCTCCCATAGGCTATCGCGGGTGGCGAAACCCTCCAGAACCACCTTGGACACTTGTCTGACACGTGGCATCCACGTGTCAAAGCTACTAGATGACTCGGGCCACCTAAGCCCTAGCTAGGGGGCTTTGGCGGGGCGCGATAGCCTCCCCCATAGGCTATCGCGGGTGGCGAAACTCTCCATAATCAACTATAAATTGATCATTCGTGCTGCAGTTCAAACTCATTCAATTTTTTTTCTCTCTCAAGACATTCTGCTCAGCATTGTACCCACATAATACTCGGAGTACCACACCTCTGCATGTTAGCAGGGTAATAACTCTAATTACTGGTACGGTACTTTATTCGATCGATTGAAACCGATCTAACGGGTGTTTAAGTGCTGCCGATATAGGGCTATACTTTGTCATTCGTTGTGGGTTTTAATATTGTGATTATCGTTAAAGTTGAATTGAGGTAATACACTAATACGTGTGCATTGTGTATTTAATTAGGTATACAAACATTAAACCAGTAGGCCAGTACCAACACCTTAAATCTGCAATGTGAGTCATTCTATTTTATTAAATGCTTTCAAAACCTTAATTGTTTTCAGTTATACTTACAGTGATTAAGTTTTTGTATTCTGATATTACTGCCGGTATGTGGGGTTTTGTATACATTACTTATCTGTTGTTATGTTACTATTGGACGACGAGTTAGTCAATAGTAATATGTCCACGAGCACATGGGTTGGTCTCAGTCGTAATACTGATTTGAGTAATTTTTAGATAAAAACAAATGTAAAAACTCTTAATGCTGTAAATTATAACAAATGTGTTTTTACAACTGAATGAACTCACCAGTATTTTTGGCTGACCAAATGTTTTTAAAACGCGTTTTAGGTGATTTACTGTGAAATGTAGAAAAGTGCCATGAAGCACTTCAGCTTAAATAAGTGGCTATGTAAATCTGAAATAAAAGTGTTTTTGTAATTAAGGATTTATCCCCGTGAAAATCCTTTATGTAAATACGGGTTTTACCCCCACAGTTTATGAAATGAAAATCTCGGTGTTTGAAACTCTGGTATTTTTCCTAACACCTGGTCCTGATAAGTTTTCCTCTGCGATAATTTAATAAACATCGGTACCACTCGTGTCTGCATCACGGCTCCCGCCCGGGGTAGGGTCGGGGCTCATGACAGAAGGTGGTATCAGAGCCACTAGTTTAAGCTGATTAAGTATTGTGAAAATACTTAAATTTAATAGTCAAGAAATTGATTAAATGCTTCTGTGAAATCTATGATACCAATCAAATATTATATATTCGATTTTTGGAGTTCTTGTTTTCATTGTTTTTTACTAACAGTATGAGCGATAGAGACCTAGCGGATGCATTCCAAAATATATTTGTTAATCCGACAGATATGGAGACAGCTGAAAGTCAATCCGGATACCAAGCCGAGGCTGATGAACCAATGATTTTCCAAGCACAACCGCGACCAAAAGCACCACCGAAGAAAAGAAAGAGAATACTAGACTGGAAAATAGGGAGGAAGAAGAAACCAGCTGCACCAAAGACAAAAAGACCGGTAGAACCAAAAGGAAAATAGGTTGTATGAGAAAGTTCGAATCAAGCCCCTATGCCACTCACATGGGAAGAGTTAGATCGAAGATTGGCCAACTGTGAACTGTTCAAGCTGATGTCATAAGAAATAAACCTGAACATGCCAGTTAAACCGGAGATGCCGATGAACCTGGAGCCAATCATACCCGAACCAGCAATCCCCCAGCAACCACTCCAAAACCCAGTAGAGGAGTGGTGGACAAATGATTGGGCATTCCAAAATTTGATGAATAATCCTAATCCATACTACCCACAATACGAACCAGCACTTGCGGCGTTTCCACCAATGAACCCAGAGAACATTGCAGAACTTCGCCATTACGGCGAAGAATTCATAGATGCAGGAAACAGGATCCGAAACGTGGGCGAAAATCTCGTCTGGAAATACGACAAGAGAGGGTTCAAGTTTTGAATAAGAAAACTAACTTTATATTAAATGTTTGTATAATATATTTCTGTATTCTGTGAAAAAAAACTATATATGTATATATATATATAAATATATATATAACTATATCTGTGGTAGTGTAAAATATAAGAAGCATATTATAAGAAACATATATGTCGCAATGAACGACGTTTTTGATAATATGCTCTGACCAGTGTGTATTTGTGTTTACAATATTTTGCTTATTTGCTAATTATTATGTGATAATCCTAATCCATACTACCCACAATACAAACCAGCACCTGCGGCGTTTCCACCAATGAACCCAGAGAACGTAGCAGAACTTTGCCATTACGGCGAAGAATTCATAGATGCAGGAAACAGGATCCGAAACGTGGGCGAAAATATCGTCTGGAAATACGACAAGAGAGAGTTCAACTTTTGAAGAAGAAAACTAACTTTATATTAGATGTTTGTATAATATATTTCTGTATTCTGTGAAAAAAAAACCTACATATGTATATATATATATAACTATAATCTGTGGTAGTGTAAAATATATGAAGCATATTATAAGAAACATATATGTCGCAATGAACAACGTTGTTGATAATATGCTCTGACCATTGTGTATTTGTGTTTACAATATTTTGCTTATTTGCTAATTATTATGTGATATTAATCCGTGAATTTGTTTGCAATTCAGATGTCAAACGAAGTTAACCAATCGGTCTAGAATAATCAAGAAAATCCCTTGGACAAGGATGTTATAGAAAACATAATTGTCCAGGGAATAGCCAATGTTATCCCGTTAATTATATAAGCTGTTAAAAACCCTGTAGAACACACCAAATCCGTGAGTAGCAAGCGTACTCATAATGACAACTTTAGCCACAGTGTAAACGGAGGCAATGATGATATGATCAAAGCCCCATTTCCTAAAAAGATGAAGGCAATGACTTCCGGATGCACCTATAAGGAATTACTAGCTTGTAAGCCAACTGAGTTCGCAGGCCGTGAAGGAGCTACAACTGCTCTGCAATGGCTAGAAAAGACGGAAGCTGTCCTTAAAATCAGCAAATGTGCTGATCAAGACAAGGTGATGTATGCTTCCAATCTCTTTAAGGAATAAGCCTTAGAATGGTGGAATATTATTCTTCAGGAAAAATGAAGCAACATAGCATATGCCATGAGCTGGAGAGAATTTAAGGACATGGCAGAAAGGAAATTCTGTCCCCCTTATGAAAAGGAACAAATGACAAATAAGTTCCTAAATCATAGAATGGTCGATGTGAATTGTCGTGAGTATACGAGCAAATTCTTCGAATACGCAAGAATGGTACCAACTCTGGCCTTGCCAGAATCTGTACTAATTTCTCGCTATATTTGGGGATCAATTAGTGAGATCCGTGACATAGTCAAGGCTGCTAGACCTCAGACTATTGAGGAAACAGTCGAATTGGCTAATACTCCGAGCGACGGACTAATTCGTACAAGAGAAGAAAATAAGAAGAAAGAGTTAGCTCAGAAAATTACCCAAGGTTTTTGCTCGGGTAATACCTACAAGAAACAAGACGGGCAGTCTTCTGCACCGCCTTTCTGCAAATTCTGCAAAAAGAAGCATTCTAGAAGGTGTAATATATACTGCAATTTTTGCAAAACACCTGGACACGGAGAAAACGAATGTAGAAGGAAAACTACGATTTGTTTCAATTGCGGAGAAGTAGGTCACATTAAACCAGATTGCCCTAAATTGACGAAGGCAACCGAAAATAAGGTAAAAGCAGCAGACGGAGCCAACAAGAAGAACGCACGAGCCTTTACACTTACAACGCAAGAGGCAACTATGATTCCCGATGTAATCGCCGGTACGTTTCTTATTCATGACGACTATGCTAAAGTATTATTTGACTCTGGTGCAAACCAAAGTTTTATAAATACTGCATTCTATCGAGCGCTTAATCAACCATTAACTAAGCTTAGTCAAGCTTATATGGTAAAAACGGCTGAAGAAAACTCCACCGACACACATGACGTACTTCAAGAAGAGAGGATAGAACTATTAGGACATAAGTTCATGGCAAACCTTCTTCATATGAAACTAGCAGGATTTTATGTAGTATTAGGAATGGATTGGTTAGTAGCTAACCATTCTCGAATCCTTTGTGATCAAAATTCTGTCGAGATTCGTATGCCAACAGGAGAGATGATCCTGATAAAAGGAGACAAGTCGGACAAGCCAACAAAATTCATCTTAGTGATGAAAGCTGCAAGCTATGCACGGAAGCAAGGAATAGTGTATATGATCTCAGTGATTATTAACACTAGAGGCAAGGAACTGAAGGAAATTCCGATAGTATCAGAATACCCTGATGTTTTCCATAATATCTCAAAGAAGTAGAGTTCAGAATTCATCTAATACCTGGAATTGCACCAATTGCTAAAGCACCTTACCGTTTAGCACCAACGAAGATGCTAGAGTTAAAGAAGCAATTAGATGAATTACTAGAAAAAGGATTCATACAACCAAGTTCATCCCCTTGGGGAGCACCTGTGTTGTTTGTTAAAAAGAAGGATGGATCGATGCGTACGTGTATCGATTTTAGGGAATTGAATAAGGTTACAATCAAGAATCGATACTCATTACCTAGGATTGATGATTTATTTGATCAACTTCAAGGAGCTCAATAGTCTCTAAGATCGATTTACGCTCTGGATATCATCAACTGAAAGTACAGGAAGAGGACATTCCTAAGACTGCTTTCAGAACTAGGTATGCCCATTACGAGTTTACAGCATGCCCTTCAGTTTAACAAATGCTCCCACGGCATTTATAGACATGATGAATAGGATATGTAAACCGTATCTGAAAAAAATTTAATTGTCTTTATAGACGATATACTTATTTATTCCAAGAGCAAGGAAGAGCATAGTAAGCACTTGCATGCACTTTTAACACTGCTAAGAAAAGAGAAGTTTTATGCTAAATTTTCCAAGTTTGAATTCTGGTTACAAGAAGTGCAATTCTTAGGACATATGATTAATCATGAAAGAATTCAGATAGATCCCTCAAGATAGAGGCAATTACTAATTGGAAAGTCCCTAAGTTATCTACAAAAGTCAGAAGTTTCCTAGGATTAGCTGGATACTATCGACGCTTTATCCAAGACTTCTCAAGGATAGCAGTTTCGTTAACCAAGTTAACGTGTAAGTCGGTTAAGTTTGAATGTGGACCCAAGCATGAAGAATCCTTTACGACCTTGAAGCAAAGGTTAACAAATGCACCAATACTTGCATTACCAGAGGGAACTGAAGATTTTGTAGTCTTCTTTGATGCTTCTAGATTAGGATTAGGATGCGTTTTGATGCAACGCGAGAGGGTAATTGCGTATGCATCCAGACAACTGAAGAAGAATGAGCAGAATTATACAACTCATGATTTAGAGTTAGGAGCAATATTTTTTTCCCTTAAGATTTGGAGACATTATCTGTATGGTAGTAAGTTTACTATCTTTACAGGTCATAAGAGCTTAAGGTATATTTTTGGGCAAAAAGAATTAAACATGAGACAAAGGAGATGGATGGAAATTCTAAGTGACTACGACTGTGATATTCAATATCACGAGGGTAAAGCGAATGTAGTAGCTGATGCCTTAAGTTGTAAGTATCATGAGAAGCCGAAAAGGGTACGTGCTCTTGGATTAAATCTGCGGATAGATTTAATGGAACAATTGAAAAATACCCAAGAAACAGCAATCAAGGATGATGCTGAAGGAATGAAAGGAATGGTGAAGGAATTATAGAAAGGAACTCATGGAATTTGGAGATTTCATAAGAAAAGGATTTGGGTACCTATCCAAGGAAACCTACGAAATATAATTTTAGAGGAAGCCCATAAATCTAGGTATATGATGCATCCTGGTAGTAACAAGATGTATCAAGATTTAAGGAGTAATTTTTGGTGGATAGGAATGAAAAAATGACATAGCTAATTACGTTTCTAAGTGTCTGACTTGTTCACAAGTTAAAACTGAACATCAGAAGCCTTCATGTTTACTTCAGCAATTAGAAATGGCAGTATGAAAATGAGAATTGATAACAATGGACTTTGTTACTAAAATACCCAAAACAAGAAAGGGTAACAACACAAGCTGGGTGATTCTGGATCAACTAACCAAGTCAGCTCATTTTCTACCCATGAAGGAAACCTTTAGTATGGAAAGACTAGCTAATCTATATGTGTATGAGATAGTTTCACTACATGGAATTCCATTATCCATTGTATCGGATAGAGATAGTCGTTTCACTTCTCATTTTTGGAAAAGTTTCCAAAAAGCTATGGGAACACGATTAAACTTAAGTACAGCTTACCACCCTCAAACAGACGGACAAAGTGAAAGGACAATCCAAACCTTAGAAGACATGCTAAAGGCTTGTGTAATATATTTTGGAGGAAGTTAGGACAATCATTTCCCACTAATAGAATTCTCCTATAACAATAGTTATCACACAAGCATTAATGTTGCCCCATTTGAAGCATTTTATGGACGAAAGTGCCGAACTCCAGTATGTTGGGCAGAAATAGGACAAAGTCAATTATCATGTCCCGAGATTGTGCAACAAACCACTGATAAGGTAACTCAAATTAAGAAAGATTGAAAACAACACGAGATCGACAAAAGAGCTATGCTGATCATCGACGTAAGCCATTGGAATTTCAAGTTGGAGACAACGTTCTATTGAAAGTTTCTCCCTGGAAAGGAGTAGTGCAACAACCTGCACGTTCGTGCTTGTTACTTTCGCTACACTCGTTACGCCTAGCACCAGAGATTCGGATCATAATGTACCTATATCGCTTACAACGCTACTTCACATATTTTCGCATATACTCGCATACTTTCAACACGCTATATAGCACATCACGACGCTTACACTAACGCTAACGATGACATCGCGTGAACACTTAAACTACTCCCCTCGATCGTCATGATGCAACGCAATCACGCTAACGACGACATCGCGTGAGTACTTAAGCAGTTCCCCTCGATCGTCGTGAAGCGACGCAACGCAAACTCGAAAATGCAATTACTTATGCTATGACCTGTTATATATATAATAATAATAATAAAAGTGTTGAAACTATCTAATCGCGCACTCGCAGGCACGCGCAACTCAATCTATCGCACTTAACACGACGCTACTTGTATCGCTAAAACGCTTAATGTGTCCACAATGCTTAACGCAACAAAACACGTCGAACGAAACGAAAATCAGAAAACCAACTCGCACAAACTGCCCGATCGAATGACCATTCGATCGAATGGGCATCCGTCCGGATGGCCATCCGATCGACTGGCCATCCAACCCACCATTCCACCGCCTTAACTCTCTCTCGCCTATAAATAGGGCCATTGTGGCACATTTCAACACTTTGGTTCTCTCATCCGACCAACTCACTCCCAAGTCGCCTTCAATCACTTTTCATCCCAATTCAAGGCTATTTCGTAAGTGTTTCTCTTCAAATCTTGTACAACTTTCATCACTAATCATTTCTTCATCGTTTTCTCCATCAAAATCACTGTTTTCCTTCTTGAAATCGTCTGAAATGAACATCTTGAAGGTGGTTCTCACTCGGTTTCTTATGGAAACTAAAGTGTGACGTCACCTCATCAAGAATCGTTCAGATCTAGAGGATTTCCACACTATTCAACACGAATCTCAACAAGTTTTCAACATTTTTCAACTGATTTCGACCTTACTTCAACTTTCATACAAAACCCGATGGAATCTGGACTCATTCGGACTCTCTACTCAGTTCTTATTTGAGAGCCGGCTTGAAAATGGGTTTCCACCGGATAGATGACCGATTAACGGGTCAAACTGGAAACGTCGTCAAGAACAGTGAAACTGCACTAACGGGGTGATTCCCATCCGATCGAGCGAGCTGGACTTAGAGTGTTTCCGTCGTCTGACACGTCATCACGTCGTCTCCGTTAAACTCGAACTTTTAAACTTAGAAATTTTACAAAATTTACAAACAACAAAATGCCCAATCGAATGATCACCTGATTGGATGACCATCCGATCGAATACTTATCCGATCGGATGACCATCCGATCGAATGACCATTCGACCAGGTGGATTGTCTTTTATGTTATTCCATGTCCAAAACAACTTAGCGAAACTTCGAACTACCAAACTCTCAATCGAATAGCCATCCGATCGAATGGCCATCCGTCCGGATGACCATCCGACCGAATGACTTGATTTATACTACAACGAAAACTTCAAAAGTTGAGACGTTTTACTAACACACTCACTCAATCGAATGACCAATCGTTCGAATGGTCATCCGTCCGGATGACCATCCGTCCGGATGATCATCCGATCGACTCATCATTCGACACTTAACTCTCCGACACGCTGCTTACACGTTGTTCAACGCTTACGCTACTGTTCTATGCTCGGGCTAACTTTACGCACTCTCATTCAATCCAATCAAGTTGTGTTTACTTGTTAAACACCCACTGTGAGTATACTTTACCCCCTTTTAAACTCTTTAAACACACTTTGGGGTGTAACATACGTTCCTATTGAAATCGCTCCTATCAAAACGCAGTCTATACTCTAAAACTATTATCACATGCGAATTAATGTCGTACATATTTACACGTGATGCTTGATACATATGTGCTAGGACTTTTACTCGCGACATCCCACCTTAGCTAGCATCGAGTGACTTAGCTGGTAGTATTTGTTTTGTAGTGTATATTTTGTGTATCTCGTATATGTATGTGGAAATTCGCAGCGCTTTTATCTACTTTATACTATCTCAAACCTGTATACTCGCTAATACTTTTTGTATTGACATTATTTTAATGTATGTTGCAGGTTAATTGCAGACTACCTCGAATCAAGCTAGGAAGTCTAGAAACTCATAATAAATCTAGGTTGTCGGATTTGTATTGTTTGAGAGAACATGAAACCTGTATAACTGTTTGCCGATATATTTGTTTATTAGTATGGGATAATGAACGCATTAAATATTGTCGCTAAATAGTTGTTATGGATTCTCTTGAGCAATCTGATTCGCCTAGTGCAGCGCCCCGATGATTCCGCCATCGGTTGGGGTGTGACAGATTGGTATCAGAGCCATAACTATAGGGAATTAGGAAAGGCACGACCTAGTCCAGGTTTTGATGTCTTAAAAGTGACCTAGTCTATAGTCTAAGTACCTACCTTTGAAAGCTGGCCTTTTGCTTCGTGCGAACCCGGTAGGGTTTGTGTACGAACCAAAATGTTGTTATACTCCCATTCGAACTCGCGAAAACTACATCTTCGTACGAAGGAGCCTTTCCTAAGGCTGAAAACATACTTTTGCCTTTCCTAAGGCTAATACAATACACACGTTTTCGGAAACGCTCGCATACCACAACCGAGTGATTGTGTCGAGATTAGGTGTGAAAACCAAGAACTCTCAATAACATCACTCACTCAGCGCATTATTCTTAGCACGAGAATCCCTGTTAAGTAAGGAGTGGAACCCGCAACTTGATGAAATTCTTCATCTCTATCTCGTGGTTTTACCACACTTACAGGAACGAAGTCGTTAAGTTAAGAGTGAAACCCACATCTTAATGACTGGTTCCAATCCTTAAAATGGTTTTCAAAAGCTCTCACCAAGGTCTTGACTGTACCAACAACTCGAGCCGCGTTGTGACTGAAGGACGAAAGCTGTAGCCGCATCCCGGTGAAAGCATAGTCCATTAGGCCAACGCGTGTGCTCGAACTTGTTGAGGATAGTTGGATCACTTTGGGTGGTCGATGTCTAACACCCCAGACACTCCATCTATATTAAACCCGCAATCGCCAATTTTTGCGCATTAACGAATTTTACAGGTTTACGATTTTACGCTTCTTCGAATTTATTAGGCTCATTTGCTTACAAATTTTTTCGCCTTATCGATTTCTCTATTTATCGATTTTCGCTTCCTAAAGCAGGGGAGACTGTAACAACCCGCACGTTCGTGCTTGTTACTTTCGCTACACTCGTTACGCCTAGCACCAGAGATTCGGATCATAATGTAACTATATCTCTTACAACGCTACTTCGCATATTTTCGCATATACTCGCATACTTTCAACACGCTATATCGCACATCACAACGCTTACACTAACGCTAACGATGACATCGCATGAACACTTAAACTACTCCCCTCGATCGTCATGATGCAACGCAATCACACTAACGACGACATCGCGTAAGTACTTAAGCAGTTCCCCTCGATCGTCATGAAGCGACGCAACGCAAACTCGAAAACGCAATTACTTATGCTATGACCTGTTATATATAATAATAATAATAATAATAATAATAATAATAATAATAATAATAAAATAATAATAATAATAATAATAATAAAAGTGTTGAAACTATCTAAACGCGCACTCGCAGGCACGCGCAACTCAATCTATCGCACTTAACACGATGCTACTTATATCGCTAAAACGCTTAATGTGTCCACAATGCTTAAAGCAACAAAACGCGTGGAACGCAACGAAAGTCGGAAAACCAACTCGCACAAACCGCCCGATCGAATGACCATTAGATCGAATGGGCATCCGTCCGGATGACCATCCGATCGACTGGCCATCCTACCCGCCATTCCACTGCCTTAACTCTCTCTCGCATATAAATAGGGCCATTGTGTCACATTTCAACACTTTGGTTCTCTCATCCGACCAACTCGCTCCCAAGTCGCTTTCAGACACTTTTCATCCCAATTCAAGGCTATTTCGTAAGTGTTTCTCTTCAAATCTTGTACAACTTTCATCACTAATCACTTCTTCATCGTTTTCTCCTTCAAAATCACTGTTTTCCTTCTTGAAATCGTCTGAAATGAACATCTTGAAGGTCACTCGGTTTCTTATGGAAACTAAAGTGTGACGTCACCTCATCAAGAATCGTTCAGATCTAGAGGATTTCCACACTATTCAACATGAATCTCAATAAGTTTTCAACATTTTTCAACTGATTTCGACCTTACTTCAACTTTCATACAAAACCCGATGGAATCTGGACTCATTCGGACTCTCTACTCAGTTCTTAGTTGAGAGCCGGCTTGAAAATGGGTTTCCACCGGAGAGATGACCGATTAACGGGCCAAACTTGAAACTTCGTCAAGAACAGTGAAACTGAACGAACGGTGCGATTCCTATCCGATCGAGCGAGCTCGACTTGGAGTGTTTCCGTCGTCTGATACGTCGTCACGTCGTCTCCGTTAAACTCGAACTTTTAAACTTAGAAATTTTACAAAGTTTACAAACAAAAAACGCCCAATCGAATCATCATCAGATCGGATGACCATCCGATCGAATGACCATTCGACCAGGTGGATTGTCTTTTATGCTATTCCATGTCCAAAACAACTTAGCGAAACTTCGAACTACCAAACTCTCAATCGAATAGCCATCCGATCGAATGGCCACCCGTCCGGATGACCATCCGACTGGATGACTTGATTTATACTAGAACGAAAACTTCAAAAGTTGAGACGTTTTACAAACACACTCACTCAATCGAATGACCAACTGTTCGAATGGTCATCCGTCCGGATGATCATCCGATCGACTCGTCATTCGACACTTAACTCTCCGACACGATGTTTACACGTTGTTCAACACTTACGCTATTGTTCTATGCTAAGGCTAACTTCACGCGCTCTCATTCAATCAAATCAAGTTGTGTTTACTTGTTAAACACCCACTGTGAGTATACTTGACCCCCTTTTAAACGCTTTAAACACACTTTGGGGTGTAACATACGTTCCTATTGAAATCGCACCTATCAAAACGTAGTCTATACTCTAAAACTATTATCACATGCGAATTACTGTCGTACATATTTACACGTGATGCTTGATACATATGTGCTAGGACTTTTACTCGCGACGTCCCACCTTAGCTAGCATCAAGTGACTTAGCTGGTAGTATTTGTTTTGTAGTGTATATGTTGTGTATCTCGTTGATGTATGTGGAAATTCGCAGCGCTTTTATCTACTTTATACTATATCAAACCTGTATACTCGCCAATACTTTTTGTATTGACATTATTTTAACGTATGTTGCAGGTTAATCGCAGACTACCTCGAATCAAGCTAGGAAGTCTAGAAACTCATAATAAATCTAGGATGTCGGATTTGTATTGTTTGAGAGAACATGAAACCTGTATAACTGTTTGCTGATATATTTGTTTATTAGTATAGGATAATGAACGCATTAAATATTGTCGCTAAATAGTTGTTATGGATTCTCTTGAGCAATCTGATTCGCCTAGTGCCGCGCCCCGATGATTTCGCCATCGGTTGGGGTGTGACAAGTAGTCCGATTCGGTAAGAAAGGAAAGTTAAGCCCAATATATGTTGGACCTTTTAAAGTTAACCAATGAATAGGGCCAGTCGCTTATCAGCTACAACTACCAGAAGAAATGGCAGGCGTACATGATGTATTTCATGTATGTGACCTTAAGAAATGTTTAGCTGATAAATCAATGGTGGTACCTCTTCAAGATATAGAGGTAATTGAGAAGTGGAAGTTTGTTGAGAAACCTCTGCAAATTGAAGATAGAAAGATTAAGTATCTTAAACACAAGAGGTTAGCTCTGGTCAATGTGAAATGGGATTCGAAAAGAGGACCATAATACACATGGAAGCTAGAATCAGAAAATAAAAGAAAATATCCTTACATGTTCCATTGAACCTCGAGGACGAGATTTAAAACAAGGTGGGGAGGATGTAACAACCCTTAAATAATCGCCACAACAATCCGTAATCATAAACCAATGCACGTACGGTCAAAATCTGCTTGAAAAATAAAAAATAAAAGGGTTAGAGGGCTGTCACGGGGTGCGATAGCCTCCCCCTAGGCTATCGCGGGTGGCGAAACCCTCCAGAACCGACTTGGACACTTGTCTGACTTGTGGCATCCATGTGTCAAAGCTACTAGATGACTCGGGCCACCTAAGCCCTAGCTAGGGGGCTTTGTCGGGGAGCGATAGCCTCCCCCTAGGTTATCACAGGTGGCGACACTCTCCAGAATCAGCTATAAATTTAGCATTTGTGCTGTAGTTCAAACTCGTTCAATTTCTTTCTATCTCAAGACATTCTGCTCAGTATTATACCCACATAATACTCCACCTTTGTCATTATCAGGGTAATAACTCTAATTACTGGTACGGTACTTTATCCGATCGATTGAAACAGCTACAATGGATGTTTAAGTGCTGCCGGTATACGGCTATACTTTGTCATTCGTTGTGGGTTTTGATCTCATGATTATCATTAAAGTTGAATTGAGTTAATACACTAATATGTGTGCATTGTGTATTTAATTTGGTATACAATCATTAAACCAGTAAGCCAATACCAACACCTTAAATCTGCAATGTGAGTCATTCTATTTTATTAAATGCTTTCAAAACCCTAATTGTTTTCAGTTATACTTACAGTGATTAAGTTTTTTGTATTCTGAAATTACTGCCGGTATGTGGGGTTTTGTATACATTACTTATCTGTTGTTACGTTACTATTGGATGACAAGTTAGTAAATAGTAATATGACCAGGAGCACAGGGGTTGGCCTCAGTCACAATACTGATTTGAGTAATTTTTAGATATAAACAAATGTAAAAACTCTTAATGCTGTAAATTATAACAAATGTGTTTTCACAACTGAATGAACTCACCAGTATTTTTCGCTGTCCAAATGTTTTTAAAACGCGTTTCAGGTGATTTACTGTGAAGCGAAGAAAAGTGTCGTGAAGCACTTTAGCTTAAATGAGTGGCTATGTAAACCTGAAATAAACGTGTTTTTGTAATTAAGGGTTTATCCTTGTGAAAATCCTTTATGTAAATACGGGTTCTACCCCACAGTTTATGAATGAAAATCTCGGTGTTTAAAACTCTGATATTTTTCCTGACACCCGGTCCTGATAAGTTTTCCGCTACGATAATTTAATAAACACCGGTACCACTCGTGTCTGCATCACGGCTCCCGCCCGGGGTAGGGTCGGGGGTCGTGACAACGAATATATAAACCATGATCACGTGTACCTTGGAGATACAGTAGTATTCGCTTCAACTGATGAAAATGAGGCTCACGATGATCAAGCATAAAAAGACAAACATGTTGTCCGCATAAGCCGATGTCTGGTTGAGTGATAGTAAGATATTGAAGAGCACATGCAAGACTGCGATATAGGGAACCATCCTGAACAGGAGGGCAAGCATCAACACTCAGTTTCGAGTTGGTATCAATAGGTGTTGCACATGACTTGCAGTCAGTCATATTTGCTCTGGCAACAATATCTGCAACATAAGATTCCTGAGTCAGGAATAACCCACCAGCCTTTTGAGAAACAGTGATACCCAAAAACTAATGAAGCGACCCAAGATCACTCATAGCAAATTCAGTAGACAAGGAGGTAATAATTTGCTTTAAATGATAGTCATCCGAAGCTGTAAGAATAATATCATCCACATAAAGAAGCAAATAAGATAATTTAGTACCGGACTTGTAGACAAATAACAAAGTATCGCTTAAGGCACTTTTGAAACCACACTTGGTAATAAATGTGGCAAAACGTCGGTACCTGTTTAAGTCCATACAATGATCTACGCAAGCGGCAGACATTGTTAGGTTTACTAGGGTCCTTAAAACCCGGTGGTTGGTGCATATAAACAATTTCATGAAGGTCACCGTGCAGAAATGCATTCTTCACATCAAGCTGGTTAGTAGGCCAACCACGCGAAACCGCGAGACTGAGAACTGTACGGATTGTAGTAGGTTTGACCACGGGGCTAAAAGTTTCATCACAATCAACTCCCACCTGTTGAGACTTCCCATTAACCACCAAACGGGCTTTGTAGCATTGTAAAGAACCATCTGCATGAAACTTATGACGAAATAACCACATACAACGTATTATATGAGCATCAGGTGGTCTAGTCACTAACTCCCAAGTTTGATTATCCATTAAAGCTTTAAATTCGTCATTCATGGTTGCGTGCCTATTAGGATCCGATAGGTCTTTTAAGGGAGAAGTAGGTAAGGGAGATATAGGAGGGGAGGTTGATGTGTAAATGTTAAGATTAGAGCAGGACGCTCTAGAGCGAGTCACCATAGGATGCGAGGACCGTGGTCTCATAGGAGGTGTTGGAGTTGGGTTCGGGTTATGTGGCCTAGGTCTTCGCTGGTAGACCTGGGAAAAAGGACAAGATACCAATTGTGAAGGACCACTTAAAGATCGGGTTTGTGCAGTTTGGGCTGGAATGGATTGGTTCGTGATAGGTTGGGCTGGTGAGGCCGATATGTGACTAGGGAGGGGGTTGGTTGGGAATGTAGGGAACGAGTTATGGCGAAATAGTGGGGAGATGTTTGTTTCTAGAAAGTCATGAGTTGGAGGCGGTGTAATTGTAGGATTAGAAAAGGGAAAAACCGACTCGTCAAAGGTGACATGTCTGGAAAGAATGATCTTGCCTGTAGCGAGGTTAAGACACATGTAGCCACGAAAGTTGGCAGGGTATCCTAGAAAAACACAAAGAGAAAAGCTCAAGTTTGTGTTGTCTAGTAGCAGATAAGTTTGGATAGCAAGCACATCAAAAGACACGTAGGTGTTCATAATTGGGATAACGGCCATATAAATATGCCATTGGTGTAAAGAAACGACGGGTAGGAGAGGGTAAAATGTTGTGTAAGTAGGAGGCTGTATAAAGGGCCTCAACCCAAAAATTGGAAGGTAAAGAGGCATGAGTTAGAAGACAAAACATGATTCCGTTTAAGCGGCGTATCATGCGTTCCGATTTCCCATTATGTTGGGAAGTGTGCGGGCACCAAAAATGGGATTGGAGTCCATGTTTGCGGGCAAAGTTTTTAAAATTCATATTGTCAAACTCACCCCATAGGTCGCATTGGAATGACTTAATGGTTAAATAAAATTGTGTTTTGATATATGTGTGAAATTGAGTGAATTTTTCAAAGGTTTCAGATTTGTATTTTAAGGGAAAACCCCATGTATAGTTGGTAAAATCATCGAGTAACACCATATAATACTTATAACCCGATTTACAAACAATTGGTGATGTCCAAAGATCACAATGCACAATGTTAAATGGCAGTAAAGTAACAGAAGTAGACTTAGAAAACGGTAATCGTTTATGTATCGATAACTAACACGGATGACAAAGCAAAGTAGTAGATTGTTTGTGACAAGAAACCAAATTACTAGAATTTAAAAAGTTCATAATATGAGCTCCCGGGTGGCCGAGACGATCATGCCAAAAATCTTGTGGACTAGAAGCAAAGAAAGCTGATGCGGAAGCATTGCTGGTGAGTGGATAAAGTGGACTGGAACTATTGTGTTGGCTCAGGATCTTCCTAGTCTGGTATTCCTTCACAGAAAAACTAAAGGGTTCAAATACGACAGAAACATTGTTATCTTTAGTAAATTGTTTTACTGAAATAAAATTTTTAATAATGTTAGGGGAATAAAGAATGTTTTTGAGTTGTAAAGGTTTTGCGGATTGGGTAAGGGTGGTGTGACCAGATCTGTGGATGGGCACGCGATTACCATTACCAACAAACATAAATTTAATAGGACAATTAGCATTAGGAGTAGTAATTATACTAGATTCACCCGTAACATGAGCTGAAGCCCCGGTATCCATATGCCAATTCCAAAGGGATTTTCAGCACCCTCAACACTCAAGACCTGAAAAACATCCTCTAGATGTGCGGGGTCCAGTGGGTTCAATTCGATGAGATGGGCCTGATTGGTGTTTGGCTGAGTTTGTTCAGGTGTTGTTGGCCCATTGTTTGGCTGAGGTTGTTGCGGTGGTCCGTAGGGCTGATGTGTGTAAAATGCAACATATAAATTACAACAAATGAGGTATAAAACTAACCCTTTTTTAGTACTAATGTTGGAAAAAGTGTGCTTTTGTCTTCCTTTTGTATTTTCAGGATTAAATGAGCGCAAATGAACAAAAGAAGCAAAAATACAGCTAAATCTAACATAAATACAAGAAAAGGAATAAACGTGGCATGCCCGACCCCCCGACAACATCTTCCCAAGCAAAAAACAAGATATCAGAAGGCTGAACACGCCCCGTGCCCAGCGGACACGGGGGCGTGCCCAAGTGTCTGCAGAAAAGACGAAAGCGTAGAAGCTTCTATTCCCCAACACGGGGGCGTGCCCAGCTCCACACGGCCGTGGTCAACGCTAAGATTCGCAGAATCCAAGCAAATCTTGATAGTACAGATACGCTTCTGCACACGGGGCCATGCCCAGCGGACACGGGGGCGTGGTCAACTAATGTAGACAAACTGCAACTAATGAAGAAAGAGAAAGTGGATGGACACGGGGCCGTGGCCACTAAATAGAGGTGCTTAGTTCACTTCAAAGGTATCCCTTGACAAACCACCTCTCTCCTACTTCACCCACTCTCCACCACCATCACAACACCCACATCCACCACCATCACAACACCCACATCCACCACCATCATCCATCATAGAGTGTGTGTAGTAGTCTCGGGATCCAAGATTGATAGTAAGAGTTCTTGACAATCAAAGGCCATGTTTGCCTAAGTCTCTTACATCACTTGGTGAAGACAAGCATTTAGTGTAATACTTTTGTTTTTTAATCTTTTCGCACTTTTTATTTGGTTTTGTATTAATGACTTTAATAACTAGTTTCTTATGTTGAAGGTGAAACTTCCTTATCATTTGTCCATGGTGTCTTGGCGTTATTTTACTGTCTATATAAAATAAAAGATTTACACCATTCATATCTCTACGGTCTATATAGAGATATGTTGGCTACCTGGTCGGGGGTTAAGGGAATGGTTTGGTAAGGTTCTTGCCTTGTTCAGTGTACAGATCCTGCAAGGACCTGGGTCAACCTTACTAGGACCTCCTTCAATACCCACTGGTATTGGATGGCGGGGGTGCGAATGGCTTGATCCCCTCATATGTAAACTACTATTAATACATTAACCCCGCTACTTGGGATTGTATCCCTGCTGACTCAAACCACTTAGCCGAGGGTAACGTCACCTTCAAAAGAGGGGCCTACCACATTACGCATTAATAACTTAATTAATTATCTTTCAATAATCCAACCCTTTAGGATTGTATCCTTGCTGGCTCAAACTACTGGGTTGAGGGTAACGTCACCTTCAAAAGAGGGGCCTACTACTATAACTAAGATAATCTCTTAAAAAGTGCAAAAGTGCGGAAAACATCAAAGGTTACACTAAAGGCGAGTCGGATCCAAGTGATTCATCTTGTCTATATATTTTTATTTTATTTTATTTTCAGCATTTTTAGTTTTTATTTTCATGTTAAAACATTTTTCTAAAATTTTGATTTGGTTAGACGTTGATGATAAACCGGTATTAAAAGCTCTTGTGTCCTTGGACGAACTCGGTATCTTACCAACACTATACTACGCTCACAATGGGTGCACTTGCCCATATGTGTGTTTAGTGTTAGTAGAATATCGTGTTTTATAAATTTAAAACTTGACTAAAGTGTTAAAAAGGGCTAAAAATATACTAAAAAATATATACACACTGACACACATCAAGGGCCAAGGAGAAGCCCAACCTGGTTGGGTTGGGTTGGGTAAGGGCAAGGTGGCATAAACCAAGGTGTCGTAGGCTGGTTGTGCTGATTTGGCCACCACATGGACCGATTAAGGTTCTGATAAGAACCACCGCGATTGGAACCACCCCCGCGCCCTCCTCCACGACCACCACCACGGTTTTGAGGTTGGCGGCGGTTGTTGTTGTTTGTAGAGGGCGGAGGGGGTTCTTGTGTGGCTGCAATAACAACAGGGGCAACAAGAGATTCACAGGCTTTAAGGCGTTGTGCATCAGAATGAAGCATGTGGCACGCATCCCCCCAAGATGGTAGTTATTGGTTGATGATGGAAGCGGTGGTGTCGAACTCTGCGGGAAGACCACGAACAAGTTGCAAGACAAGGCGTTCAGTGGTTAATGGATGTTCGATGTCAGTTAGCTGGCTCGCTATTTCCTTCAATCGCTGGCAATAGGCTTCAAGGGATGGCATGGATTTTAATGTCAGGTTGATGAATTCATGCTCCAGGGCAGCAGCCCTAGGGCCTTTGTTGATGTGAAAAATAGCTTTGAGCCGTAGCCAAGCTTCCAGAGCAGTTGATTCAGGTTCGAGCATACGGACTAGCAAGTCATTAGATAGGGTCCCGTAGATCCACTAAAGAACAATATCGTTTATTTCCATCCAAGAATCATAAGTAGGGTCAGTTTTTGCTGGAGGAAGAGTGCCGTCAATGTGGTTCATAACTTTATACCCACGAGCATTAAGCTGGAACAATTTAACCCATGAAGAGTATGATACCTTGGTACCATCGAGGACTCGCACCTTATTCTGAATGTTGGTGACTGTATAAACAGGGTGAAGGGTGTTGGATTGTACAGCAGCATCACTAGGTTCTGGCTTGTCACCCATGGTAAGTTTCTGGAACAAAAAATTAGAGAAGAAAAGGAAAAACAAGGGTGTTAGTTGCAAAAACAGGGGACGCACAGGCTAGAAACACGTGGTTTGCTTGTGAAGGAAGAAAGAAAATTAGTATAGAGCTAGGGTGGCTCTGATACCATGAAAGTATTTGATTTCTGGATGAATTCTTTATTGAATAAACAACGTATATTGTAACACCCTAAATTTCATATATTATATATAAAAGTTAGTTATAAATTAGTAAGAATGGACTTTTACAAATAAAACACAACTTCCCATAGTATAAGGGTCAAAGTTGTACAATTTGAAGGATTTTATTTATAACATTATTAAAAACCCAAACACACACACTGGTGTGTGTGGGTGTCGACCGTAGCAAGAGAAGAGAGGGGAAAACCCACAAGCTTAACAAATTCAGCAAATTGAAGATGATTTAAGGACAAATTCGAATGCATATCTTTAATTTCTCAATCATCTAAGTATCCTCAACCCTAGGTAAGTTAAATTATATGTTTTGATGATCTTGATTGATGAATTGGGTTTTGAACCAATCCGTGAAATTGTATGAAATTAGAATGATAGTGAGTTAGAATCATCTCATGAAACATGAATCATGCTTGAAATTCTGATTATTTTGATGTTTTGATGAAAACCCACTTGTAGTAGTAATGTTATGAAGATGATGATGCTAAATGTGTTAAATTGAGTATAGTTATGATATATGAAGTTGGATGTTGTAGATTATTATTATAAGCATCTGATTTAGAATAAAAGTTATGTGAAAATTAGTTGAATTTCATGATCTTGATATGAACTAGTAAGATCATGCATAATATACTTGTACATTATGCCTTGTAGATAGTACGCACACAACGTGTTCGATGAAATGCCTAGGCTGATTAAGTTATGTTTTAACTTGAAAAACATGTTGAATTGATGAATTAGCATGAGAATGGAATTGTATACGGTTAATTAACGCCATAATAAATAATTAAAGTGTGCGTATGCAATGGATATTGTGAAAGCTAAACGTGAAATGTTGCACCCTAAGGGCGAAGAAAGAAGAATGTACAAGTCAATCCAAGGCACTAGGAACGCGAGATCACGGTAAGTTCCTATGAACTTTATCTATCCTTAATGTAGATTTATGAATGTTAGTCTCATTATATAAATTCTAGTTCGAAAATGATAGTGTAAAACTCGATAATTCAATGTGTTGAACATTTAAGGAATGGTTAGAAAAATGAGAAAGTAAAGGAATGTTATGTAGTCAAACCATATGAACGGGTCGCGCTAAAAGAATGTATGTTGGAATGTTATGTAATCGAACCGTATGAACGGGTCGTACTAATAGAATGTATGTTGGAATGTTATGTAGTCGAACCGTATGAACGGGTCGTACTAATAGAATGTATGTTGGAATGCTATGTAGTCGAACCGTATGAACGGGTCGTACTAATAGAATGTATGTTGGAATGCTATGTAGTCGAACCGTATGAACGGGTCGCACTACTGAATTATATGTTGGAATGTTATGTAGTCGAACCGTATGAACGAGTCGTACTAATAGAATGTATGTTGGAATTCTATGTAGTCGAACCGTATGAACGAGTCGTACTAATAGAATGTATGTTGGAATGCTATGTAGTCGAACCGTATGAACGAGTCACACTAATAGAATGTATGTTGGAATGTTATGCAGTCAAACCGTATGAACGGGTCGTACTAATAGAATGTATGTTGGAATGCTATGTAGTCGAACCGTATGAACGGGCCATACGAATAGAATATATGTTGGAATGTTATCTAATCAGAACGTAGGGAATACGCCAAACAACTAGAATAAGGCATTAAAGAGTGTTTATATAAGAAAATTAATGAGAATGGGCTGGATTATGGCAGTAAAATAACGAATGCAAATTTAATAGTTGGAAGTTAATATGTGGTGCATACGTCTAGAATTAATGTTGATTCTTGTTGTTGTGATGTAGGTAAAGCCGTGCTTTAAACGCGCGCTACGCTCGGAACGAACTGTCACGGCCCCCGACCCAGTTTCCTGGTTCGGATGCCGCGGGACAGAAAACCCGTGGTATTTAATTTGGTAGCGGAAATTTCAACAGGATCGGTTAAATTGAAAACACCCATTTATTTCATTTCAAATTTTGGGACAAACCCCGTAATTTACAATAAAGGAATTTCTCGGGGAAATTCCCTGTTTACAAAAACATGACATGTTTATTTATTTACTGAGCCACTTTATCCAAGCTGGCAGTGCTACGCGGCACTTTTCCTGGTTCACAGTAAATCACCTGAAACATGTTTAAAAAGATTTTATCAGCGGGGAAAATACTAGCGAGTCATTCAATTTGCACCAAAACGACACATTGTTATAAATTACAGTATTAAGAGCGATTACAATTTCCCCTATCTTATAATTAGCTGGTTCAGTTGTCACTCGACCGGATCTATGACTGTGGTCATATCACTATTGGGTCCTTTCACCCAAAGTGACATGTATCACTATTTAGGTCCTTTCACCTAAAAGTGATAAAACGGTAGTCATTGTGCACAATACCCCACTTACTGCAAGTAATTTAAGATAACAAAGACTTAATCCCTGTAAAATATAACTGGAAAACATTTAGGTATTGTAAAGCACTTTCGATAAAAAGAGAATGACTCACATTGCAAGTTTAGTTGGACAGAGTTTTGCCTACTGATTTAGCTTGGTAACCTAGTTAAAATAACAATGCACACGAACTAGGTTAGTAACTTAATACAACATTTACGATAAGCTCACGAAATCAAAACACTCACGACGAATGACAAAGTATAGCCCGAATTCGGGCAGCACTTAAACATCCATCGGATCGGTTTCAATCAATCGGACATTGTATCGTAGCAGTGATCGAGTTATTACCCTGTAATCGTAGCAGCGTTGCGACACTTAAACACTCGTATCTAAGCAGAATATTGACGTTTTGAACTGATTTTTCAAACACAGAAGAAAGCCATGCAAAGACCTATTTATAGCAGATTTTTGAGTTTTACGCGGCCTGCGTAAACCCGAAGGAACACCTACGCGGCCCGCGAGGGCCACCCTAGCTACGGCTAGGGCTGCCGTGTCATGGTGTAGGTTTGCCACGTGTCTGACACGTGGCATAAAGCTTATCCGGAGCTTCGCCTGGCTGTCGCGCCCCGCGTAAGCTTTCCTTAAGTCTTACGCGGCCCGCGACAGATCATCAAATTCAGATTTTCTTGATTTTTCACAAGGATTAGGGTTTTAGGGGTCCGGGTTTTCACTTATGGAGTGTTGTGGGACATTTTTGCAGGTCCTTACACGAACACACTCCATGATGCCCATTACGCGCTTCCGGTTTACGTTTAGTGTCAATGGGTCAAACTCCTTTCGATTGTAAATGTTGTTTTAAATGTTTATGTCTTTTGTAAGTAAGTTTAAAGTTTATACTTTAAATATGTTAGAATTGGTCAAAATTTATATTAAGTTACGAAAGTTCAAAATTTTAGCGTGTTTACATGATGTTTGACCATCGAGAAAAGTCTGGGCGTTTCATTTATAAATATATATACATGAGAGATAAATAAGGAACTAGATAACTATTACTAATACAAAAGATATTCCTAATCTACTCCAAATACTGATAGATAAAAATACAAATAATATTATATTATAGGAGTAAATTGCCATTTTAGTCCCTGAGTTTTGTCCAAATTTGCCATTTTGATCCAAATAGTTTTTTTTTTGCATCTGGGTCCCTGACTTTTCACTTTTATTGCCATTTTGATCCAAACCACTAAAAATGTTTGGATCAAAATGGCAAATTTGGACAAAACTCAGGGACTAAAATGGCAATTTGGACAAAACTCAGGGACTAAAATGGCAGTAAAGTGAAAAGTCAGGGACCCAGATGCAAAAAAAAAAACTATTTGGATCAAAATGGCAAATTTGGACAAAACTCAGGGACTAAAATGGCAATTTACTCTATATTATAGTATACATATCCGTATATTATAATATTACGGTTAATAGTTTATCCTTGATTTAACCAATTCTTGTTTATCCTTGATTTAACAAGGGTAAATTGGTTCATTCATATATCATTAACTTAAAAACTCTCTTTATAACCCCATTTGACAAAAATCGCAGTCTTTATTTACTATCTTCTTCCTGACCACCTACATCTCTCTAAAGATTTCCCCGATTTATAAAAGCAAAAATGACACATCAATTACCACACATAACGAAAATCAAATAACATCAATCCAATAATTAATCATAAGAATTTAAGGGCGAAAATGAAAATTATGACACAAGAACGGACTAAAATGAAGTAATGTACGCAATACTAGGCAAGAAGCCACTATATCACTATATGAGCTACTCTATAAGCCTAAGCCCAAAGTGTAAACACATGGCCCAATACTCATCTATAAATACCCTCAGCCCTTATCATTTTTTCGTCATTCTCACCTTCACCTTCTATTGCTACACCCTCACTTCTCTCTACTCTCTCCCTATCCCTTCCGTAACCTCCGGCGGTCGTCCGATGATTTTTTCTAGTGAACATGGCTTTATTATGGGATATGCCAAATCTGATTTTAGAAACAATTTTATGTTTGAAGATACTCTACTAAGTGTATGTATGAAAATCATGTTGTTTGGATGTGTTGGATGAATGTTTGGTGCCCTAAATGCTTGCAAGTGTTTAGATTTATACATGTATGTGAAGAATGGTATAAGGTCCGGTCATATGATGATATTTTGAATGTCATTTCACATATTATAAACAGGTATTATAGTATATTTAAAGTATTGTTGATATGGATAATGTATTTTGCTTGAAACAGAGTGAAAATGATAGATTTTATCATATAAATGGGTGATATTAGTATATCTAAAAACGTGGTGATATAGACTTGAAACAGAGTGAAAATGATAGATTTTATCATATAAATGGGTGATATTAGTATATCTAAAAACGTGGTGATATAGACATGTTACTTTTCAAATTGTAACTAGTATTAAGCAACCCCGCGTTGCGGCGGGGCCATCAATACTGAACTTGCGGCGTGTTAATGCAAATAACTTAGACCGAAACGTAAAACATAGAAAAGAATAACTAAGATGACCTAGGACCCGCACGTTGCAACGAACTTGTCAAACTGGAAAAAATAGACAACGTAAAAATGTTGAACCGCACACACGTTGCGCCGTATTAACTTGCAGAATTTAAAACGGAATGTAAAACGAAAAATGTGCGTAAAAGGAAAACTATAAGGGACCAAAGCTGAAAGTAAAAAAGTTGTGAGGTTAAATTGCAAAAAATAAAAACTTTTGGGTTAAAAATAAAAATATCAAATAGTTTTGGGTTAAAAGGGAAAATAACAATTTTTTTTTTGGAAATCCCCCTAAGCATTGGGTACACCTCCTTTATGCATACATTTATTGTTATTTTTTTTTTTTGAAAACCCCCCTATGCATTAAGTACAACTCCTTTATGCATACAAATGATCAAAATTTATAGTATATAAATTGTTTTTTATTCGATTTGTCATACTCTTAGGGTGTTTGGAGCGGGCGGCAAACCCACTCGGCAAACCGCCTTTGCCTCGCGGTAACACCGCCGCCGGTGGGTTTGCCGATCGGTGAAGGTTGTGGTGCGGGGAGAGGTTGACGATGCGGGGAGCAGGAGAGAGAGAGAGGGAGCAGGAGAGAGAGGGAGTGTATGAGAGAGAGGGTATTGTGGGGTGGGGTTCATGCCATCTCTCAACCAATCACACCTTTTTTTTAAGTTTACCACTTCACCAAGTGTTTAAACCAATGCCAACACTTTTCAGCAAAGTTTAAACACTTTTGACTAATTGATATGACGCACTCTGATTGATCGGTTTTTTGGTTTGCCACTCCAAAGTGTTTAACCACTCCTAACACCCTTATGTTCAAAGCTCAAAGCAAAATGTAGTTTACAATCATTGATCAATTTTCAACATCAACCTATTTATGCTATAGTGAGTTGTCTTTTGTGCATTAAAAATATCAAGTAATGTCAGAAATAAAGTATTTTTTATTTTTTAGCCCATTTAAAGGTATTTTTATTGGCCCATTCTATACACCCCCCTTGAGAGGAAAACTGTCGGTCACACGCAGTCCCCACCTGTAAGTATGTAAGAGGAGGGGGTGAAAAAAGTAAATAGAAGGTGTAGAAAGTAGCACCCTTTTTAATTACTGATTTTAAATATGTTATAATATTTTAATTCAATTTCTGTATGTACTACGATTTATGCTATAGTGAGTTGTCTTTTGTGCATTAAAAATATCAAGTAATGTCAGAAATAAAGTATTCTTGATTTTTTAGTCCATTTAAAGGTATTTTTAATTACTGATTTTAAATATGTTCTAATATTTTAATTCAATTTCTGTATGTACTACTATAATAATGAGTATTGTGCAAACATTCATCTTGAAGTGACTTTTAAGGAGTTTTGTACTATAATAATGAGAATTGTGCATTGCTCATATCATTTAATATGTGACAAAGGTCCTACAAAACATGCGATTAGAGATTGGTCATGTACTTGAATCAAACATAATATTTTCAAATTGGTCATGAGAAACTAGTGCAGTTGAAAATAACAATTCACTTAAGCAATTTTTTTGAAGGGCCTCAAGAACTTAACTTCGTTTAGGGGCTCTTAAAGGTTGGCCCAACCCAAACAATGTGACCTTGTTTATTATTATTATTATTTTTTTCATAAACTTTATACTTCACACCTTACTGTTAGTGGTGCACAAAAAACTCGAACTCGGACCCAGACCCGAAAAAAACCGAGAACCAGGAATTATAAAACCCTGGTTTTTTTATACTCGACCCTACCCATAGGGTAAGGACCGGGTATTCATATTTGATCTAAAACCCGAACCCGGAACCGGGTTTTTTTATACCCGGTTTTTCGTAGTATCCGGTTTTATAAATACCCGGAATAGGTTTTTATAAATACCCGGAACCGGGTTTTATGAATACCCGGTTATATAGCGACAAAAAGGGGGCGTGCACTTTTGGATGTGACATGCCTTGCAAACAATTAATTTATCTTTTCATTGTTTGTGATACTTGATGTTATTGTTGTACAAGACTTTTTATTGCTTTTCTGACATGACTTGCCAAAAGCAGTTGCATAATAATTAATATGCATTATGAAGTAGATTCTTTGTTAACATGTCGTGCATTAGTATAATTAATATGCACAACAACTAGTAATTGGTATATATAAATTCCAATGGTAATATTATTGTTTAGAGTCATTTTAGGGTCATTTTGTGCAGAATTGAGGATATCATTGGGTATAAATATTGGTTCTATGTTTGGGTTAGGCACACAACTCAATTTTACACTGAAAATCAACAAAACCCTGCTCAAAAAATGGCTTCGCAAAGTGCTACATTTTCCGTTGGCGTGGGTTCTACGGCTACCAAAGCAAGCGCCGTGGAGGTTATTCCTACAACTCGAAACCAAGAAGTTTGGGTTCATTTCGAGTTTTGTAAAATGTCGTTTGGACCAAACAAAGCTCGATGCGTTCATTATGGAGCTATGTTGAAGTCCGATTCGAACAAGACGTTGAAAAAACACTTGTCAACGTATTGCAAACTTTTGAGGAATGATCCGTACCGAGGTCAACCACCATTGTCAACCGACGGGCACATTTGGCATTATGACGTTGAGTCGGTTTGCGAAGGATTCGAAAATTTCGTGATTCAAGAAGGTTTGCCATTTCAATTCTTCGACAACCAAAGATTGACTCGTCTCATCCAAAGAGTTCTACAACCACGTTATAACCAACTAAGTCGCACTACTCTTCGACGTGATTGTCTAAAAGCGTGGAAACAAGCAAAACAACAATTGTTTTCGACTTTTCAAAGTTTAGAAACCGGTATGAATTTGACGAGCGATGTTTGGTCGGCACCTCATGGGTTACCCGAATCGTACCTTTGTGTTACCGCACATTGGATAGATCCCTCTACGTAGAAAATGCAAAAGCGTACGATTGCTTTTGAGTTATTTCCTTATCCACATATCGCAAACAATTTGTTTCAACTTTTGAAAGAAGTAATCGATGATTATAATTTTGGTGACAAGTTGTTTGCTATCTCTTTTGATGATGCATCCAACAACACCGCCGCGGTCACACAACTAAAGTTAAGATATAAACCGACTTGCGACGGTGTTTTTTTTTCATAGCCGTTGTGTGGCACATGTTATCAACTTAGTTGTGCAAGACGGTTTAAATGAAATTGTGGATTTGAGAAAAAAATTTAAACAAATGCTACAAGATATTTTTGCGAACTAGCAAGGGAATATATATGCGATATAGAAGATATTGTAAAAAATCGGGTGTTAAAAGTTTGGGTGCGAATTGGGACGTAGCGACTCGATGGAACTCGACTTGTAGCATGTTTGAAGGCGCTATAAAACAAAAGGATTGTTTGATTTCCTTTCATGGTTTGCTTGGACACGAAATGGAGGTTGAATCATTCTCGCCGTCTAGTTGGGCTATTATGGAAATGGGAATGTCACGCCCACTGTAACACCCCGAAATCGGGTTTGGTAATTAAACCCCGTTAATACTAAAGACGGGGAAAGTACCGTTAGTGGTAAAAGTAAACCGACAAATATTAGGAATAAATTGAATAATCCTAATATTTATTTAAAGTGAATAAGAGCTTTCAAGAAAAATAGGATGGATAAAAGGCCCGATTTAACGGGACTTAAAGTAATACGGGTTATGACTTCCCAAACCTACTAAACTGACTAAGAATAATTCTAACCTAGTTAGATGGTGACTTATGAGTGGGTTAAAACCCTTAAATTATGAACTAAGGAAAATGGAGGGGCCAAATGTAACATCCCGAAATTTTAAAACTTTATATTAGAATTATAAAGTATGAAATAAACGAGAATAAACTAACTAGGAAATAAATAACCTAGTTAGTTGGTTGTCTTGTTTTAAAGCATGAATAAAGTTAAATTGCCAAAGATATAAGCTAAATAAAAGTGGAGGGGCCTATGTTGTTAAAATTGAAACTTAATTTCATAAACAAAATTAAGAATAAACCAAACACAACCAAAAGGGGTGTCTGGTCGATCAAGAAGCAGGGGGCGACCAAGAGCTCCCCTTCAAACCCTAGTTTCACTAAAAATTGATCAATTGGAGGTTCAATTCAGTCCCAAATCAAGTTCTAAACACGAATTAGTGATCACCTCACTGAAGGGATCACAAGGTATGCAAAATTCTAGTATTTTGATTCATCTCAAGTTCTAGGTTAATTGTGAAAAACTGAAATTTAGCTTGATTATGTCTTGCATGGATGAAATTAGAAGTAATATAGCATCTAGGGATAAACCCTAGATGATTTCTGGTTAAAATCTAGCATTATGCTTGTGGGGTTTATAATCACCATTGTAGGTGATTAGTGAGTTTGTAGAAACTAGATAAACACTATAATTATGGTTCTTATTCTAGTGAAATCTGAATTCATGTGGTGAATCTGAAATTTATTGATGTTAAATTTTAGTATAGAGTTGTTAATTGAAATGAATATAGATGAAAATAACATGTCAAGAACCTCGTAGTGATTATGTAAAATCTGACCCGCTAGGTGTTTGCTGAAACGCCTAAGTGAGGATTAAAGTATTAATAATCGGACAAAAACGCAGATTTGCGATATCATAATGAATCATGATAAATGGTTGTAAAAAGGGTTCTAAATTGGTTATGAATGGAACTCTTTAGGCGAGGAATCCGGATCGTCAAGTGGACAAGCTGGTGGAAATACGCGTTTGAAAAAGGTGCTTAAAAGGTACGTAACTACGGTTCCGTTACATTATGCTGGATTTCGTATTTTCGTTAGTAGACTCTAAATTAGCATAAAACATGAAATTGACATTTAGTTGTAGTGACGAGATCACGAGGTAAATAAACGGGTCAAAAGGTGAAATTATCACCCTTTGACAATATCGACTAATGGTTTGTCGAGTTACATGTTTATAGGAATAAATATCAAATGGATATGCACATCGCTATTGCTTAGCGGCTACTAAGTCAAGGTATTGAAACGGGTCAATATATTGATCCGAGCCAGGTATGTATAATGATTCAACTCATCATGTAGAACTTGAGGTTTTCTAAGAGTTAAACAAGGTCAAATTGGATATTTGGTTATCTTAAAGATAAACCGAATAATTCAAGTTATAATTGTAGTGTTTTAGAAACATAATGGCTTCTAAACAAGGTTATAGTTAAAAGATCGAATTTTTGGGTCAAACAAGTATCTGAAAGTCCTTTGTCGTAAAAGAAGGACCAAAATTGACCAAAATGCCCTTGTAGGTTAAATTGAACAAACAACCCTTAAAGGTTGTTTGGAAACGAGTTTCATGATTAAATAAATACTTAGAATAAGTGTAGAAGTTGAAAGATGTAATACGTTAGTCAAATAGCTCTATTTGTGTCTTGTTGTAAAATAACAATCCGAAGAGTAAAACTCGGAACATATAGATATACACATTGAAATCCAACACACAAAGAGTTGTAGTTGAAGATTACTTGATAAGAAATGTAGGAATAAGATGCTAGAAATGAATGAAAGTGATTTCAAGCTTTAAAGTGCTTAAACACCCTTAAAGGGTCAAAATAAGCATACGAGCGAAAACGGGATTAAATTGTGTAATAAACCTATGATTAGAACCTAATATAGTAGGTAACATTAATTTGAAGAAGTGTATGAGATATAGGAATCAAATAAATACGTTTGTTTGATAAAATGCATAAACGGGTTAAAATTCGGTAAAAAGGTAGCGAGTCGAAGGCTTAGAAGTCTCAAAATTTCTTATGTTGGATGTAGGATTTTAACTCCATAAGATGGAGGATTAAATTACGGACGCGTAGGAAAAAGAATCGGGTAAAACGGATCAATAACGAAGAAGTTATAGCCGTTTCCGTGAAATCAGGTCGTGCTGGTTTTGTACGGCATCAGCTGAAGGCACAGGCTCCCTTGGCGTCACACGAGGCCCCCTAACTCCGAAAATTTTTAAAATTTTGTCATTTTAACCCCTGTACTTGTTTGAACTTAATATTTGACTATCAAAACTAACTTTTAAGTTGGTTTTGATCATAGGTGAATGCCAAGAGTGCACGGATGAAGATCAAGCGACGAGCAAGAACCGAACACGATCACGAAATAAGCTTCCGCACTATGTATCGTTATTATGTTAAACGACGAACGTACACATGATATGTTGTATACTTTTAAATTGTAAAAAGTTTTAATAAACCCGTAATTTCAAATGCATATGTAATCTTAATTACATGATTGTTTTTTGTCACACCCCAAATTTCCACGTGTTACCGGTGGGCCCGGCAGGGGAGTAACGTGACGTGGTTGGCAACATCATAGTCAAACAACACAATATATAAATGCACAGCGGAAGCAAAAGGATAAATATATTACAATCCGAAATAGTGTAACATCAAAGTATTACAACGGAAGTAAAGGATCCACAGGCGGATCGAAAATAAAATAACACTGTTCAACAGACTTTAGGCATCTAAGCTTGCGAGACTCTTTATTGAAGCTAGGAGTAGCCAGCCAATTCCGATTAGTACCTGCACTTAGCCTTTTTGGGAAAATACGTCAGTTTACACTGGTAAATACAATCAACCGACTCATTTTGAAAAGGTTTTAAAATGATTGATTTGAATGCACAAGGCACAAATAATGTTTTATAACTTGGGATAATTATTTAAATATATAAACTTGTAAAGGATTTACATGTTTCTTATGCGTTCAGTAGCCCGGATCGAGCCGGGTTAAAGATTAATGGACACACCACTTTATTTATGAGACACTGACAGGTGTACGCCTACACCTGTGTGCTAAGGTCGTGGCCATTTCGTAAAATGATGCCAGGGATATCCGGGGCAACGGTTGTTAACCCCCAAAGGCTTTAAGCAAACAAAACAAATTAAACGGAACATCTCAATACTTTAACCATCATACAATTAAAGATTCAATGCCCGACCAAGCGGTATTTTATATACCGTACCCCAAGCCCGTATAGGGAAAATAAGTTAAAAGTATTTACCTGAGCTAAATATAAATTCAATCCCAGCCGTATCAAATCAGCAAGTACAGATAGCTTTTACTGGGCTCCTAAATCTGGAACGAAGGTTTTTAAATAACCTATTAGAATCCTAACGGGTCTTTTATTAAGCCTTGACTTAGACCGATTAGTTTTCAAAAAGAAGATACGGTTCAAACGCATGATAAAGCGAAGACTGGAATAGAATGTGATTTAGACCCGACAAGTTCGGAGACTTGTATAATATGGGTATATTATACACATTCTGGATTTTGAGATAAAACCGATAAGGTTTGACCCGTTTCGGCTAATTTATGTAAACTAGTTACATAAACTGAACCGAACGCGTATGAAGCGTAACGGGTAACCATAAGAGTCCTAAACAGGTTTCCTAAATTAACATGCCTTAAATATGTTGTGATATCAGTAGGATACCTTCCATTATGCCCAAAACGAGTTTAATCTCATAATAAGCCCCCTAGGGGTATTTTGGTCATTTTAAAGATTATAAAAGGGATCAATTAAGCTTCTGTGATCCGGGTCTGAATAAATCAGTAAAATAGTTTATTTTAACTTGGTATAACAGTTGGTGTTAAGTCCTATGTGGCAAAATGGTTTTAAACCCTTACTATGCGCTTAATACGCGTATAACGCCATTTTAAGCGATTTACGGGTTAAAATAGTATTCTGAGTTTCCGGGTCAGTTTACAAGGTTCAAAACACTTCGTTTGTTATTTGAAATCAGTAGCAATTGGATTGGTGTCAAAAGGATTTGTAAAACTCATTTTATGGCCGAAAAGGGCATATTCGGTATTTACCGAATTAAGGCGATAATCCTAGCTTATGAACAGTTTAAAAATAATTAAAAATCTTCAAAAATCCCAAAATATTATATTACATCAGTGGGTAAAAGGTTTGGTGTCAAAAATGGGGTTTAGATAGGCTTTACGCTAATGACGCCAATTAATTACTAAGAAGCGTTATAATTACGTCATTAAGCATAACTCCTAATCTAGACCTCCGACTGATGTGAAAATTTACAGACATGTTTAAAAATCAGTAACTAAGATTATTGTACTTTCACATTTCCAAAATTCTCGTTTTATAGTCATAAGGGCATTACGGTCAATATTTAGGCGATTAACGGAAACGTCGGACAATTAAGGATTTATGTGGTATAAACCCTACACACATGTAACTAGGTCCTAATGGAACTTTAAGGCATGTCTAAACCTATCTAAACCGGGTCAGAACTGAGGTCAAAGCAAAAGTCAAACTTTTGCGTCTTTCGGTTCCGAATCGGTTCAAAACAGAAAGTTGTCGAAACAAACAAGCTTAGACAAGTTTTTATGCTTATTATCAGGTTATATGAATGATAAAATAGGTGATACGCCTTTTACATCGTTAATCATGCGTTAAATCGAATATTACATTTCTGTTGACTTTTTCGGACAACGTTTGACTCGATAAACGACCTAGTTAGGATTGGAATCAGTGGGTGCCCTTTTAAGGGTTTAAAGCCCACATGATTACCAACTTATAACAACTTTCGATTCGACAAAACTCTGGACTGTTTGTGTTTTATCGTTAAGTCAAACCGTAGTTACGACGGTTTGATTTCTAGGCTAAAAACCAATCAAAACTTAAACAAGGAAGGTTGAGGACACTTACACAAGTCCTATAAACGATTTGGAATGCTTGAGGATGGTCCTTGTGCTCCAGAAGTGACCAGAAGATGATTGAGAATGAATGATCAAAAGTTTGCACAAAGTGGGTTCTTATCTAGTGGGTTTGATTGATCAAGATCATGCCACACCAAGTCTACAAGTGTTATGGGATCACCCCAAGTGTCCCTAGGCTAGTACAAGGCATCAAATAAGCCCCTATAATCGAAAAAATGCAAGTTAAGTCGGTTAAACCGGCTGTACAGGCTGCTGCCTGTGTTTTCTGCATCTGCAGGTGGGACGCGGCCCGCTTGAGATTTTGTTAATTCATACGCGGGCCGCCTGGGACATGTCTTCAGGTTTCAAGTTTTTCAGTTATTGCATTTTCAGTCCCCGGTCCTCCTAAACGTCGCTTTCACCTTTTTTCTTGCATTATAAACCCTCTAACTTGATTTATAAGGGCTTCAAGACTTATACCATCTTCGTGAAGTCCTCGGGTAACTTTGTGGTCACCCGAAAAGCCCTAATTTTTAATGTTGACGGTTCTAACCCTTACACACGAATTTTATCATAACTTTCTCATACGGTAACGAAACTTGGTGAAATTTTTATGGTGCATTCTAGTGAGGATAATTAATCGTTACAAGGCTTCGGGTTTGCTAAAAGGTCACTCAGAGGTATATCTTAAACATGTTGACTCATTTAACCCCTGTAGTTTGTAATCTCTCACTTTCCTTCACAATTCGCTTCGTATGATCCATGATCCATTCTTTTAAGGTTACAAACATCATGTAGGGTTATTGTAAAGTATATTTATTTATTGTTGACACTTTGAACCCTTATATTTACACAGTTTCCTTGTTTGTCAACTTTAGTCCTTCAAGAACATTCTTTCACACGTTCAAAGGTTATGACACGTGTCAAGACATTATAGGACGTAAATTTTCGAGGTGTTACATCCTCACCCCCTTAAAAGAAATCTCGACCTCGAGATTGGTTAAAATGATGGAAGTATAATGGACTTAACTTCTATGACACATCTGGAGTCTTTCCAAGCTCCCAAAGTGACTCTTATATTAGGCGTATGTATCCTTTTGGAGCTTCTTGACCTGTCGATTCTCAATCGATACAGGATTCTCATCACATCATAATTCTGCATATCATTATGTGATAGTGCTTCTTGACTTATTGGCGGAACACATCCTCCATTCACTAGTGTGCAATGTATTGCGAGCTCCGTCAAACTCCTTAAATAGGTTTTAGCTTACAAACTACTTGATCTTGATACATTCGATTTCCTTCAAATGATTTCCATATATATTCAGAGCTTAACTAGCCTGATAATTTAACAAATTTGGTTCACCCTTCCTGGGTGATATCTTTTGTTAAACCATATTCCTTAACAAGAACTTAGGAAGTTTGCTATTTTCATAACTCCTTGATTTCTTGCCGTATACTGGTAACCTACAATCGATTATGGATTTGTATGATCTTATTTGTTGTCTCCCAGGCAACTTTCAGATCTTGATAATTGGACTTACCAATTCTCTATCTAACAATAGACATTTTACATTTCATCTATACAAGGTCTCTCCAAAGGAGTAGCCTTAATACTTACATATCAATTATTATAGGAAAGCTTATTTTAAGGTGAGATGGTTATTCCAACCACTGCTTAGCTAATGTTTAGGGAATAGCTAATCCTTGCCGTTAGTCGAACAGATCGACGATCCTGGGCAGTTGATGGCAAATTCCTAATCGTTGCCTAATTAGGGTGGCGGTGATAATGCATAAGCAAAATGAACCGTCTTTCATACTTAACTATACCGGATTCCCAGGATATTGAGTTAGGCTATATGAACCCTCTATTTTAAACTTAGTTAATCAGGGTTCCGATTCTTCCAATGATGGTACTAACCGTCTTGGAGATTTCATAATAACACAGCCTTAAACGGAATTTAAACCTTAACTCTACCTGCCTCTCAGGGGTAAACAGGGTAATATTAGGAGAAGATAATCAAGGTACAAGGAGGTTACAGAGATTTTTTTTTTTACAAATCTCAGGCTCCAATTCATCCACCATTGTTTGTGTCAATTAAGTGACACATTTATGTTATGAGTCCAAGAACTCCTTAATCGGGAAGATTTACTTGGACAATTCCATTCTGAATATCTCCTTTGAATACCATTAGTTGACTTTAGTACCATATGACCTCTCGGAATATCTTTATGGTCCCATGCATTAAATCTCCATACTGATCAGGCATGGAAACAATCTATGGAATTTATTAAGACACACCAATCCTCATACGGCGCTTTTATCATACCATCTGGTATTCGGAATCGATAGAGATTAAAGAGATATCAACTATTTATGCTTTCGTACTTCCTCTTAGAGAGAGGATACTTCTAAAATTTTATGCCTAAAGGTTTCTGACAAGAACAGAAGAAATGGTTCATATGATTTGCCCGAAGGTTCCACCTTACACTTAATATCCGGGGTTCTTACAGAAAAAAAAAAATTCTAAAAGTTTGCTAAGTTTATGGTCTTGTGAGAGAATTAACAGCACCCAAAACCACATGTAATTTATAGCAATAAATTCCCAAATAAGGGTTTATCTGGTGAAATTCCTAATGTGAGCTGTCTCTAATTATTCAACAGGAGGGCTAAACGCCTCCATTATTAATCCTTCTAAACTTAGCTGTAAAATCTTAGATAACTTTAGGGCAGTCTCAGCTTTGACTGATTACTTCTTAATCATTATAACGTGGGTAGCTGAGGTAGATCCATAATGGATTTTTAATAGGTTTTGAAACCTTAGTATGACCTCTTATTGCCAATGCTAATCACTAATAATTATGTGCTTTAATAGGGTACTATCTCAGCCAATGAATTAAAATTTGCGACATACTGTCGACAGTCTAGAACTTTTATGGCGAGAGTCAGAAATTCTTATTCCGTCTTTTCCCTTTTCGCGAAACGGATACTAGGTTTTTCTAATAAGGTCCTTAAAACTTGGACCATTCCACAATGTATAATATGATCTTTCTTGAGGATTTCCTTAATGTCCTCACTAATTTAGGGTATTGTCATCAAATGACTGTGATGTATGCTTTACCAGGTTCTTTCCAGCATAACCGCTGATATACCTAATGGTTTCTACTTCATCCATCAATTTTCTTGAAATCGATGGCCCCCTTTTTATTATTGAAATCTCTTTCTGAGTTTTTCCATACTCGAAGTTTTGGTATTAAATACCGAATTCACCAAGTGCTTAGTCAACATAAGAAGGATAAGTAGGTGATTGTAGTAAGAAGTAAGGAAATTATTGTACGTGTGCTTATATTTAATCAAAATGGAAATTTCACAAACTAGGCACCTAGCTCGGTTGGCTAGGCGCGCGAAAGGGTGCGGCCTAGACCCAGGTTCGATTCCGGGGACGGCCAATTCCACCATTTTTTTTATGTTTAATATTAATTAATCGCACGGATGCATGTAATTATGAGGGTTGTCTCATAAGGAGTCTTGATAATTAATTGCTTCTTATCACCCACAATATGGGCTTGATTTTTAAGACAAACCATCGATTTTTATTACTATATCGAGTCCTCTTATTAACGAAACAAGGACAGCGGAGAAGGGTAATTCCTAATGGATATAAAACATCCATTTAATATTGCTGGAGCAGTCTCTGAGGTATTATCGGTCAATTTTACTTCATACTTGACGCTTAGAGTTTTTAACAGGCAGATTTAATGATTTACAATATCTATTGTCTATGAGAGACTTATCTGATCCTGAATTTAATAATACTCTAACATGAGCGTTATTGATATAGAAAGTACCTGTTGTGACCTTGTCATCTTGGATAGCCTCTTGAGTATCCATTTGGGAGTTTTCGGTTTTGGTCTTCTTAGCCTCGCCAGACTTCTTGGTTTTATTAGGGCAGTTAGTTTTGATGTGCCCTATTTCATTGCAACCATAGCAGGTTGCGTCCTCCATCTTCTTGCAGTCCAAGGTCTTATGCCCCTTGGACTTGCATATCCCACATGCAAAATTTCTCGACTGTGTATGCGAGTTCGATCCATACCTGCACTTCCTGAAGTGCTGTTTCTTGCAGATTTTGCATCTGGGTTTTTCACCCGACTGTTGGTTGTTTTTCAATTTCTTGCATTCATGGGTCTTGTGATTCATCTCTTTACAGATACCACATCCCCTGATCTGTTCATATATACATTTACTGAAGTGCCTCTTTTTCCCGCAATTCTTACATTCGGGTTTAGCCTCCTTTGGCTTGGACTGGTTATAGTTTGAACCGGTCTTACCCTTTTTACAACCTTGAATTGGGGTATCATTGCCCTTTCGTTTGTGATCCCTCAGCACGCGATTCACAACGTTATTTATGGCCGTATTTAACATAGCCTGTAACTCGGTTCTTGTTAAGTTCAGTCTTACTTCATCATTCTGATTAACTGGATGATGGTGAGCTTCAGAGGAGTCAGCCATGGTGAAGCTTTGAAGGTTACTATCCAAGTAGAAACAATTTGTTTAATCATATAGTGAATTGTCGAATTTGATGAATAAATAGCCATGGCGCAATTAAACCATATAGGCCAATAGATAGAATTTAATTTATTTGATTATGTTTTGCCTAAGTTTAAATAAACCATCTTTGGCATTTAAGTGGAATATAATCCTTCATATTTATTAGACAGGGGACATAAGTCACGACTGCCAATGTCATACTGACATCTTTTATATATAGCACAAGGGCTTGTTCCAAAGGACTTATGATGGCTCAGAGGCCTTGTCACTAGGGAAATTTTAAAACATAATCGATGATTCCTTTGGGCCGGAAAATTTCATAGTTCATTGTCTTGACAAGAAGTTATGAAATAAAACTATCTTTTTCATGTATTCATCTTTACTCGTATATATACATTCCAAATGGATGTTTTGATGCGTACCTCATTTTCGACGTTTACCAGCCATGATTCCTATTGATCATTTACGCTAAATAAGGGATTTGGAAAAATTCCTAATATAAGGATGACAAGTGTGATTTTTATAGCATCACGTTTGTCGGGAGTGTTAACACATTTTCAGATGTTAACAAGGATCTGAATCTCTTTTTAAACAGGTTTTACCATCTTAGCTAGGTCTTCAATGACATTTAAGCTAGGTCAAACCTTTTAAGATTCTCTTTTAATATCTATATTGGCAGGAAAGGAATGATATTTATTTTATTCAGGATTTTTATCATGAATCCTAATTTATAAGTTAGTAATAGCACAAATGGCCTAGTCGCGTAGACAAGTTTAATTTATAAACCATGATTTCAGAGAATCAAAGCATGAAGGTATTGCTGGCACAACAGGCCTAGTCACAAGGACATTTATAAATTATAAGCTATGATTTTAGAGAATCAAAGCATGAAGGTTTGAACCTAGTTCATTACCTTTTTCTGACAGGGAGTCATCGCTACCACTGTCTTTTGGTTCATATGGAAATGAACAGGGCCTGTAGGCGCTATATTACCACGTATGGTCAAAATACGATCATCTCAAGTGATGATCTAAACCCATGATTCAGAGATCATTACATTGGGTTAGGAATCTTTTGAAGAATCCATTAATAAGAATGACGTGTGTGATTTTAATGAATCATGTCTGTCAGGAGTGTTAACATATTTACAGATGTTAACAGGGATTCGAATCTTTTAAACAGGTCTTACCATCATGGCCCGGCCTTAAAATGACCCGAAGGCTAGGTTTCACTCTTAAGATTCTTATTAATATTTAACGCAGAACAATCCTAAATTGAGGTGTTAAATATGGATCTGAATCTAATTATGGAACTACCATCTTTGCCCTGCCTCAAAATATTGCGTGGCTAGGTCTCGTCCTTTTTAGATTTTTCCATTTTATATAAAGGTAGATCTTATAAAAGGAATGTCTGAATGAAAATTTAAAGTTAATTATTCCACTATAAAATTAAAAAAAACAGATGTGCCCTAGACGGGACTTGAAAGGAATAGTGTTGTCCTCGAAGGAACAGAAAGGTAATTATGTCCTTATAAGGACTATTAAGGAAACGATTTTTAGCAAAAGGAGTTTCTTCTTCATTTTATTTCTGAATTCCTTCTCCTTGGTTGCATGTTTCGTCCTAGCCGCTGTACGAAGGTCAGCAAATTAAGGCTCCTGTTGTGGAGAATTATTATTACGGCTTCTTCGCTTGGCGACGTATCCAAAATATAAAAATTTTGGAAGCAGAAATTTCAGATAAGGATTGAGAATATTCCTATGTTAAGTCTAGACTCAGAAGGTCAAGGAATGTGCTAATGTGTCATTGAGATTAAACACAAAAAGATAGTGTTTAATTCACTCAATGTTGGCTCTGATACCAACTTGTCACACCCCAAATTTCCACGTGTTACCGGTGGACCCGGTAGGGGAGTAACGTGACGTGGTTGGCAACATCATAGTCAAACAACACAATATATAAATGCACAGCGGAAGCAAAAGGATAAATATATTACAATCCGAAATAGTGTAACATCAAAGTATTACAACGGAAGTAAAGGATCCACAGGCGGATCGAAAATAAAATAACACTGTTCAACAGACTTTAGGCATCTAAGCTTGCGAGACTCTTTATTGAAGCTAGGAGTAGCCAGCCAATTCCGATTAGTACCTGCACTTAGCCTTTTTGGGAAAATACGTCAGTTTACACTGGTAAATACAATCAACCGACTCATTTTGAAAAGGTTTTAAAATGATTGATTTGAATGCACAAGGCACAAATAATGTTTTATAACTTGGGATAATTATTTAAATATATAAACTTGTAAAGGATTTACATGTTTCTTATGCGTTCAGCAGCCCGGATCGAGCCGGGTTAAAGATTAATGGACACACCACTTTATTTATGAGACACTGACAGGTGTACGCCTACACCTGTGTGCTAAGGTCGTGGCCATTTCGTAAAATGATGCCAGGGATATCCGGGACAACGGTCGTTAACCCCCAAAGGCTTTAAGCAAACAAAACAAATTAAACGGAACATCTTAATACTTTAACCATCATACAATTAAAGATTCAATGCCCGACCAAGCGGTATTTTATATACCGTACCCCAAGCCCGTATAGGGAAAATAAGTTAAAAGTATTTACCTGAGCTAAATATAAATTCAATCCCAGCCGTATCAAATCAGCAAGTACAGATAGCTTTTACTGGGCTCCTAAATCTGGAACGAAGGTTTTTAAATAACCTATTAGAATCCTAACGGGTCTTTTATTAAGCCTTGACTTAGACCGATTAGTTTTCAAAAAGAAGATACGGTTCAAACGCATGATAAAGCGAAGACTGGAATAGAATGTGATTTAGACCCGACAAGTTCGGAGACTTGTATAATATGGGTATATTATACACATTCTGGATTTTGAGATAAAACCGATAAGGTTTGACCCGTTTCGGCTAATTTATGTAAACTAGTTACATAAACTGAACCGAACGCGTATGAAGCGTAACGGGTAACCATAAGAGTCCTAAACAGGTTTCCTAAATTAAAACGCCTTAAATATGTTGTGATATCAGTAGGATACCTTCCATTATGCCCAAAACAAGTTTAATCTCATAATAAGCCCCCTAGGGGTATTTTGGTCATTTTAAAGATTATAAAAGGGATCAATTAAGCTTCTGTGATCCGGGTCTGAATAAATCAGTAAAATAGTTTATTTTAACTTGGTATAACAGTTGGTGTTAAGTCCTATGTGGCAAAATGGTTTTAAACCCTTACTATGCGCTTAATACGCGTATAACGCCATTTTAAGCGATTTACGGGTTAAAATAGTATTCTGAGTTTCCGGGTCAGTTTACAAGGTTCACAACACTTCGTTTGTTATTTGAAATCAGTAGCAATTGGATTGGTGTCAAAAGGATTTGTAAAACTCATTTTATGGCCGAAAAGGGCATATTCGGTATTTACCGAATTAAGGCGATAATCCTAGCTTATGAACAGTTTAAAAATAATTAAAAATCTTCAAAAATCCCAAAATATTATATTACATCAGTGGGTAAAAGGTTTGGTGTCAAAAATGGGGTTTAGATAGGCTTTACGCTAATGACGCCAATTAATTACTAAGAAGCGTTATAATTACGTCATTAAGCATAACTCCTAATCTAGACCTCCGACTGATGTGAAAATTTACAGACATGTTTAAAAATCAGTAACTAAGATTATTGTACTTTCACATTTCCAAAATTCTCGTTTTATAGTCATAAGGGCATTACGGTCAATATTTAGGCGATTAACGGAAACGTCGGACAATTAAGGATTTATGTGGTATAAACCCTACACACATGTAACTAGGTCCTAATGGAACTTTAAGGCATGTCTAAACCTATCTAAACCGGGTCAGAACTGAGGTCAAAGCAAAAGTCAAACTTTTGCGTCTTTCGGTTCCGAATCGGTTCAAAACAGAAAGTTGTCGAAACAAACAAGCTTAGACAAGTTTTTATGCTTATTATCAGGTTATATGAATGATAAAATAGGTGATACGCCTTTTACATCGTTAATCATGCGTTAAATCGAATATTACATTTCTGTTGACTTTTTCGGACAACGTTTGACTCGACAAACGACCTAGTTAGGATTGGAATCAGTGGGTGCCCTTTTAAGGGTTTAAAGCCCACATGATTACCAACTTATAACAACTTTCGATTCGACAAAACTCTGGACTGTTTGTGTTTTATCGTTAAGTCAAACCGTAGTTACGACGGTTTGATTTCTAGGCTAAAAACCAATCAAAACTTAAACAAGGAAGGTTGAGGACACTTACACAAGTCCTATGAACGATTTGGAATGCTTGAGGATGGTCCTTGTGCTCCAGAAGTGACCAGAAGATGATTGAGAATGAATGATCAAAAGTTTGCACAAAGTGGGTTCTTATATAGTGGGTTTGATTGATCAAGATCATGCCACACCAAGTCTACAAGTGTTATGGGATCACCCCAAGTGTCCCTAGGCTAGTACAAGGCATCAAATAAGCCCCTATAATCGAAAAAATGCAAGTTAAGTTGGTTAAACCGGCTGTACAGGCTGCTGCCTGTGTTTTCTGCATCTGCAGGTGGGACGCGGCCCGCTTGAGATTTTGTTAATTCGTACGCGGGCCGCCTGGGACATGTCTTCAGGTTTCAAGTTTTTCAGTTATTGCATTTTCAGTCCCCGGTCCTCCTAAACGTCGCTTTCACCTTTTTTCTTGCATTATAAACCCTCTAACTTGATTTATAAGGGCTTCAAGACTTATACCATCTTCGTGAAGTCCTCGGGTAACTTTGTGGTCACCCGAAAAGCCCTAATTTTCAATGTTGACGGTTCTAACCCTTACACGTGAATTTTATCATAACTTTCTCATACGGTAACGAAACTTGGTGAAATTTTTATGGTGCATTCTAGTGAGCATAATTAATCGTTACAAGGCTTCGGGTTTGCTAAAAGGTCACTCAGAGGTATATCTTAAACATGTTGACTCATTTAACCCCTGTAGTTTGTAATCTCTCAATTTCCTTCACAATTCGCTTCGTATGATCCATGATCCATTCTTTTAAGGTTACAAACATCATGTAGGGTTATTGTAAAGTATATTTATTTATTGTTGACACTTTGAACCCTTATATTTACACAGTTTCCTTGTTTGTCAACTTTAGTCCTTCAAGAACATTCTTTCACACGTTCAAAGATTATGACACGTGTCAAGACATTATAGGACGTAAATTTTCGAGGTGTTACATTTTTCGTAAGTGATACGTTAAACCTTAATTTATAAGAACGGGTGTTTCAAGTTGGTATCAGAGCCTTGGTTTAAGAGATTCAAGTATGGTGGGGAAAAACCATGCTTGGACTTAAACCTTATGCTCTTAACAAAGATTGGTGTTCGGTTCGAGGCTTTATCGCAAATCCGGTAAGTACATGTATGTTAATAGTTTAGCATGCTAAAGTGTTGTAAACAACACATAGGGCTATCTTGTGATACACGTTACCCCAATTAAAATGATTGATATAGTTGACGAAAATACGCGCGTTGACGCGTATAGTAGAAAAAGCCTTGTATTATAATACAGGCGATTATTGAAGTTGACATTACTAACTTTTGTGAATGTTTTAATTAAAGGACACTCGCATTTGAAGACGACGAGAGTTGAAAGAATTGTGGATATGATGATGGAACGGTCCGAGATATGACAAGAAGAGCATACTCATCAAGGACCTAAATCGCGTAACGATCGCAAATAAGTAATAGCAAGAAAGCCCCTTAGGGCAAGCATTTACCAGGTGCACGTTTAAATTATTGCATGAATAGAAGTATGCAACAAATACGTAGAAACTGATAGTTGCATAAGTAGATTGAAAACTTGGAAAGACCTGAATAAAATACTTATCCAGGATATTGTTTCCAAGAGAAATAAATAGAGGTGTTACTTACATGGGGTGTAATGTGAAAATTATAAAAAGGTCATGTATACCAGGTGTTGATCGCTTACTCTGCCAAGTAAGTAGTGAACACGTGGTACCATGAACTTCTTATGATGGACACATTTATGTCCGATGTAGTAAGGGTGGGGTGAATGGGACTAGCTTAAAAAGTACCCAAATGAATCAAATGAGCAAAAATATTTGATAGTAATGTAAACGCACAGCCGGGTGACGGAAGTGTATTACGTTAGGAAGATGAGCCCGAGTGAAGGGACAAAGATTAATGTAAAACGACTAAGGTATGCAATTGGGAGGGGTGTGCTTACACACGAACCCGGAGAATGCAAATATGACTCTTAACGGGCCGATCTAGTAAAACGCCAAATTTGAGAACAAAGTAGGAATACAAAAGCGGAAAGAAGTCATAATGCATACCTTAAGGGTTGCAATAATAACGACTTCGGTAAAACACCCGGTTGGTGGGTAAGGATTTAAACACATGCGTGAACCGAGAAACGGGAACTCGGATGGAAAGTTAAAAGACTCGGGTTTTGGGTCATAACTAAAAGATGACAAAATAATGCAAATAGAAATTTTGAATAAATTATGTTCAGCTATATCAAAGCTGAACAGGTCAAACGAAGACTGAAGTTTGGCATTCATAAGCGATGAATGTTCACACGAACAAGTCAAACAAATTTAATAAAGGATGACACTTACTAAGTTAAGTAAGTGCGAATCGGATAAATAAAAGTGCGAAATATTAATAAACCTATGTAAAGTTGTTATAGGCGTTAAAAACATTGAAATAAAAGAACCCGGGTAATGGGACGTAAGGAAGTACAGGTAAGAACCGGGTAACGGTAAGTGTAAGGAAAACCGACGTGTGAAGTCGAGAAGCCGGAAAGATGATTCGAAAGAAAACAATGTAGCCTTAGACTACGGTCAAGGTCAAATGAAATCCAAAAAAAAGTAAAAAGGTGAATAATTATAAACATAAAAAGGGGTGCCTTAACGCCATATGCGTATATAAACATATACACATTTGAACAAAGACTAGAATAAAAGATAGGCGTTAAAAACATTGAAATAAAAGAACCCGGGTAATGGGACGTAAGGAAGTACAGGTAAGAACCGGGTAACGGTAAGTGTAAGGAAAACCGACGTGTAATTGACGTTAGAAGTCGAGAAGCCGGAAAGATGATTCGAAAGAAAACAATGTAGCCTTAGACTACGGTCAAGGTCAAATGAAATCCAAAAAAAAGTAAAAAGGTGAATAATTATAAACATAAAAAGGGGTGCCTTAACGCCATATGCGTATATAAACATATACACATTTGAACAAAGACTAGAATAAAAGATGGTCTACGGGATCATCATAACCTACGGGATATTAATTAGTGTAAAGGTCTACGGGGCCAAAATGACCCACGGGTCAAGAATTGAAGCAAAGGGATCATAAGAGCCTCGTCTTAAAGAGATGAAAACTTAAGGAAATAGCCTACGAGGTTAAGTGAAGGAACCTACGGGTCAATAGTGTAAGGTGAGGGAACTTGTTACGATTCCCCGCATAAAACGAGAACGGAAAACAATAAATTATGGGTTGTCAATTTCCTTGATATGAGTAATTGACATAGTTAAAGAGAAAAACGTTAGACTAAAATTCAGTTTTAGTAAGAAATAACATTTTTACAAATATAAATTCTGATAGGAAATTGAATAGTAAGCATGAAAGATTCAAGTCTTGACGCTGATAGGCGCAAGACGATATATTCGAAAAGTGATCTTTTCGAAAATGAAAGGTTGATATAAATTAAAAATGATGTGACACGATCACGGTTAGGAAATGTAAAGTGAAGTAAAATTACATTATAACCAAGCGAGCGGTAAAAAGTAACTGGGCTAATAAGTCTAGTTAAAGAGACCGGTTAAGGTCAGCAATTCAAATCAAGAAATTTGGTTCGCTTGTAAGCGACGGATTCGGTATAACTGAACCGAATAAATGAATTTGAAAACAAAAGAAATTGTTGCTAAAAGTGAAAGATTTCACTAAAGACCTTTAAACGGGTCAAAGTAACGGATTCACAAAGAGTCCGATAATATATATAAAGCGATGGATATCGCTAAATTAACTAAACTAGTAAAAATAACGAGATTACGTTATTTCAAGTTGCATTATGTCATATGAGGTACGTAGATGTTATGTAACCAAAAAGATATTACTATATATTTTTTTTCTGGTAATACTAACAATTGGGTAAGGTATGAGTAATGCTTAAAAGATTACTCAGGTCAAATACATTGAGTTTAAAACTCCATGAACTATGTAAGAAAGGTTTCGAGGACGAAACCTCTTTAAGGGGGGTAGACTTATAACACCCCGAAATCGGGTTTGGTAATTTAACCCCGTTAATACTAAAGACGGGGAAAGTACCGTTAGTGGTAAAAGTAAACCGGCAAATATTAGGAATAAATTGAATAATCCTAATATTTATTTAAAGTGAATAAGAGCTTTCAAGAAAAATAGGATGGATAAAAGGCCCGATTTAACGGGACTTAAAGTAATACGGGTTATGACTTCCTGAACCTACTAAACTGACTAGGAATAATTCTAACTTAGTTAGATGGTGACTTATGAGTGGGTTAAAACCCTTAAATTATGAACTAAGGAAAATGGAGGGGCCAAATGTAACATCCCGAAATTTTAAAACTTTATATTAGAATTATAAAGTATGAAATAAACGAGAATAAACTAACTAGGAAATAAATAACCTAGTTAGTTGGTTGTCTTGTTTTAAAGCATGAATAAAGTTAAATTGCCAAAGATATAAGCTAAATAAAAGTGGAGGGGCCTATGTTGTTAAAATTGAAACTTAATTTCATAAAAAAAATTAAGAATAAACCAAACACAGCCAAAAGGGGTGTCTGGTCGATCAAGAAGCAGGGGGCGACCAAGAGCTCCCCTTCAAACCCTAGTTTCACTAAAAATTGATCAATTGGAGGTTCAATTCAGTCCTAAATCAAGTTCTAAACACGAATTAGTGATCACCTCACTGAAGGGATCACAAGGTATGCAAAATTCTAGTATTTTGATTCATCTCAAGTTCTAGGTTAATTGTGAAAAACTGAAATTTAGCTTGATTATGTCCTGCATGGATGAAATTAGAAGTAATATAGCATCTAGGGATAAACCCTAGATGATTTCTGGTTAAAATCTAGCATTATGCTTGTGGTGTTTATAATCACCATTGTAGGTGATTAGTGAGTTTGTAGAAACTAGATAAACACTAGAATTATGGTTCTTATTCTAGTGAAATCTGAATTCATGTGGTGAATCTGAAATTTATTGATGTTAAATTTTAGTATAGAGTTGTTAATTGAAATGAATATAGATGAAAATAACATGTCAAGAACCTAGTAATGATTATGTAAAATCTGACCCACTAGGTGTTTGCTGAAACGCCTAAGTGAGGATTAAAGTATTAATAATCGGACAAAAACGCAGCTTTGCGATATCATAATGAATCATGATAAATGGTTGTAAAAAGGGTTCTAAGTTGGTTATGAATGGAACTCTTTAGGCGAGGAATCCGGATCGTCAAGTGGACAAGCCGGTGGAAATACGCGTTTGAAAAAGGTGCTTAAAAGGTACGTAACTACGGTTCCGTTACATTATGCTGGATTTCGTATTTTTGTTAGTAGACTCTAAATTAGCATAATACATGAAATTGGCAATTAGTTGAAGTGACGAAGATCACTAGGTAAATAAACGGGTCAAAAGGTGAAATTATCACCCTTTGACAATATCAACTAATGGTTTGTCGAGTTACATGTTTATAGGAATAAATATCAAATGGATACGCACATCGCTATTGCTTAGCGGCTACTAAGTCAAGGTATTGAAACGGGTCAATATATTGATCCGAGCCAGGTATGTATAATGATTCAACTCATCATGTAGAACTTGAGTTTTTCTAAGAGTTAAACATGGTCAAATTGGATATTTGGTTATCTTAAAGATAAACCGAATAATTCAAGTTATAATTGTAGTGTTTTAGAAACATAATGGCTTCTAAACAAGGTTATAGTTAAAAGATCGATTTTTTGGGTCAAACAAGTATCTGAAAGTCCTTTGTCGTAAAATAAGGACCAAAATTGACCAAAATGCCCTTGTAGGTTAAATTGAACAAACAACCCTTAAAGGTTGCTTGGAAACGAGTTTCATGATTAAATAAATACTTAGAATAAGTGTAGAAGTTGAAAGATGTAATACGTTAGTCAAATAGCTCTATTTGTGTCTTGTCGTAAAATAACAATCCGAAGAGTAAAACTCGGAACATATAGATATACACATTGAAATCCAACACACAAAGAGTTGTAGTTGAAGATTACTTGATAAGAAATGTAGGAATAAGATGCTAGAAATGAATGAAAGCGATTTCAAGCTTTAAAGTGCTTAAACACCCTTAAAGGGTCAAAATAAGCATACGAGCGAAAACGGGTTTAAATTGTGTAATAAACCTATGATTAGAACCTAATATAGTAGGTAACATTAATTTGAAGAAGTGTATGAGATATAGGAATCAAATAAATACGTTTGTTTGATAAAATGCATAAACGGGTTAAAATTCGGTAAAAATGTAGCGAGTCGAAGGCTTAGAAGTCTCAAAATTAGAAGTCTCAAAATTTCTTATGTTGGATGTAGGATTTTAACTCCATAAGATGGAGGATTAAATTACGGACGCGTAGGAAAAAGAATCGGGTAAAACGGATCAATAACGAAGAAGTTATAGCCGTTTCCGTGAAATCAGGTCGTGCTGGGTTTGTACAGCATCAGCTGAAGGCACAGGCTGTGAAAAACAGGGCTAGGCGTGACGCCTAGGCCCTTGGCGTCACGCGAGGCCCCCTAACTCCGAAAATTTTTAAAATTTTGTCATTTTAACCCCTGTACTTGTTTGAACTTAATATTTGACTATTAAAACTAACTTTTAAGTTGGTTTTGATCATAGGTGAATGCCAAGAGTGCAAGGATGAAGATCAAGCGACGAGCAAGAACCGAACACGATCACGAAATAAGCTTCCGCACTATGTATCGTTATTATGTTAAACGGCGAACGTACACATGATATGTTGTATACTTTTAAATTGTAAATTTTTTTTAATAAACCCGTAATTTCAAATGCATATGTAATCTTAATTACATGATTGTTTTTCGTAAGTGATACGTTAAACCTTAATTTATAAGAACGGGTGTTACACCCACTAGAAGAAGACTAAACGAAGACGACCAAAAAAGAAGAAGATCAAGAAGTGAAGACGATTCAAGTCCTATCTATGTTTTTTATCTATGTTATTTTATCTATGTTTTCAAGAATTACGAATTCTAGTTCTTATGATTTAACAAAATTATGTATGCACCTTGATGTAATGTTGTTGAATATTAGGTTTCTAATGATATTTGTCTAATGGTTTTTGTCTAATACAAAAAATGAAAAATTGATGGAACTTGGTTAAAACATTGTTAACCCTGAATGTTTGTTTTTTTAAGAGTTAAATGCCATTTTAGTCCCTGTGGTTTGGGCTATTTTGCCACTTTAGTCCAAAGGTTTGATTTTTAACATCTGGATCCAAAAAAGTTTCATCGTTGCCATTTTGGTCCAATTGACTTAACCCCATCCGTTCACCTCTGTTAAGTCAGGGGCAATTTGGTCATTTCTCTTATTATTTGAATGAAACCTTTTTATTTAAAGTTAATATATAGATATATAAATTCAGTCAATACAAACCGTAAACATAGTCTCTCTCTCTGAACTTTCTCTTTCTATGAACCACCCCCACCGCGTTGCCATCTCTACCACCGCCTAAAACCACCATCACCTAAAACAACTCCTGCTAGTTCCTCTTATCCGATGGCCACCAAGTTCCACTAATAATAACCATCTCTGGATGGTTCCTCATCTTATATAAACCCTAAACATCACAATGAATCACTCACAAACCACAAACAACTACAGAGAATATTAACAACACTTCATTTCAATCTCTCTGATATCCAATGGCTCGTACCAAACAAACCGCAAGGAAATCCACCGGAGGAAAGGCTCCGAGAAAGCAACTGGCAACAAAAGCAGCAAGGAAGTCGGCACCGGCGACCGGAGGAGTGAAGAAGCCGCACAGGTTCAGCCTGGAACCGTCGCGTTGAGAGAGATCAGGAAGTACCAGAAGAGCACTGAGCTTTTGATCAGGAAGCTTCCGTTCCAGAGGTTTGTGAGAGAAATTTGTCACACCCCGATTTCCACGTGTCACCGGTGGGCCCGGTGGGGAGTATCGTGACGTCATGGTTGGCAACGTAATAGTCAAACAACACAATATCAACATGCACAGCGGAAGCAATTTAAAGTATGATACAACCGAATTTATTATTGTAATATCAATTGTCACAATATTCGGAAGTTTATCCACAGAAGGATCGAACATAAAATGGAAACAATAGTTCAACAGACTTTTAGGCATCTTAAGCTTGCGAGACTTCTATTGATGCTAAGGAGACATATCCAGCCAATTTCGTATAGTACCTGCATTTAGCCTTTTTGGAAAATACGTCAGTTTACACTGGTAAATACATTCAACTGACTCATTTTGGAAAAAGAGTTTGTAAATTGTTTTGGATGCACATGGCACAAAATATCTTGACACATTGATTAAAATGCACAGAGGCAAAATTAATCTTTTTAACTTGGGAGAATTATTTAATATTATAATCTTGTGAACGATTTACATGTTACTTATGCGTTCAGTAGCCCGGAATGTATCCGGGTTAAAGATCAATAGACACACCACTGTAAGTGAGTTATACACGGGAGTACGCCTACACCCCGTGCTCAGGTCGTGGCAATCTCGTAAGATAATGCCGAGGATATCCGGGACATGGTCATTAACCCCCCAAAGGCTGTAAAGTAAACACATCTGTTTAAAACGAGCCGATCAAATTATTCAATTAACCACTAAGCGTGGAAGATTTGATGCTCGATCAAGCGGTACGCTATGTACCGTAACCCAAGCCCGTATAGGGAAAATAAGTTAAAAGTATTTACCTGAGCTAAATATAAATTCAATCCCAGCCGTATATCAATCAGCAAGTACAGATAGCTTTTACTGGGCTCCTAATCTGGAACGAAGGTTTTTAACAACCTATTAGAATCCTAACGGGTCTTTAATTAAGCTTAAGCTTAGACCGGCTAGTTTCAAAGATACGGTTCGTACGCACGATTAAGCGAAGACCGGATAGAATGTGATTCTGACCCGACAAGTTTGAAGACTTGTTTAATATGGGTTTACTATTCACATTCTGGATTTTGAGATAAAACCGATAAGGTTTGACCCGTTTCGGCTAATTTATGTAAACTAGTTACATAAACCGAACCGAACGCGCATGAAGCGTAACGGGTATCCGTAAGAGTCATTTACAGGTTTCCTTAGTTAATATGCCTTAAATATGTTGTGGTATCAGTAGGATACCTTCCATTATGCCCAAACGAGTTTAATCTCAATTTAAGCCCCGTAGGGGTATTTTGGTCATTTACCTAAGGCATATATACTACCTGTCATACAACTACTCGAACGATGTGACCATAAGGTCACTTGATGTGTTTGGTCGGATCCTAATGATCGACCAAACGGGTCGGGTTCGAAAGTATAAGCGATTGTTTAGATCGCTTACCTTTACGACCCTATACAAGCACTAAACTAAAGTGACGAGCTAAGCATGTTGAAACATGCTTAACTAAGTTAGAAAAACAAGTTTGGTATCAAAACAAACGGTTTTGATACCCATAAGTAGTTTGGTTACAAAATACGCAAGAATACGTATTCTGGCCGAAACTACGGCTCGTCACTGAGCCTAGATAACGTGGAAATCAGTAGGTATAGTCACTAGGGACTATAACCATCGTGATCACGCTCACGTTATGAAGTTCAAACGAACTTCGCATCGACCTTAAACTGGTCAATGCAGAAAGTCAAACAAAGTTTGACTTTCGGACCCGTAAAGCAATAAAAGAACGAAAGAATACTTACGAAGGGTCCCCGAAAGCTAATCTCGATCAAAATAGCTCAGGTATGAAACAATGGTTCCAACTTAGAGCCTTTTTGATCAGATTTGTGGGTTTTAACAATGAAAGGCATGGGGTATTTATAGTTTTCGGTCCACCGTTAGGATCGTTTCTTGGAGAAGAGGGCACGATCAAGGCTGTACACTTGTCGGGAAGTTGTGGTGCCTAAATTGCCACTAACCATAAGGTATCAACACTTGGCAAGGGATTAGGAAGTGGTTAACAGCTGAAAACAGGCTGTTACATACTCTGCATCTGGTCTGTCATAGGCTAGCGCACCGCTACGCTAAAAGTGTAGCGCACCGCTAGGCTTAAGTTTGGCAGATTTTCACTTTTGGTCCCTGTCATGCATTCAGCCCATTTTCGACACGTTTAAGGCCCGTTAACCCCATTTCAAAGCTCTAAAATGAAGTTAAAGTATAGGGAACTTAAAATGTGTTCAAAAATATCTTGGATGTCGGTTCGTTTGGCCGTACGAACGCGATGTTCGCTTAATTACGACGGAATGCGCATAAGCGCGAAAAACGAATCAAATGACGCGACGAATGGATTTTTCTTAAGGCGAACACTAAATTATAATGTAGTCATGCTTACATAAATTTTTGGATGTCCAGATGTATTCAGAACGTAGGTTATGCGCGAAAATGCAAACTTATGCACTTTTTGACGCTTTTAGTCCCTGATCCTTCTATACTTGATCTTAACATGCTTTCTTGCACTTCGAGCCCTCTAACTTGACTTTTATGGGCCTTAAGACATAACCATACTTTGTTAAGTCCTTGGGTAACTTTATGGTTGCCCGAAAAATCTTAATTTCCAATGTTTACGCTTTTAACCCCTCTCACACGAATTTGATCATAACTTTCTCATACGATAACGAAACTTTATGAAATTTTTATCATGCATTCTAGTGAGCATAATTTACATTTACAAAGCTTCGGGTTTGTCAAAAGGTCACTCAGAGGTATATCTTTAACATGTTGACACATTTAACCCCTGTAGTTTGTAATCTCTCACTTTTAGCTTCGTATGATCCATGATTCATTCGTTTGAAGGTATGAACATTGTGTAGGGTTAATGTTCATTATATTTTATTCACAGTTGACATTTAGAATCCGTATTAACACATACTTTCCATGTTTGTCAACTTTAGTTCTTTTATAACATTCTTTCACACGTTCAAACTTTATGACACGTGTCAACACATTATAGGACGTGAATTTTCGAGGTGTTACATCCTCACCCCCTTAAAATAAATCTCGACCCGAGATTTACTGAAATAAGCAAGGGTACTTTTCTTTCATCGTGGATTCAACCTCCCACGTGAATTCGGGACCTCTACGGGCATCCTATTTGACCTTTACAATAGGTACATGCTTCCTTCGAAGCTTCTTAACCCGTCGATCCTCAATCGACAAAGGTTGCTCTTATTATCATAGTCCTGCATATCATTAAGTGATAGCGCTTTTCGACTTACTTGCGACACGTCGCTAAATCATTAGTGTGGGTCACATTGCGCGTTCCACCAAGTCCTTAATTAGGTCTTAGCTCGTAAGCTATTTAATTTTGATACATTCGAATCCTTCGAATGATTCTATAAACTCAGAGCTTAACTAGCCCGATAATTTAACAAATTTAGCACACCCTTCCAGGGTGATATCCCTTGTTGAACCCTATTTCTTAACAAGAATTTAGGAAGTTTGCTATTTTCATGAATTCTCGATTTCCTGCCGCATACTGGCAACTTAAAATCGAGTACGGATTTATATGATCTTATTTGTTGTTTCCTGGGCAACGTTCAGATCCTTATAATTGGACTTACCAATCTATTGTCCTAACAATAAACGTTTAACATGCCATTTATACCAGGTCTCCAAGGAGCCACCTTGATACTTATATAGCAGTTATTATAGCAAAGCTTATCTTAAGGTGAGATGGTTATTCCAACCATTGCTTACAATTAATCTTAAGAAATAGCTAATCTTTACAGTTAGTCGAGCAAATCGACGATCCTGGGTAGTTGATGGCAATTTCTTAATCGTCGCCTAATTAGGGTTGCGGTGAACAATGCCTTAGCAAAATGAACCGTCTTTCAAAATTTCCTATACCGAATTCTCAGGATATTGAGTTAGGCTATGAATCTCCTATCTTAAAATTTACTTAATCAGGTTTTCGGTTATTCCATAATCAACATGGAGTTCTTACAACACTCTAACCCAAAGTGGGATGTAAATCTTAACTCCACCTGCCTCTAGGGAGGTAAACAGGGTAAACTTAGGAGAAGATAATCTAAGTACAAGGAGGTTGCAGAGATTTCCATATCTCAAGCTCCAGTTCACTCATCGCTGCTTGTGTCGAATAAGTGACACATTTATGTTACTAGTCCCTGAATTCCTAAATCGGGAATATTTACTTGGACAATTATATTATGGATATCTTCTTTGAATACTATTAGTTGACTTTAGTACCATATGATCATTGGGATATCTTTGTGGTTCCATGCATTAAACCTCCATGCTGATCAGACATGGAAATAATCTATGGGACACACTAGGATACGTCAATCCTCATATGACACTTTTATCAAATATAGTTTGGCATTCGCAGGCGATAGAAAACAATGAGAAAATAATTAAAATAATATATGTTGTCGTACTCTATGCAAAGAAAGAGTGCTCTTAGATTTTCGGAAAGATTCCTTTATAAGGATGACTGTTGTGATTTTCTCGAATCACATTTGTCAAGAGTGCTAACACGTTCCTAAGTGTTAACAAGGATCTGAATCTCTTGAGTAGGTTTTACCATCTTGGCCGCGTAGGCTAGGTTTCACCTTTAAGATTCTTTTTAAAATGCATACTGGCCGGGAAGGAAGGATATTTATTTTATTCAGGATTTTTTTTTTATCACAAATCCTAACTCATAAGTTAATAATAGCACAAATGGCCTAGTCACGTAGACAAGTTTTATTTACAAGCCATGATTTCAGAGAATCGAGGCATTATGATTTATCCTAGTTATACAACATTACGGATAGTAAGGTGGCACAAAGGCCTAGTCACATGGACACTTTTAAATTATAAGCTATGATTTCGGAGAATCAAAGCATGAAGGTATTCTGGCACAATAGGCCTAGTCACATGGACACTTTTAAATTATAAGCTTTTAAATTTCGGAGAATCAAAGCAGTTGAGGTTTGAACCTAGTTCATTACCTTGACAGGGAGTCATTGCTACCACTGTATTTTGGCTCATGTGGAAATGAGCAAGGCCCGTAAGCACTATATTACCACGTATGGTTAAAATATGATCATCTTAATTGATGACGTAAACCCAGGATTCAGGGATCATTAAACTGGGTTAGGGATCTTTTTAAGAATCCTATATAAAAATGACGTGTGTGATTTTAAATGAATCACATCTGCCAGGAGTGTTAACATGTTTTAAGATGTTAACAGAGAATTGAATCTTTTTAACAGGTCTTACCATCTTGGCCAGGTCTTTATAAGGACACTCAGGCTAGGTTTCACTCTTGAGATTCTTTTAATATTTATCGCAGAACAATTTTAAATTGAGGTGTAAATATGGATCTGAATCTAAATTGCGGAACTGCCATCTTGGCCGGTCTTAATATGACCCGAAGCTAGGTCTTGTCCTTTTTGGATTTTTCCATTTTATTATAATGGTAGATCTTATAATATAGGAATGATATTTAAATATAGTCATTCCTTTAAAATTTAAACAAGTATATGGTTGCCCTAAGCGGGACTTGAAAGTAAAAGACAAATATGTCCTTATAAGGACTATTGAGGAAACGATTTTCAGCAAAGGAGTTTCCTCTTTATTCAATTCCTGAATGCTTTCTCCTTGGTTGCACGTCTCATCTTGGTCGCGGTACAAAGCTCAGCATTTCAAGGCTCCGGGTGTGGAGAACTCCCATTACGGCTTCTTCGCTTGGCGACGTATCCAATAAAAATTTTGGAAGCAAAATTTTCAGATTAGGATTGAGAATGATCCTATGTTAAGTCTAGACTCAGAAGTTTAGATTGTGCAATTGTGTAACTGAGATTAAACACAAAAGGCTAGTGTTTAATTCACTCAGTGTTGGCTCTGATACCAACCTGTCACACCCCGATTTCCACGTGTCACCGGTGGGCCCGGTGGGGAGTATCGTGACGTCATGGTTGGCAACGTAATAGTCAAACAACACAATATCAACATGCACAGCGGAAGCAATTTAAAGTATGATACAACCGAATTTATTATTGTAATATCAATTGTCACAATATTCGGAAGTTTATCCACAGAAGGATCGAACATAAAATGGAAACAATAGTTCAACAGACTTTTAGGCATCTTAAGCTTGCGAGACTTCTATTGATGCTAAGGAGACATATCCAGCCAATTTCGTATAGTACCTGCATTTAGCCTTTTTGGAAAATACGTCAGTTTACACTGGTAAATACATTCAACTGACTCATTTTGGAAAAAGAGTTTGTAAATTGTTTTGGATGCACATGGCACAAAATATCTTGACACATTGATTAAAATGCACAGAGGCAAAATTAATCTTTTTAACTTGGGAGAATTATTTAATATTATAATCTTGTGAACGATTTACATGTTACTTATGCGTTCAGTAGCCCGGAATGTATCCGGGTTAAAGATCAATAGACACACCACTGTAAGTGAGTTATACACGGGAGTACGCCTACACCCCGTGCTCAGGTCGTGGCAATCTCGTAAGATAATGCCGAGGATATCCGGGACATGGTCATTAACCCCCCAAAGGCTGTAAAGTAAACACATCTGTTTAAAACGAGCCGATCAAATTATTCAATTAACCACTAAGCGTGGAAGATTTGATGCTCGATCAAGCGGTACGCTATGTACCGTAACCCAAGCCCGTATAGGGAAAATAAGTTAAAAGTATTTACCTGAGCTAAATATAAATTCAATCCCAGCCGTATATCAATCAGCAAGTACAGATAGCTTTTACTGGGCTCCTAATCTGGAACGAAGGTTTTTAACAACCTATTAGAATCCTAACGGGTCTTTAATTAAGCTTAAGCTTAGACCGGCTAGTTTCAAAGATACGGTTCGTACGCACGATTAAGCGAAGACCGGATAGAATGTGATTCTGACCCGACAAGTTTGAAGACTTGTTTAATATGGGTTTACTATTCACATTCTGGATTTTGAGATAAAACCGATAAGGTTTGACCCGTTTCGGCTAATTTATGTAAACTAGTTACATAAACCGAACCGAACGCGCATGAAGCGTAACGGGTATCCGTAAGAGTCATTTACAGGTTTCCTTAGTTAATATGCCTTAAATATGTTGTGGTATCAGTAGGATACCTTCCATTATGCCCAAACGAGTTTAATCTCAATTTAAGCCCCGTAGGGGTATTTTGGTCATTTACCTAAGGCATATATACTACCTGTCATACAACTACTCGAACGATGTGACCATAAGGTCACTTGATGTGTTTGGTCGGATCCTAATGATCGACCAAACGGGTCGGGTTCGAAAGTATAAGCGATTGTTTAGATCGCTTACCTTTACGACCCTATACAAGCACTAAACTAAAGTGACGAGCTAAGCATGTTGAAACATGCTTAACTAAGTTAGAAAAACAAGTTTGGTATCAAAACAAACGGTTTTGATACCCATAAGTAGTTTGGTTACAAAATACGCAAGAATACGTATTCTGGCCGAAACTACGGCTCGTCACTGAGCCTAGATAACGTGGAAATCAGTAGGTATAGTCACTAGGGACTATAACCATCGTGATCACGCTCACGTTATGAAGTTCAAACGAACTTCGCATCGACCTTAAACTGGTCAATGCAGAAAGTCAAACAAAGTTTGACTTTCGGACCCGTAAAGCAATAAAAGAACGAAAGAATACTTACGAAGGGTCCCCGAAAGCTAATCTCGATCAAAATAGCTCAGGTATGAAACAATGGTTCCAACTTAGAGCCTTTTTGATCAGATTTGTGGGTTTTAACAATGAAAGGCATGGGGTATTTATAGTTTTCGGTCCACCGTTAGGATCGTTTCTTGGAGAAGAGGGCACGATCAAGGCCGTACACTTGTCGGGAAGTTGTGGTGCCTAAATTGCCACTAACCATAAGGTATCAACACTTGGCAAGGGATTAGGAAGTGGTTAACAGCTGAAAATAGGCTGTTACATACTCTGCATCTGGTCTGTCATAGGCTAGCGCACCGCTACGCTAAAAGTGTAGCGCACCGCTAGGCTTAAGTTTGGCAGATTTTCACTTTTGGTCCCTGTCATGCATTCAGCCCATTTTCGACACGTTTAAGGCCCGTTAACCCCATTTCAAAGCTCTAAAATGAAGTTAAAGTATAGGGAACTTAAAATGTGTTCAAAAATATCTTGGATGTCGGTTCGTTTGGCCGTACGAACGCGATGTTCGCTTAATTACGACGGAATGCGCATAAGCGCGAAAAACGAATCAAATGACGCGACGAATGGATTTTTCTTAAGGCGAACACTAAATTATAATGTAGTCATGCTTACATAAATTTTTGGATGTCCAGATGTATTCAGAACGTAGGTTATGCGCGAAAATGCAAACTTATGCACTTTTTGACGCTTTTAGTCCCTGATCCTTCTATACTTGATCTTAACATGCTTTCTTGCACTTCGAGCCCTCTAACTTGACTTTTATGGGCCTTAAGACATAACCATACTTTGTTAAGTCCTTGGGTAACTTTATGGTTGCCCGAAAAATCTTAATTTCCAATGTTTACGCTTTTAACCCCTCTCACACGAATTTGATCATAACTTTCTCATACGATAACGAAACTTTATGAAATTTTTATCATGCATTCTAGTGAGCATAATTTACATTTACAAAGCTTCGGGTTTGTCAAAAGGTCACTCAGAGGTATATCTTTAACATGTTGACACATTTAACCCCTGTAGTTTGTAATCTCTCACTTTTAGCTTCGTATGATCCATGATTCATTCGTTTGAAGGTATGAACATTGTGTAGGGTTAATGTTCATTATATTTTATTCATAGTTGACATTTAGAATCCGTATTAACACATACTTTCCATGTTTGTCAACTTTAGTTCTTTTATAACATTCTTTCACACGTTCAAACTTTATGACACGTGTCAACACATTATAGGACGTGAATTTTCGAGGTGTTACAAAATTGCTCAGGATTTTAAGACAAATCTGCGCCCCACCAACACCATCGTAGATCTGAATCGCCTCTCTCTCTGTCTCTAAACCTCGGGGGTAGCCGATTTATGCCCTTAAGAAACTTGGAGAGGTAAATTAAGCCACTTGAGTTTCGCCGGAGCTCGCAGGATGACGGTGGGTCACCGGATCTAACCACCATCGTCGCTTGATCTTTGTTAAAATCCCCCACAAAAAGAAGCAGGTGTGGTCACGAGCCACCACAGTCCCTAACAGGCGGTTATCATCGTGGTAACTAGAATGGTGGTGGTGTGGCTGGAGGTGTGTGAGAGAGAGGAAGAGAGATGAAGTTGTGTGTGTATCTTTTTTATGAAAATAACATATACATATATATAACTGATTAAATGGGCAGGTTTAATAAATGATCTATTATAAAATTAGGAAAAGACCAAATTGCCCCTGACTTAACAGAGGTGAATGGATGGAGTTAAGTCAGTTGGACCAAAATGGCAACGATGAAACCTTTTTGGATCCAGATGTTAAAAATCAAACATTTGGACTAAAGTGGCAAAATGACCCAAACCACAGGGACTAATGTAGGATCGTTTGTAGACCCGAACGAGTCGTTCAGAAGAGTTTATCTCAGTTTGAGCGGCGGAAACGAACAAACCGAGTTCAATTTAGCAAGATTTACACTTTAAACTGTTGTTTCTATTGATTCGATGACATTTACAACCTGACAACACTTCGGCAGCACTTCGTTGCAAACCGGAAGAAATCTCTGAATGTTACAAATGATTTAGCTTGAAGGCTATTTATAGTGGTGTTGATTTAGCTTGAAATGACACATGCCACTTTCAAGGGAAATCACCACGTTCAAGCTAAATTACCTTAAACACATTCTAAAACGTATAACATATCTAACATTTTTAGTCCTAGACTCGATACAAGACGAAGTCGACAGACGCATGCACCAACAGACTCCCCCTCGAATGTTGACGAGTCTTAAGTGTCGAGTCTTCGCATCTTCAATCTTCATCAGTCCTTTTGAACTCTTTAAAGTATCTGACGTTGTAAAGCATCCTCAAATCTTCTCTCTTTTCTTTTCTCTTCAGCATTAACAAACTCCCCACGAACAATCTCTACTCGGATATCTTCAGACTCCCCCTTTCGATATGCTGGGATCGCTGTCTGGAATTCGCTATCTGCAACCTTTAAATCAATCTTCACTCTAATCTGCACATACTCTACCCCACAATAAATCTTCTGATGACCATTTATAGAGCAAATTTTAAAATGATTCAACATTTATAGACATTGATGAACCACTTGCAGAAATATCAATTTCATTTTCAAAACAACACACTCTCCCAAACCATCTGTTCATCATGTCTAGCACTCGGAATTTTGAAAATTAGCTCTTCAACACCAGTTGTCAAAAATCTTTTTGAATTTTTCAAAAATTTATGCTAAAACACACTGAAACTCTTTTTGGATTTTTATATAACAGAAATGAAATACAGCAAAGAAATATTTACAAACAATATTTTTGTGAGTTTGTGTAAGAGGATCATATCAGTTTATGAGACAAATCACCAACACCGTTAAGCTTTAAACATTTTAAGTTTTAAACGATTCACTTAGATTGTCAGTATACTGATCCACTTAAATTTTCACACAAAGTTCAATTGTTTCGAGATACGAGATTAATGTCTTAGATACTTAAACTTATTCGCGTGTCCCACCTCAGAATATACTCCCGTATCCAGATCCCAATAATCAGTCTTACAGGTAATTATGACACCAATGATATCTGTATATAAATTAGGTAATGCGAGGGCCGAGGGATCTCAGGTCGATACTTCCGTATACGCAGAGAGATATCAGCTTCGACTTTAAGGAATGTCCCCTTTAGAGGATCTTTTAGCTACAGTAGCAGCGACTATCAATTTTATTGTTTCATCAGCATGCTGAGGGTTTATGCTATGTTTCAAGCATTGCGGAAAGTATTATCCAAGGACTAGGTCAGAACTACCGTTCAGCAGAAGTCCTGGAATAATACCCCAGACATCATTGAGTATAAAGACCTAGTATATCAGATTATGAGACCTTTCAAACAAGATTTCGGGGGTTACCCATATATCCGAGAGATGTTACCCATGAATTAAGCAAGTTTGAAATTTAGGTTTATATCTCGTCACAATCTACTAAATGTGCAAAAACCTACTCACACATCCACAGTGAGATCGTTTATCACATTTGACTTTCCATTTCTTTAGCATGTTGTGATAGTCCACTGATGTACTATCATTTCCTCTTTTTGCACAACAAAACTCTTTTTCATTTTATCATGTTTTTGGCTTTTTTCAAATTTTCAAATGTTTTTGAATTTTCTGAAAATTTTTACTCCCCCTAAAATGCAAACACATTTTAGGAAATTTGAAAACAAACTCTACAATAAAGTGACAACCGATATCAAATCGCTTCAATTCGCCATCCACTTGGCATAAACAATCAGAACTCCCCCTTACAACAAACTATTTTCCCATTGTGATTTCAAAACACTTAAGTTTGTTTTAATCAAATGGTTTTTCCGGAAAATAAGTTTGATTTTACCAATTGTAGGTTAGGGGTGTGGCTCATCACATTGTCTTTCAAAATATCACTTGTAAGCATGGTCCAATCAAGTTCAACTTAATGACCTTGATTAACCACTTGTCAATGAAAACCTCTTTCAACCACTTACAGGTTCATTTCACCAACCATAATCACTTGTAAATCGAAATATAACAATTTAAATATACCACCTGTACTTTACCAACTGTACCACATGTAGGATCATTTGCTAAGAAAAATGCCGATACCTGCTCCACTCTTACCAACCTGGGAGCTCCGGCAAGTCAGGAATTTATGGTGAAAATGCTGTCACCCAAGCCTGACCAGCCTTGGGTGATTTTGGCGGCAAACATCTGTCCCACCAACATTTTGATTTGTAAAATTCTTTAGTATCCTTCACTTTCCTGTCAACCATTTTTCCAAAAATATGTTTAACATTTCCATTAAAAACCTTCTCAACATCAAAATCTCCCTTATCAGCGAAGAATTGATTTGAGATCTCTACCTTTCCCACTTTCTTCATCAAATTTTCCTTTGACAATGACGGAAAGTTTTCCTCGTTCATCTCAGGAACGGAATTCACAACCTTTTTCTCAACCAAAGACTCCTCTGATTTTATGGAATCAGATTCATTGTCAGAATTACCCTCAGATTTAACCACCCACTTTTGTTTACTCAAATCACCTCTTCTTTTGTAAAACCTTTTTGAACTTTCTCCTTCCTCAGAAGTAGAATTTTCAAACTTTTTAACATTTTTCACAGGTTGTTCTTTCTTATCAACACAAGTCTTTCTCAAAACAGAGTTAGAAGAAACTTCCTGTTTTTGGTAGTTGGTCTTGGGGCAATTCCAAGCTATATGTCCAACTTCTTGGCATTTGAAACAGATTCTTCTGTCAACTCTTTCAGCAAACCTTCTCACATTCTTCTTCACTTCAGCAAGAAACTCCTGATTGGACTGCTTCCAAAACGGTTTCTTCTGTTCATCCTCTGAACTTCCTCCTGAAACAAATTTTGTTTTTGGTTTATAAGTTTTCTGATTTTTATAATTTTCTGAAGAATGGAAACCTAATCCATTCTTTTTGTAATTACGGTTATGGTTTGGTTTCTTTCGATAACCTGAACCAGAACTGTAACCCTTTTTCTTGTTCAATCTCTGTTGAACTCTTGAAGTGTACTTTTTAGGTTTTTCAGCAAGATTTAAATCTTTTATTTCAGAAATATTAATTTCTGACAATTTGAAAACCTGTTTGATCATTTCAGTTTTGACACTTCTTATTGGAAATTCCTCATCAGAATATAATTTGTCTGAATCAAACAAAGTATAAACCACTTTGATTGACCCGTCATTCAAATTAGATTTTGATAATAGAAATTCTCTATTATAAACCCTGTTAACCGGTGAACTCGGACTCTTTTCTGACAAACTCGGACTATTTTCTGACGAACTCGAACTCTCAGATTTAGACTCCGACTTTAACTCTTCATCCATATCCAACACCTGATCAACAACTTTCTTTATTAACTCAGACTCATGATCAGTGTCAGACTCTGTGAATGTAACATCAATATTGTCTGGTAATTCATCAATGATTTCAGACTTTAACTTGATGTTGACTGCCTTTTTTAGACGCTCCTCGTTAGGATTCCTTGGAGAATAAGTTTCATGGATCGGGGGCGGACATCTGTTATACTTGACACTTGGTTTCTTACCAGTATCAGTATCTTCAGTCTTTTTATCCATGAACGCTTCCAGACCTGCAACAGTAGGATAAACACGATCAATCAGATAATCACATGTTGTATAACTCAACAGTAATCGTTTAATCCTTTCACTTTCGATCTTTTCAAGTTCCACTTCTTTCTTCAGCTTAGCACAGTCTTCAATATATTCATTGATAACACTCTGCTTTGTCATTAATGTTGCGCTCATCTTTTCCATTGCCTTTTCAATTTCTGTATTTGTCTTTTTCAGACGATCAACTGTGTTGTTAAGCACATCATATGACTCCTTCACATACTTCACATCAGACAATAAATCTTCTTTAATCTTCTCTAATTCAGCAATCTTCTTATTTTTTTCTTCACAAACTTTGCAGAATTCAGAACATTTCTCGCAAGGTTTAGTGATCTCAACCACCTTTTCAACTATCTTTTCGACTTCGACAGTCTTTTCAACTTCAACAAGTTTCTCGACCTCAACAATCTTTTCTATTTCAACAATCTTTTCGACTTCAACAAGTTTTTCAACTAATTTTTCAACTTCAACGATCTTCTCAATCTCGACAATCTTTTCAACTTCGACAAGTTTTTCAATTTCAACAATCTTTTCGACCTCAACAACCTTTTCAACAACTTTCTCTACTTCGACAATTTCTTCTCCTGCTTCTGTCTTTTCAGCAGCTTGCATTTTTGCTGCTTCCAGCTCTTTCTTCAATCTTGCCATCTTCTTCTGGTACAACATCTCCATTTTATCTGCAAAAAACAAATTAAAACTAGTTAGATCAATGCCTTTTCTAGCTTTGTTGAGATGTTCTTCCTCATCATCGGTATCCACATCGCTTCCAAGATCAGGAAATATCGGGATTCTTTTCTCACTAGCCTCTTCATCTAGTATTCTAGCAACAAAGCCTGAATCAGATGGAATGTATTTGTCCCAACTAAATCCCTCTGCAACTTTTTCATCATCTTGATGAATCAGTAAAGCTTTCTTCTTTCCATCATTAGTAGCATGAGCATGTGTAATTTGAGGTTGTTGAGTAGTCTGATGGAAAATTGATTTCTGATAATAATTGTTTCTATCTTGATTCCCGGTAGCTTCTTTACTTTTGCACTCTCGTTTAAAATGACCTTTTCCTTTACAACGGAAACAGGTAACCTTTGATTTATCAAATCCCAATGGAGAGGTAGCCATTCCTCGAAATTCATCCCTACCAGTAATCTCTTGAAACTTTTCAGCTCTCCTCCAAGCACTTGCTAAGCACCATTTGATATCCATCACTTCAAGTTCTTCAGCATCAATTTGGTCGTAATCTTCTTTGGTAAGCATTGGATTGCCAATCTTCCCATCGATCAAACTTTCGTAAGATTCTAACATAGTAACCAGTGATGCCATATGCTGCTTGGCAACTTCTGGAGACAAATTCTGACCATTTTGAATGTTTAAGGTAACATTGCACTGAAAATTTGTTGAGTTTTGTCGTTGAGAACTTGATGTTGTGCTATTTGGATCAAAGCTTGAGAATGATGAAGATCCACCACTTTGAGTCACATTACTACTCTTTGTTCCAGATGAACTGTCAGCACTAAAACCAGTTTGAATCTTTGGGCTAGGGCTGGGAGTAGCCTCAAACTTGTTCCCTCTGTAATACAAACTGACATCTTGTTTTGCATTTGGATTCGTCATTATAGCAGTCTTTTGAATATCCAGCTCTTGTTCCTCAATCTTCTGGATAAACTATGCCAAGTTCATACTCTCAGTCTTCCTCATGAGTTTCACAATCATCAGATAAGTTCCCCACTTTTGTTGGGGTAATGCCTCTGCTAACTTATCAACCCACTCATCATCATCTTTCTGAATATCCAATCTTTTCATTTCTAGAACCAGATGACAGTATCTATCTATCGTTTCCTTTGTAGTTTCATGATCAAATGTAGTAAATATGTCAAACGACTTCTTCAATAAGGCCTTTTTGTTTTTGATCATATCAGCACTCCCTCGGAATTTCTGAAGTAAAGCTTCCCAGATTGATCTAGCAGTTCCATTATGTTGAAGTAAGACAAAGATGTCTTCTTTAACTGCTTGCTGTAAAATGCTGATCATCATCTTTTCACTAGTGTACTTCAACTTATCAGCTTCAGTAAAATCATTGAAACCCTTTTCCAAACCACGTTCATTCTTTGGTTTCTCGTAATCTTTCAGTAAAGAACACCAAGCATCGAATCTGTAAGCCTGAACCCAATTCTCAAAACGGTTTTTCCAACCCTGAAAATCTTCGATATACATCAACTTTGGTGGTTTCTGATGCGTTCCCGTTTCATTCTCACTGTATAAATTCTCAGCAGCAGTGACATGAGCAACTGGTGTGGCAAACGCATTGTAGAATTCGGTATCCATGATTCGGTAGCAACTTGAATCTCTTGACAAGTACCTGACAATACAATCAAACAAAATACAATCAGTTTAACAGTTAATCAACTAATTGAAACAAACTTGTACTCGGACTGATGATTTTCAGTGCGGACTGAATGTTGACCAACTGTACGAACTGAATGTTGACCAACTGTGCTGACTGAATGACCCGAATTGAATCCAAACAACCTGACCCTTTGAAACCTTTGACCTCCAAATCGTACTAACTGAACCTTTTTAACCGACTTGAACACACAAAACGACCTGACTGACGAACGTACTGATCAATCCGTGCAAACCGACTAAACTCCAAACCTGAACCTCAGTTAATCTTTGTGTGAAATTGAGTGTCTAAACCACACGATCTGACAACTGACAATCGACAACTTTAACCAAACAATATTAATTGTCAAACAAATAAGAATGTGCCGATAACAATGGATACTATCACATACAAATGACAATTTTAACACATTTCGATGAAACAAGTTTTCACATGTATTGAGCTGATATCACATGTATTGGATACTATTAAAAAATATCACATGTATTGAATCGAACAATATTGACTAATCAAATCCACTTAAAACGACAAATTATCACTTTAACATATGATATCATATATTCATATCTCTTGCAAATCTCTTTATGCTATTGGATCGATACAAAAGCACATCATATGTACTTACACACACCCATCACATGCAATATCTTCAATTTCCAATACCTATAAAGCAACTGACAATTTTTTTATGAAATCACATGCAACACTGAAATGGTACTTATCCTAAATTCAAGTGATGATGTTTGTCTGACAAAAATATTAATCACATGCAAACCAACACAAACCACATGATCTCTTGTCCCAATCAACTGACACCTTCGATTAGAAAATCACATGAATCGATAATCTTTCACACAAATAAATGTACTTTCAAGTGAGATTACATGAATTTTCAAACAGAAATACTTGCGGTTTCAAGCAGAATAACCCAAAAAGTTTCAATCGAAATGTCAAATAATTGTTTTGAAGCGAAATCAACACTTTTGTGCACACTCAAGCGAAATCAACTAAACATATGTCATATTTTTCAAGCGAAATCTGACAAAATGTTAACTTTCAAGCGAAATCATGCAATAATCTCAAGCGAAATCGGATCAAAATGTCAACACTCAAGCGAAATCAACCCATAAACTCAAGCTAAATCATAATGACATCATCATTTCGATCTGATTTTGGTCCGATTGAACAAGTAAATGATCGAATTAAGTTCTGAAACTTTCAAGGGTTTGTTAAAACATATTTTCGTACAATATGTGAGAATTTGAGCCGATTTTAACCGTAAAAATTTGTTAATTTTGAAAAGGAGTAGAAATCAGAAAAATGAAGCTGAATTGGTAAGAACTCTTCCTCCTGAGCTCTGATACCACTTGTAGGATCGGTTTGCAAACCCGAACGAGTCGTTCAGAAGAGTTTATCTCAGTTTGAGCGGCGGAAACGAACAAACCGAGTTCAATTCAACAAGATTTACACTTTAAACTATTGTTTCTATTGATTCGATGACATTTACAACCTGACAACACTTCGGCAGCACTTCGTTGCAAACCGGAAGAAATCTCTGAAAGTTACAAATGATTTAGCTTGAAGGCTATTTATAGTGGTGTTGATTTAGCTTGAAATGACACATGCCACTTTCAAGGGAAATCAACATGTTGATTTAGCTTGAAACTGTCATGAGACACTTTCAAGGGAAATCACCACGTTCAAGCTAAATTACCTTAAACACATTCTAAAACGTATAACATATCTAACATTTTTAGTCCTAGACTCGATACAAGACGAAGTCGACAGACGCATGCACCAACAACTAAAATGGCATTTAACTCTTTTTTTAATTTATACATTCGAAACTCATATAAGCTGAGTGTTATTATTTATTTTTTTTCTTAAAAATTAATAATTTATTATAATAGCATAGCAAATAAAAATGTCATTCTTCAAAATTCAGAATATGGAATTTAAATTTAAAAATGTCATTAAATTTCAATAGGCTAAACCATCCACTAAAACATATACAGAAATTTGGAAAAGCCTTTAAACACCTTGGGAGGGGGAGATCTTGGGTTCAATTCCCATAGACAGCAGGGAATAAAAGAAATTTGTCATTAAAAAAAACATATAAAGAAGCATTTAATACCCGGTCGGGTTTTTTAATACCCGGTGCGGGTTTTTTTCCAACCCGAACCCGGGTACATAGGGTATACATTTTTGGTAGAAAACCCGGACCGACCCGGTTTTTCAAAAAACCCGATTTTGTAAAACCCGATCCTACCCGAACCCGGTTCCATGCCCGGAACCGGTTTTTCAAAAAACCCAATTTGTGCACCACTACTTACTGCTGTTTTTTAGTCATTTGTACTTCACACCTTACTGATATTTTTTTTATAGTCATTATGTGCAATTAGATTTTTTTTTGTTATAAACTTGTTACATAAAACGTTATTGTTGTTTTTATAGTCAACATAATTGCTTACCAAAGCATGCTGAAAACGAAAATTGATGCAATATGCGAAGGAAACCGGGACATGTGGGAACAAATGAGAGAGTATTACAACTCAGGGCAGCCTTATGATACCGTCGAAGTAGATGCTGGGGGTGGAGATCTGAGTTTCGGTAACAACCTGGCAATACAATTCGGCAATGCTAGAAACTTGACTGTAACGTCAGCGGACTCTTATGGTAAGTTTTACAAATTTAACAGAAGTGTGGGAGTACAATACATATTGCACATAAAGAAAACGAACCTTACAGACTTTCGGATATTATAAAACTGGCACGCAAAAACAAGTTAATATTGACCGAAAAGTTGACTTTCTTGACCTGGGAATACCCCCTATGTATAAATAGAAGAGGAGGTAAGGGCTGTTTGTTTGCCTCTTAATCAGGCTCTTAATGGTTTATCACTTAATGGTTCAGACTGTTTGTTTCACGAGCAGATGTCTGAATGGTTCAGACATTTGCCTCTGAACGGTTAAGCATTACATTTGCCTCTGAACGGTTAAGCATTATACAGTCTCTTAATGGTTCAGACCTTTTACTGGTTCAACACTGAATTGGTCAAACATTCGTAGAGACTTTCCAGACAACAATGACCTCTTCTATTTTTGGTGTTATATTGGGTTGTGAAGTCCATGATTAAACGCTAATATAGGCAAACTTGACCCCTAATAGACCTCTTCTATTTTTGGAAGCAAAACATGTCTCAGCAATTCCACCAAATTATCCAAAACTTTTGAAACCCCCTTTAGTATTCTACAAACCTATCTCTATCTTTCTCTCTCTAAACAGTTCTAGAGAGAGGAGGAGGTTGATCATGATCTACAAACTTTGTTAACAAAGGTCATGATCATTTCATCTCTTTCTCTGTCAATCAACAACATTCCCCACATCAACAATTTCGGTCTCTCTTCCTTTCTTAAATTATCGAAACAATGGCATTGTCGGAAAGATCGTTACAGAAATTTGTTATCGAAGAAATGGGAGTATTCACGCATTTCCTGTTATGGGCCATTCTCGAATGGATATTGATCGCGTCTCTTTACATCGATGGGTTTATTGCGTTCATGACAAGTATGTTTGCGAATATCTTCGAGCTGGAACCACCATGCGTGCTTTGCACACGGGTTGACCATGCACTCGTGCGTAATGACCCGAAGACATACTACAACGAATCCATATGCGAATGTCACCAAAAAGACATATCTTCTTTAGCTTTTTGTCATGTTCATAGAAAACTTTCTGATATTCAAAACATGTGTGAGGGTTGTCTTCTCTCGTTCGCAACCGAAAAAGAGAAGTCCTTCGTTGGGAGTCAGCAAAAGGACGATGACGGGTTTAATGATGATGGCGAAAGCACTCTTGATGTGAAAAGGTGTTCGTGCTGTGGCGAGCCTTTGAATACAAGAGCTTCGACAAAAGATTATTCTAGAAGCTTTTCGAACGTTCGTGCTTCTATAATAGCAACAAGTTCTCCAAGGGTGATTTCTTCTCCAAAGGCGATAACGTGTTTCACACCAACATGGAAAACTGATGAGTCGCGATATACAGAGCTGAAATTTGTGTCTGATAGCGAACTAGATATGCTACCAGATTCCGAAGGAAACGAAGAGTCTTGCAGAACTCCAGATTTACTAAAAAGCAACAATTTCTTCGGGATCGCACTCACTGATTCAATGGCCGTTAGTCCGAGGTTTACTGGCAGAGCTCCCAAAAAAGCATCATTAGAAAAATCCAAGTTGTCAGAAACAAACGATGAAACGTCAGGAGACGGTGATTCAACTCTCAAGCAGTTGAAAAAACAAGCGCGTTTGGACCGAAAGGCACTTCAGTCATTGTCAATGGAGCTAGAAGAAGAAAGGAGTGCATCTGCGGTTGCAGCTAACAACGCAATGGCAATGATCACACGGTTACAAGCGGAGAAAGCATCTGTTCAAATGGAAGCGTTACAGTACCAAAGAATGATGGAAGAACAAGCTCAATACGATCAAGAAGCGATTCAAATACTTCAAGATATGTTAGCTAAGAGAGACGAACAAGTTAGAGTTATGGAATCAGAACTCGAGAGCTACAGAGAGAAATATGGAGACGTTAGGAAAGTAGGTATGGATGAATGTGAAGCTGAAGCTGATGAATATTACCATGAGTGGAGATCTCAAACTTCGTCATTTTTTGGTGAGAAATCTCCAGAGCCCGTGACCCCGTTTGAACACGATTATGAAGAGCCCGTTAGCCTGTTTGGAAACGAGCCCCCAAGCTCATCACCAATGGATTTCAAGGAGTCAAGGGCTCATGAGGAAGATGATGAAAGCCACTCCGGAAGATCAGTAGAAAACGAAGGGGATACATACGAGGAGCCATTGTTAGATTTTGAAAATGAAAAACATCAGCTTTATAGTATGTTGAGGGATCTTGAAAACCACATGGAGTCATCTTCATTGGAAGATGAAGATGAAAATACAGGTAATAACTAATAAAACAATTTATGTATTTCATTTAGAATTATTAAGTGTTTTTATTTGACGATTTGCTTGTCGATTTGCAGCGCAAGAAAGTAGGGTAGCCCTAAAAAGAGAGGTATCGCAAATTAAGGAAAGATTAAGAGTCTTAGAAGCAGATAGTGGATTCTTAAAGCATACTGCAATGACACTTCAGAAGGGCGAAAAAGGAGCGGAACTCTTAACAGAGATAGCCCAACATCTAAGGAAGTTGTGTCACTCAGAAGACATAAGCACAAAAACTACCTAAAGTTCTCCAAAACTTAATTGTATGCTAACTACCAATATTAACCTCTTAAAACAGTTTAGTTCCTCTTTGTGTTCTTTAAGGTTTCTAAAGCTTCCTCGCTATTTCAATTTCTGTTTCAGCTTCACTGACTTCCACTAAATAAAAAATTCATGTTACATATATTGTTCCAGTATGTTTTATACATCATGTGTTCTTTTTTCGTCGCCATTTTAATACACATACATGCATTTTAAATAAAATAATCATAAATACACTTTTAAATCTGGAGAATACAACAGTTTGTTAACGAGTACATCTTACAGAATCAGTCAGAAAGAAAAACAAGATAACATGTAAAGGCATTTCTCTCAGTAGTCTTTGGTCTAATCAGGGTTGACCAGAAATGCAATTTTTTACAGATGATATAATACAGAGCTTAAGTATCAATAGGAATATGATATAAGTTCATATATTATACGTATATTATCTTACATACCTCAGAAAGTCTCTCACATTTCCACTGTTAATGCAGGATTTCTTAGTTTCTGGTTGACTAACAACAGCATGCTTCATGTTGACTTTCTTTATGTTGCTCTTTCAAAGCTACTTCCTAATTGCATATGAAGCCACTCTGGTTGTGATTCTTGGCCGAATTCCCGTGCTGCTTGTGACCCGAAAAGAAGTCCAGCTGCATCAAACGGTGGCGGGCCAAGCTGCTACACAAAGGTTAAATTATATCACAATTTGATAATAACTTAATAAGCATTTATGGTTAATCTTAAAAAGTCAAACCTATTACTTTCCAACTCCCAATCTGACATTAATTTTAGAGTAAAATGCCATTTTCGTCCATGAGGTTTGGCTAGTTTTGTGACTTTCATCCAAAGGTTTGTTTTTCCACATTTGGATCCAAAAGATTTGAAATCTTGCCATTTTCATCCGGTCGTTAACTCCATCCATTTTTTTCCGTTAAGTCAGGGGTATCTCCGTCTTTTTTGCTAACTTAAAGGGCATTCGGTCTTTTTCACTTTATGTAAGAAGACCGAATACCCTGAAAAGGACCGATTTGCCCTTTAAATTAACAAAAAAGACGGAAATACCCCTGACTTAACGGAGAAAAATGGATGAAGTTAACGAGCTGGATGAAAATGGCAAGATTTTAAACCTTTTGGATCCGGATGCAGAAAAACAAACCTTTAGACAAAAGTCGCAAAACTGGCCAAACCTCAGGGACGAAAATGGCATTTTACTCTTAATTTTATTTTACTTCAATTATCTACAAAACGGTTTCATATGGTTTAATTTGGTACATCGATTTTTCTACACCAATAAACGTTCCTTGCTAACTAAAAATTTATATGATAGCTTGTTGACTTCCAAAAGTCCGAAGATAAAAAGTCATCAAGGAATCAGAGTAAAGCAATAACCCAAGCAAGTGAAAACAAGATCCACATAAGTGCTGCTGCAGGGTGGTCCAAACTCCATACAACAAGATAAAGCTTGAGGATGACGAAAGCATGTGGTCCAAAAGTAATATCGGTTCATCAAACTCATTTGTAGATTTGTAGCAGACTATGCAAATGGCTACAAACGATTCTGTAGAGATCATGAGGATATGGTCCTCGAGCTAGATGATATGATTGTGTCGTTTTATTCACTTATAGCATGTATACCACAAACAATGTACATTGGATATAGAATTTGGTTTTGACTGTAAACCGTTCATTACATAAAAATTAAAACACAATATATAACCAAACGAGGCCTAAGACAATAAAACACATTATGGTACGAAAGTTGTATAAATGTCACATATGATAAAAGGTGTTGCAATACTTACTTCTTTTGTAGGAAACCCTTCAATAGGAGAGTTCATCCTTGTATTTACAGCTTCAAGCTTCATAGATAAGAACTACAAACATCAAATACATTAAAAACATGATCAATTTTTTCATAAATTAGGTGTATGATGTAATTATTAAATCGGAACCAAAATATGTTGAAAGAAGTACCTCGACTTGATGTTGTAGAGACTGGATGTAGTTGATTATTTCATCAAGTACAAGTGCTTTTCCTATAACCTAATAGACATAGTAATCAAGAAAAATATCAACAATCACATACCAAACAATATTTGAATTGCCTAATTTTTAAAACCAATTTATCAGAATTTGAGGAAACCTTCAAATTAAATAACCTTTTTTGTGTACTTAAGGATTCAGCTCATCTTAACAAACATATATACAAAAAAACAAACCCAAAAACGACACGGATGCACACCTTATTACACCCCGGGACCAAATCTTGAAGAATCTTCATCCTTTCACTAATCTTTTCTCTCCTAGCCTGAAAACAAACAAGTTCATAAGTTTATAACATCAGTACCGATTAAAGAAACATATCAATTAAAACATATATTAATTCATTAAGACGTGAAAGTAATTACTCGCTCGGCAAGACTATGGCTATCAGTAGCTTGACCCCTTCTTGCTCTAACATGGATATAATCTTTAGGCGGTTCATTCGGTTTACCACTTTGCTCAGCTGCACCCTTACTACGCGATCCCGAACTCCCTTCACCGTCAACTTTCAAACCGCCCAATCCGTCTTTCGATCCAGACACCTTCATTCTTTTTCCATTCAAGCTTCTCTATTTGCATATAAAATTAAGAAAAAAGCTCTCAACAAAGAATCTTCAATAAAAAAATAATTTTTTTTTTAATTCAAATAGCAATAGCCAAATGTTTGCTGATCTAAAATACCTCATCTAGATCTAAATTGTAACAAAAACAGCATAACAAACACAACCATAATATAACATAATCATCACATAAATCCCTAATTTCAATTCAAGAACAAGAATTCCATAAAAATTAAAAAATATATATATAAAAGCTACAGGTAAATTTAGAAATTACCAAATCAATCCCTGATCAAATTTCAGTTCCAGAACAAGAAACCATAAAAAAAAAAAAAAAAAACACAGTATGGGTAAATTTAGAAAATACCAAATCATTGTTGCTACTAGTAGACACAACCTTTGAAGATTCATCTTCAGAATGAGCATCCCTTTGTTTCCTACGACCGCCACTCTGATCTGTCACAGAAGATTCCTCATTTTCCCCAAACCCACTAATAAAGCTGTTAACTTTGAGGCCTAAACCCTCATTTGCACCGCCATTGATGTTCGAAAAGGGCCAAATCTCAGTTAAACTGTAAGAAGAAGGATTGGCAGCTGAGAATGAGGTCTCGTTGATTATTGGTGGATCCATTAATACGCCAGCTATGTGATGATACAATGTATGTATATATTTTTATATATAATTGAGGGAACAGGTAATAAATACGAGCTCCTAAGCGTTCGGTTGACGGCTGAATGTGGAAGATTTGACTGAGCTGATCTGGGTGGATTTACGATTGGAAGCAAATGCAATGAGACACGGAGGTTTATTTTATATGGGTTTATTTATGATGAATGTGTATGTATAGATGCATACGTATATAGAGAGAGAATGTGAGGTCAGTGAACACTGAATGAATGAAGGAGAGGATGAAGGAGCGTAGTGCGCTCCCGGCGCATTTTAAGCAAGGTCCCCGTATCATTTATTAACTAGCACTTTGACGACACGTCAAAACTTAAAAGAAACTTGAATTGTATCGTCAAATTGTCGGACTCGACTTGTTTTCGAACAAAATTTACGTCAAAACGTTGACCAACTGAAAACATACATAAAATAGGGAAAATATTATATATGACTTGTCTCACTATCGAGAATAATTTACGTCAAAATGTAAACCAACTTAGATTTATACTGAAACGTATTTAAATAAAGCACGTAAGAAAATAGTATTATTTTAAGTTAAACAATGGTATCGCGTGTTGCGATGACGTTGAAACGTAAAGTAAGAGTATGTTTGGCAAAAGTAGCTGGTGGCTGGAAGCTGGTAGCTGTAGCGGGTAACTAGTAGTTGTAGTTTTTTAGATATATTTGGTATTTGAGAGAGTAACTGGAGCTTTTAATAAAATGTATAAAATGACCAAAATGGACATAACTAAAAATTTAAAGGGTATGTGTATTAAAAAATTCATTATCTTTGGAGGTTAAAATAGTCATTTTTTCCCTAAAAGCTTGTAGCTCCTTCTAAACGCTACTAGTAGGAGCGTTCAAACAAAAGCTTCGAGCTCCTAACCTAAAAGCTTCAAGCTCATTCAACCAAACAAGGTTTTTTATTGAGTATGAGCTTTTTCTTATAAGCTTAAAGCTAGAATCTCCTAAAGCTCCTAAAAGCTTCATGCCAAACATACCCTAACTCGAACTTATATACCATCTAGTGAAAACGTATTATATATAACAAAACGTAGACCAACTGAAAACGTACATAAACATAAGCACGAAAGCGTAGTTAACTGGAAACATATGTAAAAATAAGCACAAAACGTATTATATTTGACCCATATATAAAAAATAAGCATGTAATACTCGAGAGAAGGTTAAAATGATATCTTACAAAGTTTTTATAAAGCTAAGGGATGTAATTGGCAACACTGAATTTTGAGAGTAAAAGATTATAAAACAAAAAATGACAAAAAAAAAAAAAAGAACTTAATTTGACTAATGTTACAATGAAAAACATTTTAACAAAGGAGCTACTAAATACACCATTCGTTTACTAGTTATAGCTCTTCCTTTCACATACTTACGTGTGGGACCCGCAACTTTTATGTTATAACACTAGGAATTTGAAGTGAGCAAAAATCGATACATAACCGAAAATCGATACCGTTAACCGAAATTAGCAGAAACCGACCAAACCAAACAGTGATGGTTAAATGAATATGATTAATAGCCATTTCAGTTATTGTTATAGTTAAGGTATCTACATTAACCGGTTTAACCAAACCAAACTGAACCTTGTTTATATATTTGTGATTATTTTTTTCCATCGTGAACTAGACATGTAGTTGAAGTCAAATGTTAAAGTATTGGAGAATTTTTTTTTACCATCCCCTCTTATTTTCTTTTCTCTGTTTATTTGTGTCTCTATTCTTGTTTATTGTATTAGCATTTAAATAATATTTCCAAAATACAGTTATATTATTAGATTTAATTACTTTTGAACTAAATAGGTCAGTTTTCAGTAAACGATATATGCTCTAAAAGCTAAAATAGTTCATATAAGAACATAATCAAGTTAAAAAAATCAATAAAATATATAAGAATACAACCATATGTTTATCTAAAAACGCACAAAAAATATTCATTTAATAACTGATAACCGCCGATTAATAGAACCACGGTTAACAAACTATCGGTTATGGTTATGATTAACATTTTTCAATTAACCAAGCCCTCGGTTAACCGACTTTGCACACCCCTACTAGGAATCCCCTAAGCAAAGCCACCAAAACTCCTATATTTACAACATTGTCTGGATTTGAACTCATGATCTTCCACTAAGAGCCAAGATCTTATACCAACTGAGCTAGTCCCAAGCTTTGTTTATTGACTAAAGGTTATGCTTAAATGATTTTTCGGTCCCTAAACCGATATTCTTGTGGTTAAATAGAATGTTATACAAACAAAATGTCAAAAGTTCAAATTTTGCAAGGTGTATGTGTAGTGTATATTGTGGGGTTTCGGATGCCCAATTCGAAGGGTTTAATGAAGCAGACGATTGAAAGATCAAAAGGAAGCAGGGTTGGCCTATTTAGTTTTATTCTGGCTTGTTTGTTATTTCTTTAGGAATAAGTTAGAAACCCTAAATCTTTATTATATATGTGTGTGCTTGTAATTCCTCATCGCTAGTGTTTGAGAGCATGGCAATATAAAATTATCCTGGTTCCAGGCATGGACGTAGGTTTACGTAATTCAACTTTTGAAACATATAGTACAATTCCTTAAAACATATTGTTAACTTTTTAATCAACTACCTTAACGATTATTAAACGGCTATAAAGTTTTCATACACTATTATTTTTACAAAAAAAAAACAAACACCACAAAAAAATATTTTATCCATACTATATATAATGCATGAGTGAAAGGTATTTCAAGATACCCAGACTTTTTTTCGTTTAATGCATAAAGTACAACCCTAAAATGAGGGTAAATTAGTCTTTTAAACACTAATTACAGTTAAATCCCACATCTGTATTATACTTTAAAACCTCATCTTTAACCAAATTCTCATTATTTAATTATTAGTTACATTTTATTTCCTTTTGAAAAACTAATTGATCTAACAATTTTTAAAAGGCTATAACTTTTTTCGTAAATTATTATATTTTTTTTAAAACTGCACCATAAAAACGAACATTTTATTCTCTTTAATTTGAGTATAATATTGCTATAGTTTTTTAATTAAAAGAATGATATGTTACTTGATTAACAGTGTCTTGGATGACAATAACTATATGGTTAACCGAAACTAAACTGAAATCAATCAAAAACTAAATTAACTTATTATCCAAAAACCAATTAGTCGAAAACCGAACCAAGTATTCATACTTTTATATATTTCTAGCTTTTATACTTCGAGTTCATGCATATCATATATTATACCTCCATTTAAGGTATCTATATTTCCATTTCATGTAGTTATATATCCATTTCATGTATTTACACCTCAATTTCGTGTGTTTCTAAACAAAAATTTTAGTCCAATTTGGTTTTGGCTATTAACTGAAATTAGACGAACCGAATAAAAACTATCAATCTAACCAAATAAACCGAACTGATTAAGCAAAAGTTTTAGCCCAATTTTCGATTGGCTATTAACTGAAATTAGACGAGCCGAATAAAAATCATCAATCTAACCAAATAAACCGAACCGATTAACCAAAACCCGATTGGTTAATAAAATAGACTAGCTGATTACTTCGGTTTAGGATAATAATCGAACAGGTCGAACCATGCACACCACAATGAAATGGACTAATGCATGACCTCGCTTATAATGTATATCCACCTCAAAAATGTTGCAATAAATTTTATACAAATACGACAACCACAAGAAATGAGTATCGCAGTGCAAAATATCGCTCCCGCTGTAACGTACAGACTCCCTGCTAGTTATTTTTAATATGAGTATGGTATAAGGATGATCATTTGGTACCGGGTGCCAGTATCATACTCGATACAGGTACCGGTACCCATTTTTCCCGTTTTTTGATACTGGTACTTATGGGTAAATCATCGGTAAACACCGGTAACAATATTCTCGTTTTTCGATATCGGTATCGGTTCGGTACTATACGAGTACAATGCTCATCCCTAGCATGACACATTGTTATTGCCATAGACCTAGTTATTTTTAATTTTAGAAAATTAGCATGTTATATAATTTATGTAATGCATCACGCAGACTACCCCTCAAGCAACAAAAGAAATGCGGAAGTGACAACAAAATTCATATATGCTATCATAAAACAAGCACGAAAAGAGTGGCGAATATTATTGTTGATATTAATTATTTAAAATCACAAAACATACCATTTGGAAGAGTATCATTACAGAATACTAATTATTGTCAGAACAACTCTAAATCACGAAATATTTGGGAGATAAGGTTCACATTTTTTGAATTTTTTGTTTCTTATATTCATATGTGTATTATATATACATATCAAACCATAAATTTTTACCCATACACGGCCTACATACATGTAGGTTATTTAACCTACACATGTGTAGGTTATATAAAAACTGAAAATTTTCCTTTTTTTGTTTTAAATTTTAGTGTGAGAAACAATAAATATTACATTTGTAACATTTTCATTTACTTTTTAGGTTTTAGGATTAGAAAAATAGGTGATTCATTTTGTTCTCGCAATATTTAGTGTTCTGCATAGAACCTTCCCCGTACCATTTAATACGAAATGTATAATTGAGTGAAAGTCACTTCACATATATCTTTTTGTTCATGTAGTGAATAAATGTGTAATTGATATGAGGCTTAAAACTGTTTGGTTTTTTAGGATTTTGACTTGTGATCAAGGGCCTAGTAATTTAATTGCAATGGCCTAGCATATTTATCTAGTTATCTACTATTCCTACCAACAAATATTAAGGAATAATAATAATAATAATATTAGTAGGCTAGGTTAGGGGGTTCCAAACATGGTTATAAACGAGACCCTCTATTAACAAGATAGTATATGTTAATTGACTCAAACTAGAATGAATTCCCTCGCGTTGCGGCGAGGGGTGTTAAATAACCTTAAACACAATAACTGCGCGACATATTAAATTAAGGGGAAGCGTAGACAATATATCATAACATTGATTGCTTACAAAAATATCACAAAACCTACAATCAACGTGTTAAAGTACTAATATATCTAAACCTATTCTTTTGTCAACATTATTAGACTTCGTGTAACAGGTGTTAAGCACGTCAACCGCAACCTGTAATTCAACTTGTTTTTCATGAATGCGGCTAACCCTCTTAGTTAGCTCGTTAAGCCTTTTGGTAATGCGTTGGTTAGAGTTTATGACATTCTCTGAAATCCTCCCAAGTCATTCAAAGATATCCACATCTTCGTTAAAGGCATGCATTTTAAACCTATACATTTTCATATCAATCAGCTTTTACCTCAATCAAATAGCAACAAGTATGCAAAATTATTATCAAGTCGCAATAAAGAGACTCGTAGACATCAATGTAGCTGTTTGCCTCTTTGATGTCGTATTGGTCACAAAAACCATCATAACAACTTATTCGCCAACGTCAATGAGGTTGTAAACCTTAATATAAATAACAAACCACAACAAAAAAACATATATATATATATATATGTGTATATAAAGGGTCATATTATTTGACCTTAACGGAAACACGCATCACCAAGTAGTAAATTTGACTTTGTAGGCTCAGAAATATGGGTTGAACCGCTTTCTTGTATCAAGTCTTCTCAGTTTTCTAAACCCAAACAAAAACATCATAGAATATTTACACGTTCTATAACAATAGCATATTGACTAACTTTAAATTCCAAGCCAATGTACAACAACCAAAACCCAGTGTACAACAACACGAAACACAACAAACAACTAAAGAAACATGTACAACTTGCGATGTAACAATATGTTACTAAATTATATATTATCAGTCATCAACTCGTAACAAATCCCTTAGTCATTATGTGCAACAAGAAAACGCCAAAATACCTATTAATGCTTAGAAGCTCGGCATGGTTGCAACAAAGATTGCTAAGCCAAATGACGAACACCATGATAGCTATTATATACATGCATTGCAATAACTCTCACATGAGTATAAAGTCATCTTCATTGAAAACCAAATTTCAAAACAATCGTCCTTAGCAAGTAACATTTTATTTAGGCAGTATTCACAGCTTCAACTGAGTAAACAAATCGAAAACATTAAGGCTCGGAACCCCACCATGGTTGCAAGAAAGACAACCACACCAAATGATGAGCACCATCATAGTATGATACATACGCGTTGTGATGTGGATTAAGTAGTTCAAATAAATAAACTAAAATAAACCTAAATTTAGACTCAAGTAATAATAATCTAGACTCTCTAACTTGACTAAACTACTCACCGGCAAGTGAACCGGTCGACTCTAGCAAAGAAAAACAAGTCCGGATGTCGAACCCACAAGGACTCTAATTAATTACGTTAACAACTTTATTTAGACTAGACACTGACACAACTTTCAAAGATCAATCCATAACAAAACAATAGAAAACCATTAAAAATCCAGACTTCATTAAACTATCATCTAACCTAGGTAGTAACGAAGGTTTTAGCCTGAAAACATGATGTCTAAAATAAACAAAACAAGTTCAAAACAAGAATTCATCATCAAAGTGTCGAAACAAGAAAATAATGAAAACCAGGAGATAAGACCCGAACAATCTTCTTTCCTATGCTCCGAGCTTCAACCGGATGATTCCCGCAAGCCAAAGTACTCCGAAAACCGTAAAATCCGCTCTGAAAATCGCCTAGGGTTTCTTGAATTCGTAAGTTCTTGTTAATGAATGATTATCACTTGATTATATAGCAAACCCTAATCTTTAACGAATTAAACAAGTCAGACATACTCGTCGCGTCGCGCGACGGGTGGAAGCTTCTGTGGTGGCGTGAGGCCACGGTGTTAAAATCCAGATTTCTTTACTTGGTTGCTGGCGCTACGCGACTATATGAGCATCTAGCTGTGGCGCGACGCCACGGGCGTTTTTTCACAGAATGTTGCATCCAAAATTCATCTCTAACATCCCAAAACTCTTCAAAATTATTCTAACTCTTTTAAGCTTGTTCCAAGACTTAGTCTTTCAGCAATTTAGCTCGGTTCCACTCCATTTTCAGCAGCATTATGTACCAAGACCTGGAAAAACGCAATTTAATCAATAGCACGCAATTCTAAATAAAACTAAACTAGAAATAACGGAAAATTGTACAAACTATACACGAATAAAGGATGTATTTTGCAATACATCAAATATCCCCACACTTACTCCTTTTTCGTCCTCGAAAAAGAATTATGCAATGGAATCATAGACGAATAATCACTTGGGTCAAAAATTATTTGCATCTTATTAAAACCAAGACTTACGTTAGTCGCGATTGCGAATATACTTGTCCCCTTAAACCCAAATCCGGTCCTAAGCCCTTATCATGTGAATTTAATTTAAGTGCGGTCAATCTACCTAGGGCCTCACACTAGAATCTATGGTCCACCTGCTCCCACCTCAAGCTTATAGGACTAAAGGAACGATCACTGGACCAATTCCCAACCGTCTTATATCAAAACCAAGAGAGTTTACAATCAATTTTTTTTTTCTTTTCTTTAAATGAGCGTAGACGATGCTTTCCCTAACCAAGAGGCAATCCGGCTGTAGAGTCGCTATCCCCAACTCGGATTACTTAAGCTTCGGTACTTTTTACTTTTCTTTGCAGGGTCGATTTCACACACCCTAGCGGTAATCCGGTTGTAAAGTCACTATCCCCAACCCAGACTACATAGAAATGCGCTACTTTCATTCAGTTTCTAGCTCACTTTTTATTTTTTCCTATTTTTCGCATGATCACAAACTCTAACAGTTTTAACTTATAACGGTGCCCCTTATATTATTATCGGCAGTTTTAATTTCCCATATCTCCCAGGCGAAAACCCACTAGCAAACTGACAATTAAGGTATATTAGCTCAAAAGGACTTAAAACCAAACCCGGGCCTATCCACATATCCCTAACTAGACGCAAGCTCGATTTATTAAAATCTCATATTATTATTATTTGAACCCAAACAAAAATTCATATTTTCTATCATTTTCCGTTTAAAATAATCAAACTTCTCATTTCAAAGGACATTTTTCTAATTTTTTGATTTTTTTTTGGATTTTCAATTTTTTTTTCTTTTGTATTTTTCAATATTATGACTCGATTATTTACATGTATCCCATCCCCACACTTAAAGATTGCATTGTCCCTAATGCAAGAATAGGAATACGACTCAAAACTACCTAAAAACAACTAAACTACTAACGAACTAACTAAATAAATAACGAACTAAATAACTAAATAAATAAATAAAATACAACAACAAAAAGGGAAACGACTTAGCTGATATGTGAGACTGTCAAAGTGCCAGTCATTTCCACATAAGCCCTCTAATTCGATACGCGCTCAGCAAACAACTCTAACCTCTGACACGCGAACGAAAGCGGCTATAAATCAACCTATCAATCATAAACACAAACTACCAAAACATATCATATATATCATCAAAATATTAGTAGTTCATCAGTTTCATCATCAACCAACCCAACCTCCCTAACCAACCTGTTTAACGTGTATAAATATCAGTACAGACCAAAAATATGAGGATAAAAAACAACATAAAAGAAAAAATCAACAAAAGATATAGTCAGCTGCTGCTCCTGCATCCTCATGCTATCCCCACACTAATCCTCGTCATGCTCGCTATCAGACTCATGACTGCTCTCCTCTCGACCACCTGCACCTGAACTGCCCTCTCCAAATACACGAATTAGGGGAATCGGATCAAACCTCTCAGCAGTACCAGCCGAGCTACCCTGCTGCCTAGGCTGGAAGAAATCTGGGATCCCCATACTGTGCCTGCTCATGATGTATCGGAGGGCATCCTCCTGCCTATCTTGCCCTGTCAAAATAAGGTTCTCCAGCCTGTCAAACCTCTATTCCACATACATAGAGAACGACTCCAAAGTGAGAGTTGCAGGTGGTGGCTGTCTGCGAGGATACTGGTGTGCTGGCAACCCGTGTCGCTGTGGTGGCCGCTGCCTATGTGTAGGATCAATCTGAAGCATAACATCCTCAGCTGGATGTCCCTCCGGCGGCTGCACCTGTGGACCCTGTCTGATCGGCTCCCAGCCGTAGGGCTCCATCCATGACACTATTCCCGCTTGCTGCAACTCTTTCAACCCAAAAGTCACCGTCTTGGGCCCCTCACGTAGAAATTCGAGGAGATATTTGTCAAACAGCCCCAAATTTCTTGCAATCCTAGTAATATAGGGGCCCATATCCAAACCAGCACGAGGACCACCTCGACGACTCCTACTAAAAGAATCTGCTAAGACCGTAGCCAGATTCATCTCCCTGTTCTGCACTCTACACATCAAGATAAACAACTCTATCAAGTTCGCTTTGTTCTCCCCAGATTTCCGACCCACTAGTGTAGTAGATAAGATCTTCAGCACATACCTATAAACCGGATTACGAACCGAAGTGATCAGGTTTGTAGTCGTAAACGGGTGATCAGAAATCGTACTCCAGAACTCTCGCAGCTCAGTCGCACCAACACCACAATCCCTAGGCTTAGAATAAGCACCCCGCAAGCAAGTAACAAACTCCGGCCTCTTCACTTCCTCCACAGTATACAACCCCGAAACTATGGCAAACCTTGCCATATCATCTCATACACCTGCCTACCTAAACTGAAAGACACCGCTGTGCCCTGCTCGAACTTTCCTCCTTATGCGCCCAAGTGCTATGAAACTCGAGCACCAGCTCCTCATACTGAGGCTCTATACACTCCAACGCATCAATCAGCCTTTGACCCAAAAGGTCCCTCACTTCCTGCTGCGAGTCTATTTCACTCAACCACAACCAGACTATCACCCTGTGCTGAAGTAGATCAGTGTAATTCAATTTATCATATTTGTTCCATTCTGATGTACTCGGCTCAAATTTCAAAATCGGGTGACCAGCTCTATGCATTTTCCTATCCAGAATAAAGTTATAAGACGATTGATATGCGATCTTTCTTAGCTTAGGATCATCGGCAGCTATCTGAATGATCGGTGTCTCCTGTGGGAGCGGGTCCTGCTGAGGTGGATCCTGTTGTGGTGCCGACTGGCCCGCGGCCCTCTTCCGGGCCGTACCGCTCCTTGAACTACTAGCCATGCCTGCAACACAGGTATAATCAAGAAAAAACAGGCAGACAGTCAGTCATAACAAACTATTTTTGGTATTTTTCATTTTTATAATTTTTTTGAATTTTTGGATTTTTTTTTTTTGAATTTTTATAATTTTTTTTTTCGAAAAAGAAAGAATAGCTGTATAGCATTTCATTCGCGGCTAGTTCTAAAACAAACGGGTTACTTTTTACAATTGCTAAGTGATAGTTAAACTCGCCCGAATGAAGATTGAGTACGGGCGAGCTTAAACCACTTGTACGTGCAAGTAAACCCAAACACAACTAACTACGACTAAAACTATGCTAAAACGACACTGAGACGACACAATGACACTAATCTAGACTCAATGTACACTACCCCCCTTCGGCACTTTTAATTGTCCGCAATTAAAAACAAATGCCTAACAAATGACATTGAAGTCCAAACCTCGCTTAAAAATCATTTGGTTTTTTAGATGTTTTAAAACAAATTTAGCGTCGAAAAATTCCGCCTAGTTAAAGGAGGTTTCTTTCGAATGCAAAAATTCAGTTTTAATGCGCAAGATCGGAGCTTCAAGTGTTAATGTACCATACCAATTCAATCAAAATATTCAACACATGTAAAAATCCCATACCGAGCCATCCGCACCCAACAATAATAACTGACAACCAAATACCAAATTTATATGTCAAAATGCAATGGTAAGTGGAGCGAAATCATAGCATTATGTGCATAAATTCAAACCAAGCCAGCCGCAATCCGCAAATAATAAAATTCCCAAACTAATCCCTTGCCGCAACCATGTATCATACCAACAAACCTAAATAAACTACACGCGAACAGAATTGGTTAAACACTAAACTGATTTGGACTTTACTCATGATCGACTCAACAAACCTGACCTAGCATGCCAAATCACAAGACCAACTCGACCTCACAAGACTTCAACCGGACTTAACATGAACCGACTTGGTTGAAAGGGTCAAACAACCGACAAGACAATGATATAGCCTCGCGGCTGCCTAGACTCCGCTAAAACAAACGACCCTGAGACTCAACTCAATCAAGCTCCCAACCGACAAGACCTACTCAGGACTCAACAGGACCAATGGACCGACTCAACACTAACCCTACGCACTGACTCGACACATCTAAAATTAAACATCAACCTAATCGAAACACATTAAAGATGAGAATAAAGCAAGAAATCATACCTTAGAAGTTGAAATTTTGCAAGAAAAGTTGAAAATTTTCGTGAGATGTAGGTCCCAACTCGGTTCGATATGGTGGCTGGATGATGAAGATTTGGTGTGGGTTTTGTTCGGCGAGTTTAACCGATCACGTGGGTGGAATTTTGGCTGAAATGGTGAGTTTTTGGTGGTTTAATGGAGGAGATAGGGTGGGTGTTGGTTTATCGGCGGTGGAGAGGAAGAAGAAAGGGTTTTGGGGTGTTTGGGGATAGCTGGTGATTGAAACGAGTTTTAATTCGAAATCAACACCGTCGCGGGGCGCCACCATATAAGGCACTAGCCGTGGCGCGACGCCACAGCCCAGTTCAGGTGAAAAGGTTCAAACATTTGCAGTTCAACATGATTTTCTTGACCCTAGTGGTGGCGCTACGCCACGAACAGCGTGTCTCGCGATGGCGCGACGCCACGGACGATTTTCAACAGAAAGTTTCAAAATTTTTCATGTTTTAGGACTTAGAAAATTTTCTAACTTTTTCCAAACCTTCCCCAAACCATCCTAATTTTTTTTCTAAGTATGGGACTTACCTGGAATGACGTTTTCTTCACAAATTCAGCTCTTCAATGGTACGTTTCCTGCAAATTTTCTCAAACACACAAAACACAAACACGAAAAACTATGAGAAACACGAAAAATTAACGAAATTTACAAACGGTACATACTCTACAAACGAAGCTCTTTTCAACTCATTGTTTGGTGAAGGTGGGTGGGTCCTCTAGAGGAATTTCTTCCTCCTTGGTAGTATCAATGGGACCTCCCAAGTAATGCTTTAATCGATGACCATTTACATTCCACACGCCTTTATTGACTTCGTCATACAACTCAACGGTACCATATGGAAACACCTCCTTTACCACGTACGGTCCGGTCCATCTCGATTTCAACTTCCCCGCTATCAATTTCAATCTTGAGTTGAATAAGAGCACTTTATCACCTACCTTAAACTCCTTCAACCCTCGCAACCCCCTATCATGCAACGCCTTCATCTTTTCCTTGATACTCCAAGATCGTTCATAGGCGGCATCCCTTAAAGCTTCCAATTCATGGATTTGGAAGAACCGCCTTCTTGCGGCTTCGGTAAGGTCGAGGTTAACGGTTTTCGATGCCCACAAAGCTCTATGTTCTAACTCTACTGGAAGATGGCACGCTTTGCCATACACAATCATGAAGGGCGTGGTTCCTAACGGTGTTTTGTAGGCGGTATAGAATGCCCATAATGCGTCGTCGAGCTTTTCCGACCAATCCTTTCTACTTTTTCCTACCGTTTTTTCTAGGATTCTCTTCACCCCTCGGTTTGCCACTAGTTTGCGGGTGGTATGCGGTAGAAAGACGGTGAGTGACACCGTAGCGCGCAAGTGCCTTTTCCATGGCGGAATTGCAAAAGTGCGTACCACGGTCACTTATGATAGCTTTAGGAACTCCAAAACGCGTGAATAACTTCTTAAGAAATCTCACCACCACTCGGGCATCATTAGTGGGCAAAGCTTGAGCTTCCACCCACTTTGAGACATAGTCAATGGTCACGAGGATGTACCTATTCCCACTCGATGAGGGGAAAGGTCCCATGAAATCAATACCCTAAACGTCAAATACTTCAAGAACTTGGATGGGATTTTGGGGCATTTCATCCTTGGATGAGATGTTGCCGGTACGTTGGCAACGATCACATGTCCTAACAAACTCTATGGCATCTTTAACTACCGTTGGCCAATAGAAGCCACTATCAAAAACCTTTTGTGCCGTCACATTTAGCCCGTGATGGCCTCCCGTTAAACCCTCGTGCACATGTTTAAGGATGTCTATCCCATCCTCTTTTTAAACACACCTCCTAAGCACTCTATCTCCACCTATCCTAAATAGGTACGGGTCATCCCAAATGTACTTCCTAGCATCCCTAAGAAGTTTTTTCTTTTGTTGGTAGGACATACCCCTCACAATATCTCTGGTCGCTAAATAATTTGCCAAATCCAAAAACCATGGCAAACCCTCTACCTCGGCACTAACAAAGTCTATGGTTTCATGAGGGAAAGTATCTCCTATTGAATCCTCACGAACCTCCTCTCTCTTAGGATCCTCTAAGCGTGACAAATGGTCGGCGGCCACGTTTTCCGCTCCCTTCTTATCCTTAATTTCGATATCGAACTCGGAGAGCAAAAGAATCTATCTAATGAGGCATGGCTTTGCGTCTTTCTTCTGGAAAACGAAGTGCAAGGCGGTTTGGTCGGTGAACACGGTGGTTTTGGAAAGCACGATATATGAGCGAAACTTATCAAACGCAAACAATACGGCTAAGAGCTCTTTTTCCGTGGTGGTATAGTTCTCTTGAGCATCATTTAAAGTTTTGCTCGCGTTGTAGATTGGATGAAAATGTTTATCGACTCTTTGACCTAAAACCGCACCTACGGCATAATCGCTTGCATCGCACATGAGCTCAAAAGGCAAGCTCCAATCGGGCGAAACAAGGATAGGGGCACTAATGAGTTTCTCCTTCAAAAAATCAAAAGCCTTGATGCACTCCTCGTCGAAGATGAAAGGTACATCTTTCTCTTAAAGTCGGGTCATGGGGCGCGTAATCTTAGAAAAATCCTTAATGAAACGCCTATAAAAGCCTGCATGACCTAGGAAGCTATGAACGGACTTGACACTAGTAGGTGGAGACAATCTACTTATGGTATCTATCTTGGCCATATCCACCTCTATCCCTTCTCTAGACACCTTATGACCTAGGGCTATCCCCTTCGTCACCATAAAGTGACATTTCTCCCAATTCAACATAAGGTTTGTCTCTATACATCTCTTAAGAATCCTATCAAGATTGAGAAGACATTGATCGAAAGTGGTACCATAAACCGAGAAGTCATACATGAAAACCTCCATAGAAGTCTCAAGCATGTCTTGGAATATAGTAACCATGCATCTTTGGAAAGTAGCCGGTGCGTTGCATAACCCGAAAGGCATGCGGTGATACGCATAAGTGTCGTAAGGGCATGTGAATGTCGTTTTATCTTGATCCTCTGGGGCGATTGGGATCTGAAAATAACCCGAAAATCCATCAAGAAAACAATAGAATTGTTGACTCGCTAGACGCTCCAACATTTGGTCAATGAATGGCAAGGGGAAATGGTCTTTCCGGGTGGCGTCATTTAACTTTCGGTAGTCTATGCACACACGCCAACCGGTAACGGTACGAGAAGGGATTAATTCGTTCTTTTCGTTCATGATCACCGTCATCCCACCCTTCTTTGGGACGACTTGGGTCGGGCTAACCCATGGTGAATCGGAAATAGGGTATATCACCCCGGCATCTAACAACTTAAGCACTTCCTTCTTAACAACCTCTTGCATGTTCGGATTTAGACGCCGTTGAGGTTGCACCACAGGCTTATAATCATCTTCCATGAGTATCCGGTGGGTACAATAGGTGGGGCTTATGCCCTTGATATCCAAAAGTCGCCATGCAATGGCTTCCCTATTTTCTCTCAACACCTCTAACAACCTACCCTTCTCTCCCTCCTCTAACTTAGACGAAATAATGACGGGAAATCGGACCCCTCACCTAAGAAAGCGTACTCTAGGTTGGATGGGAGAACCTTTAGTTCTAGTGGGACGGGTTTCTCTAAGGGTGTACTCTCAATCTCATTTTTTACCTCACTCAATTCTAGCACTTCGGGGACCCACTCGGTCTCTTCTACTTCCTCACTCTCACTCACAACCTCCTCTACCTTCTCAACTACCTCATCTAACTTACCCTCAACTAAATCGGCTCCACTAATATAGTCAAAGCAATGGTCGACACATGACAAGAAAGACTCTATGAAATAGAACGAATGACAAGGACTACTAAGATCATTGGAACCACTAGGGTGTTCCATGGAGCGTACTATCTCGAAAGTAACTCTCTCCTCACCGACTTGGAGTGTGATTTTACCGTCGAAGACATCGATGATAGCCTTGGCGGTACACAAGAATGGGCGTCCTAGAATGATAGGAACCTTCTCATCGGCTTCCATATCGAGAACAAAAAAGTCTACGGGAAAGACGAATTTATCCACTTTAACTAGAAGGTCTTCGATTATGCCACGTGGATACTTCACTGATCTATCGGCTAGAGACAAAGACATACGTGTTGGGGATAACTCTCCTAGACCTAACCTCTCATACATGGAATATGACATGAGGTTTATACTCGCTCCTAGATCGGCTAGGGCCCTACACTCGGTATCACTCCCGAACAAGCATGGAATGGTAAAAAGGTCCGGATCCGTCAATTTTTCCGGGACTTTGTTCAAGACTACGGCTGAACACCCTCCACTAAGGGGAATGTTAGAAAGCTCTCCTAACCTATCCTTACGTTTTAGGAGGTCTGAAGAAACACTAGATAAATGGTCGGAACCGAGATATCTAGGGGGTTTGAATCCGCATAAAAAGGTTAGTTTCCTCTCGATTGATTCAGGTCTTGCTGATGTACTTCTCCGATAACTCTGCAAAAAAGAGCACCGTTAGCCTCGCCAAGGGGAGAAGAGGGTTCTCTCCTTGACCCGACCCCGGTGTGAGAATAAGTATTGGTAATGAAGAAGAAGATGTATTTGAGAAGTGTGAGTAACTTGAATTCATACCTGGGTTTCTTCTCTTATTTATAGCCGGGAGTCGTTTAGGCGGGAAAACCCGTTAGTGAAATGTTGACGGAAGATGCTAACCCCGTAAGCGGTTACATTTCCTTCCGTTTAAGTTTCTTTGATCCGACGTGAGAGCACACGGATCGTGGTTTAGATCAAAGGCTGTGGATTTGCCACGTGTAATGTGATCAAGTGGAGATTACTCTCCAATTGCATGCCTTCATTGTGATTTCAGGGGTGCCGGTGGTAATGACATGTGTCCAGACGGTTATAACCGTCTGGGTGGTGCACGATTGTATTTCTTCTAGAAGGTCACTGCTGTAATCTAGTGTGGTATTTTATCGTGTGGAGACCACTGAATAAATAAATCCAAGTCTGGGTAAAATAATATCTAAGTCTAGATATTTAGGCGGAAGTATTGATCTCAGGATTTTCATCCTTTGCTAATGGGAGACGGCGCAAGGATTGATGATTTCCTTTGAGCGCGCGACTATAGATTGCTGATTACTTTCTTCCTTTTGTAAGACCAGTGCGCGGCCGCGCAAGGTTAAAAGGTTAAAAGGTTAAAAGGCAAGGTTATGGTATGGTCTCAAATACTTATTATGAGGTTTTTGGGACCTTACCCCTTTAAGGTCCTTTAAAAATTTTGCATATTTAGGCATCGATTGAAGGGCTTCTATGAAAGGAAGGTTGATTCTAAGCTGCTTAAAGATTTCTAAAAATTTCCCATACTCTTTGGAATAAGTTTGATTTTTAAGACGGGAAGGAAATGGAGCACGAGAAAGATCAACAGTGGGTGATGGAACAACTTGTATCGGCCGTTTTCCTATATTTTTCTCACTTGAAGGTCCCCCGGTGTGTGCGGTACTTGCTGGGATGAACCTAGGTTGCACTTTACCGGGTGCCTCCATTTCAATCTCTTCATCTACGGGGTCCTCATCTTCTTCCTCAACACGCTCGGCTCTCACTATCTCTCCTAAGGTCCTACCACTACGGGTCAAAATTGCCTTCAAAGTGCCAGATGGGTTGGGCTTTGTGTTTCCCATAAATTGATCGGGAGGTCGTTCTTGCAACTGGCGTGCAATATCCCCAACTTTCCTTTAAAGGTCTAAGAAGTTCGAATGGTTATTTTTTAAGAATGTAGCGTGTTCTTCTAAGGTACGTTGGGTAGCCTGATCCTTAACCACCAGCTGGGTAAGAAGGTCCTCTATCCTAGATAGACTACTATCTGACCCCTCATTCCTAGGTTGAACCTCTTGGTTTGACCCCTCACCTCTGAACTGTGCACCTGAACTAGCAAATTGACCTGTTTGACCCGAACCCCCACTAGAATAGAAACCTGGCCCCCTGCTTTGATATTGACCTGATGGAAAACCAGGGGGTTACCTGAAGAGTGATAATTATTAGCACGCCTATTGGAGTTACTATTGTTGAACGGATTAGTTGAACCCCTATTTTGACCTGCTATATACTCTATCTGTTCTAGGGTAAGTGTTGGGCAATCTACGGTGTCATGTCCACCTCTACAAACTTCGCACCTATCGACCTTCTTCTTAATTTCTAGCAACTCTTTGGTGATATAGTCAAGTTGAGATGCTACCTTTGAGTCCAAGACGACTTGGTTTACTCCTCGAGAAGATGAGGAAGTAGTCACAGGATTGGAATTCTTGCTGGTAGCACTATGATCTATATCAGCATGAGCGAAGCTCTCAAAGAGATCATTGCAGTCGGCCACAATTTTCTTTCCCATTAGATGGCCTCCTGCAGATGTATCGAATCGGGCCTTACACTCAGGGGTGAGACCATTGTAAAATTTTTCTACTAAAGCCCAATCCGAAAGCCCATGCTGGAAACAACGCGAGAGTAAAGTTTGAAACCTCTCCCAAGCTAAGTGATATGGTTCGTCAGGCTCCATTCTGAATGAATGGATCTGATCTCGAAGGTGAGAGGCCTTCGCAGGTGGGAAATACTTAGCAAGGAAGGCATCTCTAAGTCCAGCCCAAGTGGTATAAGTACCTGCTGGCTGCGAGTCGAGCCATGTGGCTGCGCGGCCAGCAAGCGAAAATGGGAAGACTTGGAGATAGCGGGCATCAAGATGGACACCTTCGATGCCAAAGGTGCTACACAGACGGGTGAGACGGTTTATATGTGCAGGCGCATCCTCATCATCATGACCATGAAACTGACAAGAGTTGTTAATGACGGTCATGATGTATGAGGGAATTTGCCAGGACTTGTCATTGGTGATTTCAGGGATGGTGATGGGCGAATTTGCGGTAAAACCCGCGGTGGAGCGCTGGTGGACAGTTTGGTTTTTGGCCATTTGGTGAACTGGTGGTGGACTAGTTGGACGGGATTGTGGTGGGGTGTGACGACTTCGGGGTGAAGTCAAAGTTCGGTGGTTTAGATTGTAGTGTAGACTCAGAAGGGGTTGTAGATGAAGTTGAGGATTTTCTAACCTGTAAACTGGGTGTGGAGAAGGAAGACTTGTCGATCGGCGGCTTCACTGGTCCCTGAGAACGCGTGTGGGGCATGAACTGCAAAACCGAGAACAAACAAGTAAGACGACTCCAACAAAAGACTCTAAAAATAAAGAGACACTAAAATTACTTGGACTCCTACGACTCAAAAACACACAAAAAGCACATATAGATATCAGTTGAAATCCAAACAAAGTAATTAACGCAATTGCCAAGAGTCCCCGGCAACGGCGCCAAAAACTTGATGTGAATTAAGTAGTTCAAATAAATAAACTAAAATAAACCTAAATTTAGACTCAAGTAATAATAATCTAGACTCTCTAACTTGACTAAACTACTCACCGGCAAGTGAACCGGTCGACTCTAGCAAAGAAAAGCAAGTCCGGATGTCGAACTTACAAGGACTCTAATTAATTACGTTAACAACTTTATTTAGACTAGACACTGACACGACTTAACTATTGTTGTGTTTTAAGGGGGGGGGGGGGTTGCTAAAATCCTAAAATTGAAATTAAAATAAAATTAGAATATGAAACGAACAAGTACTAAGGTTTAATTCAAATGAGATTAACGACTACCTAGGCTTGAATCTAGTTTAACTAGGAATGGATTTATAACAGTACTATTGTGGTATGGAATCGGGATCGTAAAGTACTAAACCCTAAGGTATTTCAAGCTAAGACTTCCCGACCCCTCTCAGGAAGAAACCTAGGAAACCCAACAAGGATGTTGTGAACACCGATTGTTAGACTTCCTCTCAGTCCTCTAACGTCTCTAAAAGTGCCCTATCCGACTATCTACATCTCAGCGCGACAGTCTAAGGCAATCCTAGATTCTAACTTAGTTTAATAGACACAGATGCAATTAGGGAACTAAGATCGACTTCTCTCAAAACCTATCTTAGCTATATAGTACATCGAGACCTACTAACTAACTCGAGCCTCTCAGCGACAAGTTAAGCAGAATACTTAATTCTAATTAAATTTTAGTTACTGTTTCTAAGGCTATCGGCCGATTTACCCAAAGATCACCCGAACCCGTAAAGATGCGAATAATCAACACAAATTCATTATGTGAAAGACATCCACCAAAATTTATGTGAAACAGTAAGTAATCAACAATCAAAGTTAAATACGCACATGCACCAAATCAGAGGTTCTAGAATTATTTACTTTCAAAGATCAATCCATAACAAAACAATAGAAAACCATTAAAAATCCAGACTTCATTAAACTATCATCTAACCTAGGTAGTAACGAAGGTTTTAGACAGAAAACATGATGCCTAAAATAAACAAAACAAGTTCAAAACAAGAATTCATCATCAAAGTGTCGAAATAAGAAAATAACGAAAACCGGGAGATAAGACCCGAACAATCTTCTTTCCTATGCTCCGAGCTTCAACCGGATGATTCCCGCAAGCCAAAGTACTCCGAAAACCGTAAAATCAGCTTTGAAAATCGCCTAGGGTTTCTTGAATTCGTAAGTTCTTGTTAATGAATGATTATCTCTTGATTATATAGCAAACCCTAATCTTTAACGAATTAAACAAGTCAGACATACCCGTCGCGTCGCGCGACGTTTGGAAGCTTCTGTGGTGGTGCGACGCCACGGTTTTAAAATCCAGATTTCTTTACTTGGTTGCTGGCGCTACGTGACTGTATGAGCATCTAGCTGTGGCGCGACGCCACGGGCGTTTTTTCACAGAATGTTGCGTCCAAAATTCATCTCTAACATCCCAAAACTCTTCAAAATTATTCTAACTCTTTTAAGCTTGTTCCAAGACTTAGTCTTTCAGCAATTTAGCTCGGTTCCACTCCATTTTCAGCAGCATTATGTACCAAGACTTGGAAAAACGCAATTTAATCAATAGCACGCAATTCTAAATAAAACTAAACTAGAAATAACGGAAATTTGTACAAACTATACACAAATAAAGGATGTATTTTGCAATACATCACGTTGCAATAGCTCTCAGATGAGCAAAAAAAACCAACATCATCAAGACCCAAAATTCAGATGAACACAAACAAATAAATTATAATTTGTTACTGCATAAACAACAAATTCTGAGATGAACACATAGTGTCATCGTCATCGATATCTCAAATCAACAAACAAATAAATTGTATCTGCATTAACCAAAATATCTCAGATGAACACATAGTGTCATTGTCATTGATATCATTGTGTGTTTAAAACCCAAAAAATAATAATATCACAACTACGAACCAATCACCGGAAAACAAACCCCAACACCCTAAACGAAACAAATAAAAACCATATCACCGGAATATATTTATCAAAGGCATCACTGGTATAACGGGTATCACCGACAAAATCCTAAAACCTCGTTAAACATGTTTCACCAGAGAAACCCAAATGGGTAACAACCATATAACCGGAAAAGAAACCGGATGCCCATAATCGAAAACGATGAACAACATATCACTGGTAAAGATAACAAAAGACCATTACCAAAAATTCAACAACATACAAACACATAGCCGGTCGTCTACCGACAAAAGCAAACAAAGACCCAAATAAAACAAACCATCATAAAAGACGATGCAATCAAAGCTTGAAAACCCTAAACGAGTCACAACCCAACGACCAAAAAAGCTAACCTGCAAGAATTAGCTCTTGCATATAGTCTTCATATGTAGGAAAATTGATAGTGTTTCTTGCTTATTAGTTATTACGTAGTTGTGCAAGAAGTAACTCTTGCACATAGTCTTCATAACACAAAACTCTACTGAAATTTTCAACAACCAGTACCTCTTAATCTTGAAAGTCGTTGTGGTATAACTATCGAGTTTGCACGTACAATCTCGGTATTCTCCATCCTTTTTAATCCTTTAACATCATGTCCAACCCCTCTTCTATTTCTATAGAGAGGGTATTCCCAAGTCGAGAAAGTCACCTTCTTAGTAAATGTTAGATTGTTCTTGCGTGTGAGTTTTTTTTTTTTTTTATATATATTCTAGAGTCTATAAGGCCCAATATCCTTATGTGCAACTTGGACTGTACCTACACAATGATAAACCATGCGTGCTGAACTGTACAAGTACCCTTCCACTAGCTGTTTGTTTGCCCTACAAAGATTTAGCTATGTTGAAATTGTTTTTCAATGAAATGTACTTACTCAACTAAATCATTAATGTACTTGCTCAATGACCTCCGCGTCATATTCATCCCCATAAACGCTTCCGTGCGGTTGATTAAACATTACATGATAGTATAGCTAAATGTTTATCCTATAATCCATGTGCATTCTTGTAGCATCAACATTAAAGAAAACTTTTCCCCGTGGGTAATCAAGGAAGCTAGGTGGCATCATCTGTATAGAAAGTCAAAAAAGGTCTTATTATTAATTCACAAGGGTTCTATCTTACCATATAACTTGAAAACTATTTATCTATTAGCCTTAGGTGGTGTTTGTTTTTTCTGCGGGAAAAGGTCTGCAGTCTGCGGACCACATCTGCAGGCATCTGTAGGAGAAGAGGTGGACCAAAAGTCTGCAGTCTGCAAGGAGAAGAGGGTTTATTTTTTTTTACTTCTACAAAAACATCTTCTACACACACAACACACATCACAAAACTTCTCTCTCTCTGCCTTCATCTCCCCACCACCACCATCACCACAACCATCGACCGTCCACCGTCCACCGTCGCACCCACCATCACCCCCGTCGCAACCACCACCACCACCACCTAACACTCAGACCACCATCTCACTTCCACCTCCTCCATCATCTACCACCGTCGCAACCAGCACCACCCCCGTCGCAACCACCACCACCACCAAACACTCACCACCACCATCTCACTTCCATCTCCTCCACCGAACACCCACTGGAACTAAGCTCAGGTATGCGATGAAGATGATGGTGATGATGATGATGATAACAAATGATGGTTTCGATTTGGGGGTCGATTTGGGGGTTTTGTTAGCGATCGATGATGATGATGATGATGATGATAACAGATGATGACGATTTGATTTGGGGGTTTTGTTAGCGATCGATTTGGGTTTCGATTTGGGGGTATTGGGAGCCGCACCGGCGGCGGTGGCAGGGAAGAAGGTGGAGGTGGTGGCGGAGACGTGGTGGCGGAGATGGTGGAGGTGGTGGCGGAGACGTGGTGGTTTCGATTTGGGGGTTTTGGGTGGTGTTTGTTTTGTGGGGGTGCATGTGGTGGCGGTGGTGGTGGAGGTGGTGGCGGAGACATGGTGGTGGCGGAGATGGTGGCGGAGATGTGGTGGTGGAGGTGATGCAGGTCTGTGGGCAGGAGAAGAGGTCCGCAGACTTAAGGCCATGTCTGCATGGGGAAGAGGTGAGACAGACGTTTTTGGTCTGCAGATCTTCCGGAAAACAAACAAGCTGCAGACTTCAAACATCTGCGCGCGTCTGCGCGGCGCAGACATAAGTGGCCAGAAGTGCTTCTGGCCAAAAAACAAACACCACCTTACTCTTTTAAGTTTGGAGAATGTTAGTGTACTGTCATTTGTTCAACATAGGTGCTCATCGATTTAATGATAGTTTCTCAGTTTTCATTAATTTATCTTCGTCGGGTGTATCACGTCTCCCTATTTTTTTTATTGAAACATATATATTATTAAAATCTTATAGCAAGAGACTAGAAGCGAGGCAAATACAAAAGGCAAAGGAGTGAAGGACAAATTACAGAAAGTTAAAATTACACCAGGCACGCCAATCTATAAATGACTTGGTAATTTCTACCTCATATCTCATTTTCCCAATTGAATATTTCTCTTTTAGGCAATATTCATCTAGAGATTTATACATTTATTTCTAACTTCAATCATCATTTATAGTTTTGTAAATATGTAATTTTGACCAAAGAACATAACGTATTCATGTAATTAACAGTTAAAACTAACATTGTAACATGTATAAGTCATTAAAGCATCTATCATATCCTTTCTAATGTAGCAACTTTAAGTAACTTAATGATAGATGATAAACTAGATATAAGACACTTCTATGTTAGTGTAAGTGGTAAGTACCATTCTTGTGCCTAACTTTGCAATTAAACATAGTCATTTCTTGAAATTAAGCAAATTAGGTCACTTGAAAGTCTAATCCGGATCACCCCAAATTGACAATTTCTTTAATCTAGTGGCTTTTAATGGGCTCTTTTGCTTAGTAACTCATGTAGGTTCTTGATCAAATGGGAACACTTTGAATACTGACCTTTTCCTAATTTACCCCTTTTCAATTGTTTTTCTATACCTTTATACTTTATGTATCATGTTGGTTTATTATTTTCATACGAATTAATGGAATTGCAATTAGTATTAAAAAAAATCGGGACTTCAAATTTGGAATAAAACTTTTTGGCTTTTCCACTGTTAATAGTTTTGTCAGGTCATACGGCTTTTATGTATTCACGTTTAATTATAATTTTTATCGTCAATCATAAATAGAGTTGTATTTATGTCGAATATATTTAAGGTGGTAGCAATGCATTTAGTTATGCCATAAACGTTATTGTCAATAATTAATTTCTTTCATAAAGTAAGTTCAATTGTCTTGCCATATATTCTAAAGAATGGAAACCAAAATTTCATTCTCAATTTAAGGGGTTTCTCATTGAAAGGTTTTAAATTGGGGATCTATTGTGTGAGTGTGTTCTCTAGCGTGAACCCGATTAAGACAACGTAGCTATACCACCCGACATTCGCGAGTAATCCACACCTTTAAAAAAAATCATTCTCAATTGCTTATGTTTATACCAACCACGTTTTAAAACACTTATTTATCCACGGTGAAAAGTGAATACAAATCGAGCCGAGCTCAAACTCACTGATGTGTGATAAAAGCAAGAAACTGTAAGATGCATTTAAAGAAACGTTTATTAAAATCTTAATATGTAAAAAAATATTATCATATGCCAAAATTGTTTATAAAAATACAAATAAATGTCTATTTATAGGCTACTAGTAGCAATGCCTGCGCATTAGTTGTTGTTGGGGTGTGTGGTGTGTGTAATTGGGTATGGTGTTTGTGGGTGGTTTGTTATGGTGACGTGAAGTAACTAGGAGGCAACAAGAAGTTGTAGTTTGGTGTATATCTATTAATGATGATGTAAAATTGTAGTTTAAGTGATGTAATTACTGGAATGTAGAGGTACATTGTGTAACATATTTCTGCAAAGATGATATGACATGATGGTTTTATACAAATTACAAGGTACATGCCAAGGAAAATATAAACAACCTTTTTATAACTTGATAGCTAGGAAAGAGATACAGAAACGAAAACACAGTTGGTAAATAATGATCCTATAAACAATGATCCTATAAACATGTATGGCCAAAAATAGCATAAACCACACACCTTTATGGCCGATAGTGCAGCGTGGAAGAGCATAACAAAGTCCCAGAACTCTTGTGGTAACGGAAAGAAGCGATAACACTTAACACAACATAAGAGATATTGTTAATGCAAGTAGACCTGATCACTAATATATTACACTAACTGTATAAATATTAGTTTGTAGTTTCAAAAAAGTTTCTAAAGAATATTGTGCAGTATGAATTGCTTGAGTAACAGACAACGAAGCATGTTTTACATAATGGCTGGCATTGGTGGTGAAAAGTGAATACAAAATCGAGCCGAGCCGAGCTCAAATTCATCGACGCGTGACAAAAGCAAGAAATTGTAAGATACATTTAAGCAAACGTTTATATAAAATCTAAATAAATATGTAAAAGATTATTATCGTATGCCAAAAGTTATTTATAAAAATACCGATAAATGTCTATTTTATATAACCTGTATGTTAACTAGAGATTTAAAATTAAATTAAAGGCCGTACCCGACATATTAATTTTGATCAACATAACAAACATTTTTAGACTCAACTAGATAAATGATAAAGACCAACAACTAAAAGAAAAACCAAATTACTTAGGCCATGTGTAGTCATAACCCCCCTTTGTGGGCGTTATGCGATACGTGGCGCGCCACGTGTGCGGGTGGGCGTTATGGGGCGTTATGCATTTAAGCCCGTAGTCATAAAGCCCCTACCCATCATTACCTAATTACTAATTTTCGTTTTTATTTAATTAATTATAAAAACCCATGCTTTTTTGTGATTGGTCCAATTTTTGAAAATCATCTCCATCACGCCGCGATAATAATGGCGCCTCCCCCAAATTTCTGAAACATGGCGCCCCTCGTTTTGGTGTGCGGGGGGGGGGGGGGGGGGGGGTTATGAGTAGGGCTGTTCAAAAAGCTCCCGGCTCGGAGCTCGCTCGGATTTAGCTCGGAAAAAGCTCGCTCGATTTGGCTCGGTTTAAAAGTGAGCCGAGCCGGCTCGGCTCGGTTAGAAAGTGAGCCTAGCTCGGCTCGGCTCGCTTTGTAGCTCAGCTCGGTTTAGCTCGAATTATTTTACTTATAATAAGTTATAATTTTATATACATTATAATATATTACAAAAAACTGATTATTATTTACATGTATATATGTTTGTAATTTGATATTTATGGCATATTTGAAGATTGATTACCATACTAATGAACTAATATTGTATTTTATTGAAATTAAAACTTATTTTGCGTTGTTAAACTTGATTTTGGTTTGAATTGTATTAGGTTGAACTTATTTTGAATATATTCTTTTAAATTATTGAATAATATTTTAGGCTATTAAATTTTAAGAGGTATATTTTAGTTTTTTTTTAATAAAATCGAGGCAAACCAAGCCGAGCCGAGCTAGCTCGGTTTAAAACCAAGCCGAGCCCGAGCTTAGATTTTCAGCTCGGTTTCAAATCCGAGCCGAGCCGAGCCAGCTCGGTTTATAATCGAGCCGAGCCCGAGCTTGGCCTGGCTCGGCTCGGCTCATGAACAGCCCTAGTTATGAGGGGGTTATGAGAGAAAATGGCGCCATATGGAGCCCCACTACACATACTCTAAAACGGTTTTAAGTTGTTGATATTTTTTTAGAATCATTGACCCGTTTATTTTATCTTTTCCAAATTTCCACATTTCTACAGTTGATCTCGGTTCATTCAACTTAAGATATATAGAGCTCGGCTCACAAGTTGGCAAATGATTTAATAAATAAATATACAAAACAACTAGATAATTTGGTGAATTACTTATTTGTATAAGATAGTAATACAGATTTAATCGACAAAAACATCTTTAACACATTGTAAGTGTGAATCTGATCAACAACATGTCAATTTTGTTGGCCGCGACACAACGCGCGTGGGTCAATCTTTTAGTTGAAGTTAAATGATACAATCTTTAAATTGACATATAATTAAAATATACAAAAGCTTAATTTAAGTTTTATAAGGTCGTATATATACAATTTTTTAAATAATATGATAATAGGTGTCTCCTAATTCAAAATTTGTGGGATAGTTGTTCCTTCCTTGATTAGTTCTTGTATATGTTAAAATAGCCTAGTTATAACCAGCATTAGATATAATAACGGGTATAGTATGGGGCAAAATTGTAGTTTCAGTACCATATATATGATTGTAAAAGATTATAACTTTACCCTACTTTTAGTTTACTTAGAATAAAACGAGTGAACTTTTTTAGTTATATAAGAAACGTTTAGTTATTAATCCAAAATGATTAAAACATCTAGTCTAGCCAAATAATAAAATCAAGGCCCGGTTCGGAAAAGGCTATTACTTTACTAGTTCGTACTTAATATTTTCAGTCTTTTAGGACCCAAATTCATGGGTCAACTCTCAGCCCAACTGACACGGGACATTAGAATTTAGATTATCAGTTTTCTTGCGTCGACACAATAAAGTGATTACATATGTTATACAAATAAGACTAAAAAGTAAAACTGACCAAATAAAAGTTCGGTCCAAAACCATAAATAACTAGTTTAATACCCGTCTGATGGCCGGACATTTTTTAAGTCATAATGTCAAAAGTATTTTTTTCGTTGCATTCTAAACAAAAGAAAATTGTTTAAAAAAGAGCCAAAAACGTATGTAATATTACATTCAAAAGGTTCATTGTTACATGTATATTATGCCTAAACATAATTTTAGTCGGTAAATTATCATTTATAAAATGCAAATTATCATTTACGGCTCATCCACTTTTGGGAGGTTGTGCTGGATGATTTGGATCAGACATGGTGAAAGCATCGAACATAACATATTTAAACTTCAAACCCTAAAAGGCACAGATGGAATGAGTGAGTAGGGGTAGGTGATATATGACGAGGGGATACTGGTTGCCTAAAATGGGTGCGTAATTCATGGGGAGAACGCGGATGCCTAAAATAAGGACTTAGAGATCAGAAACAAAACTGCAATTAACTGCCCAAATAGTAGTTAAAATTGAGAGTTTAAACGGTCAGAATTTGGTTTCAGCAAGATCTAACGGTAGGGGTGCAAACGAGCTGAGCCGAGCCCGAGCTCGACCAGGCTCGAGCTCGATTAACTTATGAGAGCTCGGGCTCGAGCTCAGCTCGTTTTTATTTTCTCAAGCTCAAGCTCGGCCCGGGCTCGGCTCGTTTATTATCTATTAATTAGTATATTAAATAAAAATAATATAAATAATATACTTTTTAAGCTCGCGAGCTCGATAAGTGAAGCTCGGGCTCGGGCTCGTTTACTAAATAAGCTTATTTTTAGGTTCGAGGTCGGCAGGTAAACAAGTCTAAATAAGCTCGGCTCGACTCGGCTCGTTTACACTAAGGCTCGACGAGCCTAACGAGCTTCACATGCGAGGCTCGAGCTCGGGCTCGATAAATAAACGAGCTTTGTTTTTTGGCTCAAGCTCGGCTCGGGCTCGATAAGGCTCGACAAGGCTCGACTCGTTTCGAGCTTTTTCTCGAGCCGATCTCGAGTCGCTCGCAAGCCGCTCGGCTCGTTTGCACCCCTATCTAACGGTAAAGATTGATTTCAAAAGCAGTTAGACTATGTGGGATCATTAGAATATATAGTTTTTTTGGTTGGACTTTAAAATCTAATAGGAAACATGTGATGATGATGAAGATTTGAAAATAACTAAAAGTAGTGCATGCATGACAACAAAATATCAGTATCAAAGTAAACCAATAAACCATATTATATATAACGATGTAACGATATGAAAAGTATAAAAGGATATGAGAAACTAATACGAATTGTAACACAAAACGGAAGATGTCACAGATCGAAACATGCCAATTCGAAAGCGAATTTGGAGTTACGTACCTTTAATAACAAATTATCCTCGACCCTAACGTCGAGGTTTCCTTTCAAGTGTCCACTCTTCAAGTAATTTTGCTAGATTAGATAGGATTTCTAAGTCATTTCATTTTGCCAACTTTAAATTGTCTAAATTTAGCTGGCTTGGGCATTTTACAAATTCCCCTTGGTACATATTGAAAGTTTAATATTTAATGTCTGATACTTTGGTTTTAATTTTTTTTCTCAATATTCATTTTTTTTCTCCTTAAAACCCTTTATCAGTTATTCGTTTTGAGTAATTTGAGTAAATGTATCCTACAAAGTCTTCTAAATCTAAGAATGGTACAACGAGACATTAGATCACAAAATATAACACAATAGATCGCAAAATATAACACAACGCTAGGAAAAAAGACGCAATGAATTACAAAAAGACATAATGACGAAAAAACACAATCCCAAATAAAAAGACACAATGTTCTATTAACAATTCTAAAATCTCCAAGCTAAAAAGTGAAAACCTAAAATCTTATATCGTAGAGTTTGACGAGACGAATCCAAAGCCGCTAGAACAAGTTCAATATGAGTCAGTTTGATACTTGATGAAACACATATTAACATTGGGGTTAATCTGTGGGGTTATTTCTTCCGTGGGTTCAATCTCTTTTCTTACTTGTCGGAACGGCTTGGGTCCTGCAAAACAGCAACACCGTTAGTCTCGTTAAGAGGGGAATATGGGGGGTTTCCCTCTTAACCAGGCTCCGGCGTGAGAATAAGTACTGTTCTCAGGGAAAATAAACAGTGTGGGTGGAGTGTGAGAGTATCGAGAGCAAGATGGATCAACCTGGATGATGAAGGGTCATATTTATAGCCGGATGGTGAAGGAGGGAGGAGCAGCAGTGCCAGCTGTGGTTGCGCGCCAGCTGTTCGACCAAGGGGAATATCCCTTTGGTCTCCTCTGCTGTGGTCAATGTAGTGGTACACGTGGCGCGCTTACATTTGCCTATTTTGGAGACGTCGTACGGGCATTGTCGGACTGCTCCTTGATACATCGCAGGCCTACTTGGCGCTTGTTGACTGGTGACACGTGTTGTCCTTTTTGTCGGATGGAGCATCTTTGTTGCCACCTTGATGTTTTCCAGAAGCTTCTAGAAGCTTCTGGATGATCTTGTTGATGTCAGCGCCACGTAGGGTGGAAAAGTGGTGTGGTCCTTGCCATGTGGGCAAGGAATTGGGACCATACCTCTTCAAGTCCCCCCAGTCCAGTGTGCCTTCTAGTTGAGTTGATCGTCTAGGAGGGATTCTGGACTTATGAAGGTAGTCATTTGTATGGCGCATGGGTTTTGGCAACTTGAGAGGTTGGGCCAAATGGACGCATGACGCATGGGTTTTGGCAACTTAAAAAGTTGAGCAAAATGGACGCGTGACGCGTGGGTTTTGGCAACTTAAAAAGTTGAGCCAAATGGACGCATGGCGCATGGGTTTTGGCAACTTGAGAAGTTGAGCCAGATGGACGCATGGCGCATGGGTTTTGGCAACTTAAAAAGTTGAGCCAGATGGACGCATGGCGCATGGGTTTTGGCAACTTAAAAGGTTGAGCCAAATGGACGCATGGCGCATGGGCTTTGGCACCTTTATGAAGGTTGAGCCAAATGGACGCATGGCGCAATAGCACTGTTGTTTTCTTCTGAAGGAAGTTTGGTTGTCTTGGGAGGGAGCGGCTGACGTGACGGTCTGGTGTCCCCTGTCTTATCGGAGGTGAACAGGCGCCTTTTCAGTCGTGTCAGTTACTTTCTGTCAAAGGTGTCAGGCGGCTGTTTACCCGCTCCGAGAAAAGAGATGGCGTCTTTTCTCTCTTCTGACGTGTCTCTCCCCCATTGAATGCTTTTCTGTATTCTGACGGCCCACTACCCATCGCATTAAATGCGATGGGTATAAATATCAAGGCGGTTCCTCTTTCTTCTCCACTTTTTCAAAATTTGAAATTTGGTTATCTCTTGTTTCTCCATCTTTTCTCTTCTATTTCTTTGAGAATTTCCGGTGAACCTCTGATCATCTTCATCATGTCTGGGGCGAATCCCTCGTCACGGAAGAAAAGGAACAAGGGTAAGACTCCGCCAGGCCCGGATCAGGCGATAATATCTTGGAAGGAGGAGGAGTTTCATAACTTGGTGAGGGATATGGGTTTCCTTCCCGAGTGGGGTGCTCAGTTTCCCATCCCGGGTTCTACTGCCATGATGCACCTCCCGGTTATATTACTTTGTATGCTGCATTCTTCCGGGAAGGCAACTTCAGGCTCCCGATGACTAGGTTTACTGCTGATGTGTTGAGGAACTATGGGCTTCACATTTCTCAGATTAATGCTATCGGGCTTCCCCGTATTACTCATTTTGAGTTTATTTGCATGGCTAAACGTTTGGATCCGACGTTTGCAATGTTCAACCTCTTCTACACTGTCTCGTATACTAGTGGGTTTTATTCTTTTAACGCTCGGACCGGTGTTGCTCCGGTTTGTTCTATTCCGTTGAAGAGTCTTCACGACTGGAAACAAAAAATTTTCTATATTCGTCGAGGGGTTATCCCGGTAGATATGCATTACCGGGCAGGGAGTGAGGGGATCCCCAAGGTTGATGTTGTTGCAGAATTTTCTGAGCAGGCCTGGTACAAAAAGTTGACTCATAAAGCCACTCCTATTCTTCAGCTTGAGGAGATGGCGTTAGTGGGTGCTGGGATGAGTATGTTGTGGATTCCGAAGCATCCTTTGGGGGTTCCAGTGTATGGTTATAATGGCAAGTGTATGTGTTTTTCGTACCCTTTTGTCTCTTTTTGTATATATATTATATATATATATATATATATATTTATTATTTTTTTTATTATTCTTCATCCTCGTGTTTTTTGCAGTGGGGTACACCTTGTTGAATGTTCTGGATTTGAAAGTCGGTGGTGCTATGGTTGAGGCGATTCAAAGGGCTGAGAAACAACCCTGGTTGGATCAGATTCGTGGTCGTTTCTTACATCCAACGAACGAGAGTTTTACCTCCTATGCCAACACTGTCTTAGGTGAAGATAGTGAGGATGATGATGATTCTGTTAATCCTGCTCGGGATGAAGTTGTTGTTCTTTCGAGTGATGGTTCTGACGGATCTTGTAAAGGCCTAACTTCTCATTCCCCGCGTGCAGGTCCGCACAGGGGATTGCGCGTGAGCCTGTCAATGAACCTATTGATGATGATGTGGAGATTCCTGTTGAGACTGCTGAGCAGCTGGAAACAAGGAGGAAAACAAGAGCTGAAAATCCAGAAGGGAAAGGGAACAAGGCTGAGGAACATGCCACTGAGACCCCTCGTAAGCGACCTTCTGCTCTTCCTATCCTAGATTACGTTGTAGTTTCTGATACATTGTCCGGTTCAGGGGCCGGAGAAAAACATCATGAGTCTGATCCTGAAGACCGCGCTACCTTAACAGAGATAATGAAGAAGAAAATGTTTGATGATAGAAAACGGAAACTTGACGAGCAGGCTGCTGCTATGCTGGCGTCGAAAAGGGTTAAACTTCAGAAGGAGACTCCTCCAGCTCCTTCGGAATCGGAGGTGGATCTGGGTGTTTTTACTCAGAAACACGGGAATCTGTTGGAGAAAATTTTTGAAGCTTCTGTACTCGGTTTATCATTCATTCATTTTTTTTGTTTGGCTTTTCCTGTTTGCTTATTTTCCATTCTTTTCTCTAAATGTCTTGTTCGTTCAGGTGCCAAGCCAGCCAAGACTTCACACAAAACTGACCTTTCAAAAATCACCCCTCCGGAATCTCCGCCCTCAAGGACGTTTGGGTTGACCCCTCCTCGTGATGATCTGGGAGAGAAGAAGAAGGAAGATGATGTACATGCTGAGCAGGTGGGTGAAGGTGGTGGTGATGGTGCAGGTGGTGATGGTAAAGGTAAGGGTGTTGACATCACAATGGAGTCCAGTCCAACCGCTCCACGTCAAACCATTTACACCAAACGCCCTCCGGGTGACGGCGGTGGTGCTACTTCGGGTTTTGTCCGCAACCCTCAGTTTGAGAATGTTCATGCTGATTCTTTTGATATACAGAATCCTGCTTGTGATGGTCTTCCTCATGCCCCTCGCTGGAATCTAAACCAGGGTTCCAGGATGAATGATCTGGATAACTGTCATGATTTTTTCTCGCTTTCTCTCCCCCCTGCTGAGAGAATGTTTCAAAAGAAACGCAATCGGTTTGAGTTGTTGGATGATCATGTGCGTGCTGCTGTTAACCATTTCGCCACTTCTCAAGAAATTGTGCGCGAGTGGAGAATGATGGGAGAGGAGACCGCTGAATTTGAAGATGAGAAGAAGGCATTTGCTGAGGAAAAAGAAAAATTTAATGCTGAGAAGATGGGTTTGTTATGGAGGCTTGCGGACGCTGAACGGAAGCTCGAGCAAGAGAAACAGGTTAACGTTCAAAAACAAAAGGACTGGGAGTCTGCCTGTGAACGTACTAATTCCGAGATGCAATCTCAACGTGACACTATTGTGCGTTTGTCTGGTGAAAAGACAGAGATTGCCGAGGAAGCTCAACAGGCGCGTGTTGCGTTTGAGAAGAAAGAGAATGAGTATGTTGATCGTATTGCCAACCTGGAAAACCTTGCTAAGCAGAAGGTTTCTGAGTGCGAAACTGTTGAACGTCTTCTTGAAGAGAAAACTGCTGAGTGCAAGGCCTCTGAGCTTCTGCTCGAAGAAGTTTCTGCTGAATGCAAGTGGCTTCTTTCACGCGCAGTCCCTTTGGTAACTTTTGGTGTTTATTTTGTTTCTTGGTTTGCTGTACTTTCTTCTTACCTTGTTGTATTTTGCAGCTTGCGGATCGTATTGTGAACTCTCCCGAGCTTGCTACTTATATGTTCGAATTAGGTCAAGCGGGGTACAATAGTGGTCGGAAGTATGGTTATGCGGAGGGAAGAGCTGCTACCGCGAGTAATGAGAAAGACTACCGCTTCGAGCTTTACAAAGAGGATTGTGATGGCAAATATTCTGCTAAGCGCAAGGAGTTCGCGTCTCTGGAGTTTGCCGTTGTTAAGGCTGCTCGCAAGCTATCCCAGAAGCCAAATGGTGTTGCCTTGCTAAAGAAAGCGCTTGGTGATGAAAGTGCTGGGACCAGTCATCCTCAGTGAATGACTTCGGCCTACGTGCCGCGTATGGCCTTAAGTGGCCCTGTAATCATTTGACAAGTTTGTGAACAATTTTAAATTTTACTTACCTTTGATGTTTGTGAACATTTAACTATGCTTGACGTTAATATTTGCCTTTGTTTTATGCGAATTCTGTTATCGTCATAATATGTGCATGTATAATTACTTTGATTCAGGTATCACGAATGAATGATGGCACTGACAGGTTGTGTTGTGTTAGTTACATCGTTTTATTCTGTTGTTCATGTGCGCAGGTCGGTTCGTGAATACGAAGTGATCGAATTACAAGTTATTGTGTTTGCCCGGCTGTGCCCAGCCTTGGGGGCGTTTACAATGTTTGTTTATCCTGTATTCGATGCTTTCGTGTTTAAGTGGGCACGAAGTTTTGTTTTGGCGTTTTGTAGGCTTTAGTTGTGTTTCTGACCCGGCTGTGCACTTGGTTGTGACGAGCCTTGGAGGTCTACAACGTTTCCTATGGTCGAGCCATTGATGTTTTCGTGTATGCCCAAAGTAATATGTGCAGTTGTGACAAGAAATTTGCATAATAGAAAGATAGCCAAACACTTCTTGTATTACTATGAATGTGTTGGCGATTCAGCCGTTGCGATTACGTAATCTTTTTACAGGTAACACTTTCTCAGCTGTTGAGCGTTCCAAGTTCGTGGAACCTCATTGTTGTCAATGGTGCGAAGCTTGTAAGCTCCTTTTCCGAGTACTGTGTCGATAACATATGGGCCTTCCCACTTGGGGGCTAGTTTCCCTGGTTTTTCGGCGTTGGACGCCTCGTTGTCCCTTAGGACATAATCTCCTGGGTTGAAGGTGCAGATACGGACTTTGGAGTTGTAATACTTCTCCAGCTTTGTCTTGTATTTTGCTTCGTTTATCGCCGCTATCTCTCTCCTTTCTTCTAGGAGATCGAGGTCTAACCTCCGCTCTTCCTCGTTGTTGATCACGTTCATGGAGAGCATTCTAGGCGATGGCAGCCCGAAATCTGCGGGTATCACAGCCTCGGACCCATAGACTAAACTGAACGGTGTCTCCCCGTTGCTCGTCTTGGGCATCGTCCTATAGGCCCATAAGATGCTGGGCAATTCATCGACCCAACCTCTTCTTTTCTCTCCCAGTCGTGCTTTGATGCCGTCTACGATGCTTTTGTTGACGGCTTCCACTTGGCCATTCCCCTGCGGGTGCGCAACCGAGGAAAAGGTGTGCTCAATGTGTAACTCTTCAAACCACTTCTGAAGATCGTCTGCAGCAAAGTTCGTTCCATTGTCAGTGATGATCCTGAGTGGTAGTCCGAAACGGCATATGATTTGTTCCCATATGAATCTTTTGACGACAGTGGATGTGGTCGATGCGAGTGCCTTTGCCTCTACCCATTTGGTAAAATAGTCGACTGCGACTATTATGAATTTGACAGCACCTGGGGCTTCGGGGAAAGGGCCGACCATATCTATTCCCCACTGTTGAAAAGGCCACGCCGTTGTGACTGGTACCAATTCATTCTTGGGGCGCATCGTTTTGGGGGAGTGTCTTTGGCATCCACTGCATTTCCTCAGCTCCTTTACTGCGTCTAAATGCATCCCGGGCCAATAGTACCCGGCATTCATCACCTTTGCCACCACCATTCTTGGCCCGGCATGTATACCACAAATTCCTTCATGCACTTATCTAATCAAATAGTTTGCGTCTTCGGGATCAACACATCGTAACAGTGGCCCAAGGTATGACTTTCGGTATAAGATTCCATCAGTCATCTGATAATGTTCAGCCTTGTATTGGATTTTTCTCGCTTCAGCTTTGTTCTCTGGGAGTACCCCAGATTGAAGGTACGCTATTATCGGAGTCATCCATGACGTTGTCCCTACTTGAATAACGCTTACTTCTCGTAATGGCACTGATGGGTTGCTCAAAACTTCTATGCGCACATCCTTTGCGAGGTGTTGAAAACTTGTGGATGCGAGTTTACTCAGCGCGTCTGCTGGTTTGTTCTCGCTTCTATTAATGTGGTGCACCTTGTAGGAATAGAAGGTTTGTAGCAACGTCTTTGCTTGGCTCAGGTAGAGCGCCATTACATCTCCTCCGGCTTCATATTGCCCGTTGATTTGCCCGACCACTAGCATGGAGTCTACATGTGCTTCGATGTGTCTAACTCCCATTTTGATAGCCAATCTTAAGCCAGCGAGGAAAGCTTCATATTCGGCTTCATTGTTCGTGCTCTTGAAATCCAAACGTATGGCGTAAGTGAATTCATGTTTGTCAGGGCTCACCAGCCGGAGTCCTGCGCCTGCGCCGTCTTCGTTAGACGCGTCGTCTGTGTACAACAACCATGGTTCCTCTACTTGCTGTTTTTTGGCTTTTTCTAATGCTTTACATTCCCGATCCTTGTCGTCAGGTACTTCTGTCATGAAGTCTGCTAGTACTTGGCCCTTGATTGCTGGTCTCGGCCTGAAAACCACATTATGGCCCCCGAGTTCTATCGCCCACTTTGCTAGCCTTCCTGAAATCTCTGGCCGTGCGAGGATGTTGCCAATGTTGTAGTTTGTTAACACGTGAATGACGTGGTTGGCAAAGTACCTGCGCAGCCGTCTTGATGCATGGATCAATGCGAGCACTAGTTTCTCCATGATGGCATACCGGGTTTTTGGATCGGTCAAGGTTCGTGACACATAGTAAACTGGGGTTTGGATACCTTTTCGATCAACGAGTAGTACTGCTCCTATTGCTCTGTGTCACACCCCTTTCTGCGGCGGAAGCACGAGGTGTGATCATGAAAGGTTCTCATTGCATACGAAAGGTAAACATGCTATATGCTCGTAAAAACATCAAATACCATAATTTGAAAACATAAGTTTAGCGTTTATATCGCTAAGTCGCATAAAACATTGTCTTAAAAAGTTTACAACTTTATTTAAAGATAAACTTAAGCGACATCCACAAGCATAAGCGAGACCACGCGCACATCCATCCTAGTTACCTGAAATACATGTGAGTTTTGGAAAAACGTCAACATAATGTTGGTGTGAATTCATGCAGTTTTGTATTTCACGTTTGTATACTTTGTATAAAAACATAGTTGTGAATAAATCAAGTTTTTCTTGAGTACTCCACGTACTTCAAGTTATATATCAATCCTCTTGAGTACCCCACGTACGTCAAGTTATATATCAATTTTCTTGAGTACCCCACGTACTTCAAGTTATATATCAATTTTCTTGAGTACCCCACGTACTTCAAGTTATATATCAATTTTCTTGAGTACCCCACGTACTTCAAGTTATATATCAATTCTAGTATGGTTTGAATTTTATATAAATACAGTATTTCTGTAAATATCAGGATTGTTAATGGGTTGCAAAGCCATTAACATGTGACACGACATAGGAAGTCACCAAACCTAAGGCATTTAATTGGTATATTCTGAGACACAAAAGCACTACTCGATTCTCGCCCTCACCGAGAGTGTGGCTGCCAGGCACCCGTTAGATCTAACCTTTTGTTCTGCGGTCTAAGTATGTACATGATTAATGGTGCTTCTGTACCCTATTCGTGACACTATTTCTCATAACGCATCCTACTTGGTTCTCGTCCTCACCAAGCGCGTTTATTTTTATCATTTCTCATAACGCATCCAACTTGGTTCTCGTCCTCACCAAGCGCGTTTCTTTTTATCATTTCTCATAACGCATCCAACTTGGTTCTCGTCCTCACCAAGTGCGTTTCTTATTATCTTATATTTTGTCACACTTGGTTCTCATTCTCACCAAGTGTACTTCTTGTATTTATATCATACCATTTATAAATATTGTACTTTTGTACATGTATTTCACCCCCGAAGTTATAAAAACTGAAAACAGTTAAAAGAAAAGGGGGAGCATGAACTCACAACTTTGCGTTCCTTGCGTCGTAAACTTCACCGGATTTGCTTAATTAACGTCGTAACCTATACGCGTTTTCTTAATGTTAGTCACTAGACTTGCGTCGCACAAGTACAGTCACTCTCTTTTGTATATATTCTTCTGTTAAAAATATTCTATATTTTTAACTACGTATCTTACTTATATTATTTTCTCTAAAATAAATATAAGTCTTTTGTGTTTTGCACTTTGTACCCGAATTATGTATCTTGTATGTTGTATGTGTATTTTTATGATTATACTCCTCATGAGTATTTAGTGTATTTTTAAGTCTCAATACACTAGCACGTATAACACATACTATATACACTTAGCACAAAAGTTGGTGATCAAATAATATATATTTTTCTTTCAAAAATATATACTTAATATCCATTTTTATTCTTGAAAAATCACCATTTCTTATCACCAAAAATTAGGGAAACCTTGGTAATACTTTTAAATACATTTTTAGGGAATAAGTTTCTCAAAAACTTATATTTTTCTAAGTGTCAATATTTATAAAAAAAATTTGACAGAGTTTCCCCTAAAAATGGAGGTTTCCCATGTTTTCAAAACATGTGTTTATTTTCTTTTAAATCAACAACAATCAACAACAACAATTATCAACAATAATCATCAACAATATTCACTAATTTCTCCATTTCATGAACTTGAATATTTACAAAAATGTGTAGTAACTTACTTGCACATTTAGTAAGTCTCGTCATCTTTAAAAATAATTTTAGTTTCTTAAAAACTTTATTTTTAAAGAATATGAAGTTTCACAACTTCTAGTCGAGATTCGCAAAAATATTTCTTTGTTAAATTTTTCTTGTGACACAAGTGTCTACACACTTGTTTATGTACTAAAATGCTTTTAGTTCGGATAAGATCCGGGTTTTAACAAAACTTATATTTTTGCTTGGTTCTTCCGAAAAACCACTTGTAGATCTTTAGATCTACATGTTTAGAGTCTTATTTTACAAGAAAAATTACTTTTACACAAGTTCATGTCTTATGAATGGATGGATCCATCATCTTTTAACTTTCTAACTTTTACATCCTACTAGTTCATGCTCTCAAACATGGACTAGTATGTCTAGATGATGATCCATCTTGTTTTTACTAACAACAACATCAAATAATAACAATCATACAAGATTCACATGATTTACACACATATCTACTCTTTATCCAACTAGTTTATCTTTCTTTCAAGACTTTTAGTTATGTTCTTGTGTGTTCTTGCTTTTTAACCAATAAATCATCTATTAACCATCATAAACAAGATCAAGATGATGATTTAGAGCACTTACTACTAGCACAAGGCTAGGGGAGTTCAAGAGTGCAAATGAGGTGGATAAAAGCAAATGGTGAAGGTCCTTCAAGATCCGCTTGCACCGAGCTTCGTTAGTGACCTTCTTACACCTTAGTATCACCTTAGAATGGATGTGTATGGATCGAAAATGAAAGTGTGTGGGTGAGTGGTTGAGGCCGTAGCCAAGGGAGAGAAGAAGAGGAGTTCTTGTTGCTTGTATGGTAAAGTGACAAGGTGTGTAAGACTTATGGTTTTTATATAATGTTCTTCCAACATCTAAATACCCACTAGTCCTTATGTTCCTTTAGTACATGACATGTTTAATAAATAAATGGAGAAAATCAAAGTGGTGATTCCCACTTCATAACCGTAAGGTGAAGGGGGGTTGGTTTCTAGTTGTGATGCAATGGAACTTGTTACATAATCTAGTTACATGTTACATGTTAGATTTAGTGTTAAGTGTGTTAAGTAATATATAGTGTGTTAGGGTGTTCGGGGACCCTAACTAGCTTAGAAAAATAAAAACAATGCTTCTAGCATTATTTTGGTGTTTCGGGTATTATCCGGTTGTTCGGTTAGACACTGGTTCGTTAAAGTGCTAAATTACACTTTTTAGTGTCTTTTAAGTACCTTTCTTGTACCCTTTCAATTCCCAACACTTAGGGAAATATTCTGGATAATAAAACGACATTTCTGCAAAATATTCATATGTTTAAATGCTGAATTATTGCTGAATTATATAAATTCTGCACTTATAGTGCGTTTCGGGTGTTTTTTAGTGCTTATTTTTGCTTTCGCAATGTATATATATTAACCCTTGTATGTACTCTTGGGTTTTAATGCATTCTTGTTGTCGGACCTACACCTAGGCTCCAATTTTATTGTCTAACTGCTTTCTGCAGTTCCGTTGACACATAGTGTCTTACCGGTGAGTTTACTATTATCTTTGACGCAACGCTCTCGTTTATGCATAAAGCAATATTTTGTAGTATACAACGTGCATGAATTCACTTGTTTAGTATGTGTTCAGACATTGCTGACAATTAAGCACATAATTGCAGTCATTAAGCAATAATTAAAGTGTACGGAAATTACCGGTTTGGTGCCATTTGTCACAGTCACCCCCCGTTAAAAGAATTTCGTCCCGAAATTCAGGTTGAACTAACTCTCGCAGGAGTCTTCTTGAATAGGTGGGGATACTTCTCTTTGAACTGGTCTTCACGTTCCCATGTGTACTCGGGTCCGTTCTTAGAGCTCCAACGTACTTTGACAAGTTTCACACTGCTCCTCCTGGTCTTGTTGACTTTCCAGTCGGTAACCTCAACGGGTTGTTCTGTAAATCGGAGGGCTTCATCAATATGCACTTCATCCATCGGGATGATCACATTTTCTTGTGTTGGACTCTTCTTCAGGTTGGATACATGAAACGTATCATGTACTCCATTAAGTTCTTCCGGTAACTCCAACTTGTATGCCACGGAACCAATTTTCTTCAATATTCTGAATGGTCCGATATATCGTGGATTCAGCTTTCCACGCTTTCCAAATCTGACTACGCCCTTCCATGGTGAGACTTTTAACAATACTTTGTCTCCCACCTTGAATTCTACTGATTTCCTTTTCGGATCGGCGTAGCTCTTTTGTCGATCTCGAGCCGCCTTAATGCGCTCTCGGATCTGCGCAATCTTGTCGGTTGTCTCTTGTACAAGTTCAGGACCAACCATACGCTTATCTCCGGCATCTGCCCAACATAAGGGCGATCGACATTTGCGGCCATACAGAGCCTCGAACGGTGCGGCTTTTATGCTCGTATGATAGCTATTATTGTAGGAAAACTCAACTAAAGGTAGATGAGTATCTCAGCTGCCGCCTAGATCCATGACACATGCGCGAAGCATATCTTCTAACGTTTGTATAGTCCGTTCGCTCTGGCCGTCTGTTTGCGGATGGAATGCCGTGCTCAGATCTAACTGAGATCCAAAGGCTTCCTGAAACGATTGCCAGATTCTTGAGACAAAGCGTCCATCTCTGTCTGAAATGATTGAGATTGGCACTCCATGACGTGCCACAATTTCTCTTAAGTATATTTCAGCAAGGTTTCCAGTGCTGTCTTTTTCTCGGATTGGTAGGAAATGCGCAGACTTCGTTAATCGATCAACTATTACCCATATCATATCGTGCCCTCTCGGGGTCCTGGGTAATTTCGTTATGAAGTCCATCGAGATTTGTTCCCACTTCTACACGGGAATCTCTGGTTGTTGTAATAGGCCGGACGGTTTCTGATATTCGGCCTTAACCTTAGCACATGTTAGGCATTTTCCAACATAGACAGCAACGTCGCTTTTGAGTCTCGGCCACCAATAGTATTCTTTCAAGTCTTGATACATTTTGTCCGATCCTGAATGGATCGAATATCTCGATTTGTGGGCTTCATTAACGGTGTGTTCCCGAGTTAAAAATCCCTCCCCTTCCCTCCCCTCCCCTCCCCTCCCCTCCCCTCCCCTCCCCTCCATGTCTTTCCAAATTGGAAAGACTATTTTCAGGCAAAAAAAACCTCATTTTCCCTCCCCTCCCCCTGTTAAGTGGATCTCTGGAACACCATTTTCCCTCCCCTCCCCTCCCCCTGTTAAGTAGATCTCTGGAACACAGTGTAAGGATGACTTCTCGTATGCCACCATAGAGTGGAACCCAAATACGCTTCTTGAAGTATAAGGCTCCCTCTTCGTTTGGCACCATGTATTTCAGCATGCCCCGTAGGTATTCAGCTTTACGGTTCTCTCCTTTAAGAGCTTCTTGTTGTGCATCTCGAATGCGTGCAGTGAGGTTCGTTCGAATGGTCATTTCTAACGCTCGAACCCTTGGGGTCTTAACCCTCTCTTTTCGGCTCAACGCGTCCGCTACAACGTTTGCCTTTTCAGGATGGTACTTAATCTCACAGTCATAATCGTTCAGCAGCTCGACCCAACGTTGCTGGCGCATATTCAATTCCTTCTGATCAAATATGTGTTGTAAGCTTTTGTGATCTGTGAAGATTGTACATCGAGTACCATATAAATAATGTCGCCAAATCTTCAAGGCGAATACCACTGCACCCAGCTCCAGGTCGTGAGTGGTATAATTTCTCTCGTGAACCTTCAGTTGTCTTGAAGCATAAGCGATGACTTTTTGGCGTTGCATGAGCACGCAACCCAAGCCTTGTCGTGAGGCGTCGCAGTATACCACGAAGTCTTCAGTGCCTTCGGGTAATGATAGTATCGGTGCATCGCAGAGCTTGTTCTTAAGTAGCTGAAAGGCTTCTTCCTGTTTGTGACCCCAGTCGTATTTCTTGTCTTTCTGGGTAAGGGTCGTTAGCGGTTGAGCTATCTTTGAGAAATTCTCGATGAATCGCCGATAATAGCCCGCTAAGCCCAAAAATTGTCGAACTTCAGTTGGGGTCTTGGGAGCTTCCCAATTCTTTATTGCTTCAATCTTGGACGGGTCTACATGAATGCCCTTCTCATTCACCACGTGACCAAGAAATTGTACTTCGCGAATCCAAAATTCGCATTTTGAGAACTTTGCATAAAGTTTCTCTTTCTTCAGTAGTTCCAGAATAGTTCTGAGATGTTGCTCATGCTCTTCTTTCGTTCGCGAGTAAATCAGGATATCATCGATAAATACAATCACGAATTTATCGAGATATGGTTTACATACGCGGTTCATTAGGTCCATAAAGACCGCTGGCGCGTTCGTCAATCCAAATGGCATCACAAGAAATTCGTAGTGCCCATAGCGTGTTCTGAATGCAATCTTTGGCACGCTTTCATCTTGGATTCTTAGCTGATGGTATCTAGATCGAAGGTCGATCTTGGAATAGTAGCTTGATCCTTGCAATTGATCAAACAAGTCATCAATCCTCGGTAGCGGATACCGATTCTTGATCGTGAGCTTGTTCAGTTCCCTGTAATCGATACACATCCGCAGTGATCCATCCTTCTTCTTCACGAATAATACTGGAGCTCCCCAGGGCGAGAAGCTTGGCCTTATGAATCCTTTATCCAACAACTCCTGAAGCTGTGTACATAATTCTTGCATTTCGGATGGCGCAAGTCGATAGGGTGCCTTGGCTACAGGAGCAGCTCCCGGAACCAAGTCTATATGGAATTCGACTTGTCGTTGCGGAGGTAGTCCTGGCAGATCGTCAGGGAACACATCAGGAAATTCCTTCACCACAGGAATGTCTTCGAGTTTTGGCTCCACAGCCTTCTTATCTACAACGTGTGCTAGGAAAGCAACACATCCTTTCCTTAAGCACTTCTGTGCCTTCATACAACTGATGATTCGTAGAGGCGCGTTTCGTCTTTCTCCATGTACGATGAGAGTTTCATCATTCGTCAGAGGGATGCGAATGATTTTCTCATGACAAATGACTTCAGCTTTGTTCTTGGACAACCAGTCCATCCCGACCACTACATCGAAGCTACCTAATTGAATAGGTAAGAGGTCGATGCTAAAATTTCGTTCGCCAAGTTCCAGTGTGCAGCCTCTAACAACTTCGCCCGATTCAACAAGTTTACCATTGGCTAGTTCTATGGAATAAGGAATTTCTAATCTACTAGATTCTATTCCGAGTATGCGTTTAAATTCCACAGACATGAATCTATAATCGGCGCCAGTGTCAAATAATATGGATGCAAAGTGATTGTTAATGAGAAACGTACCGGTGACCACATTAGGGTCCTCGCGTGCGTTCTTTGCTCCAATCACAAATGCTCTAGCCTGAGCATTGTTTCTCTCTGGGCGGTTCTTCATGAAATGATCATTGCTTCCACACTTGAAGCATCCTTGGTTCTGCCCCTTCCCGTTGCCATTCTTGTTACCAGCACCGTTTCCATTTCGGTTCTTTCCTTTTCCCCAACAGTCTTTTGTTTGATGACCCAATTTACCACATTTGTCGCACCTTGGAATGCGACAAGCTCCATCATGATGATACTTACATTTTTGGCATCTAGGTATGGAGCCTTGGTATACTTTGGTTGCATGGGTTTTCGCCTCCTGGGACGGGTTAGCGTCACGCTTCTTGTTGTTGAAACCCTTATTGTTACGAGTTGCTTGGTTCAAACTTGTATGCTTTCTCTTTTTGTCACCGGATGACTCAGCATGTGTCTCGGTCTTCTCTGTTGGGTTCAGTGATAGCTTCTTCATACGAACACAATCTTCAGTAAGGCTGACAGCCAGAGTTACAGCCTCAGTGATTGTTTGTGGTTTAGCCGACGTCACCATGCCACGAAACTCTGAGGCCAGTCCCCAAATGTAGCATTCAACGCCCTTGAATTCGGGAGTCACCATGTAGGGAAGCACTCTAGACAGATCGTGGAACCTTCGAGTGTAACCATTAATGTCAGCACCTTCCATAGTCAAGTGCCAGAATTCCGTTTCCAGCCTTTGGAGTTCGGCACGAGAGCAGTACTTCTCTCTCATTCTTTCCTTCAGTTCCTCCCAAGTTAAGCCATAAGCGGCATCATCACCCAAGGTTTGGACTTGCAGGTTCCACCAAGTCAGAGCTTCATCGACGAATAACCCAGTAGCAAGGGTGACTTGCTGACCCGCTGTACACTTGCTCATGCGGATAGTAGCTTCAGTCTTCTCCGTCCAACGCACAAATGCTACTGCACCTCCTGTGCCATCATAGTTCATCGGCTTGCAGTCGAGGAACTGCTTGAAAGTGCAGCCTGGAATTGATTCAACCAATTCACATGTGAGCAATCGAAGAAACAATGAAACAAAGACCGTTCATAAATTTACTCATGCTTAGCACAGTGTCTTAAGGTTACCTTGAGCTGTATTGCCTCCAGAAGAATCTCCATTCCCATTACGCCTAGCGTTGCTTGGTCCACCACTGTCTTGAGTTCGGTTCGCCTCGTACTGGGCGATAGCAGCGGAGATCCTTTCCTCCAGTAGAGTGTTCAGCTCTTCAGCAGTTCTTGGCAGTGGGGGAGGAGGAGGTTGATCGTCATTGCGAGCATTCACAGCTTTCCTGGGTGCCATGTTCTGACAGAACATAACCCAACAGGGTTAATCATTTGTTTGATATCATCACACTAGCCAGTAGTATCATATATATTCACAGGTATATATACCACATAAGTGACATCAAACAATTATTACTCTAGCAGAGTACTTAGTAGGCTTGCACTGAGGGAATCTATACGTAACAAGACTTGCTGTGATTTTTGTGCACTGAATTCCATAATTATGTATGCATCCATAATTACGTAACTCCTTGCACAGTCAGCACAGTTCGTTTCATCCTCGTATCTCTTCCTTCAGATAGGCCATTGCTTTTAGGTAGAGTCACGTATACTTGTGACATTCTACTTCTAGTACATGCTAATTATCACACATAATTGCAAGTAATTTCTCAATTAAAGACAAGTGCTACTCATGTGCACCCTAAGTCTCGTAGTGTCTTTTCTAGACTCATGTAGATAGTTTCAGGTAGTGGATGTCGCGGGACGTTTTATGCAATGAAAACTCTTTGAAAATTGTTTTCGTGAATGGATCCTAGAGATTGTAGACTAGACTCGAGAAGGAATCCTGGTTCACTACAATCGCAGCTCTGATACCAATCTATCACACCCCTTTCTGCGGCGGAAGCACGAGGTGTGATCATGAAAGGTTCTCATTGCATACGAAAGGTAAACATGCTATATGCTCGTAAAAACATCAAATACCATAATTTGAAAACATAAGTTTAGCGTTTATATCGCTAAGTCGCATAAAACATTGTCTTAAAAAGTTTACAACTTTATTTAAAGATAAACTTAAGCGACATCCACAAGCATAAGCGAGACCGCGCGCACATCCATCCTAGTTACCTGAAATACATGTGAGTTTTGGAAAAAACGTCAACATAATGTTGGTGTGAATTCATGCAGTTTTGTATTTCACGTTTGTATACTTTGTATAAAAACATAGTTGTGAATAAATCAAGTTTTTCTTGAGTACTCCACGTACTTCAAGTTATATATCAATCTTCTTGAGTACCCCACGTACGACAAGTTATATATCAATTTTCTTGAGTACCCCACGTACTTCAAGTTATATATCAATTTTCTTGAGTACCCCACGTACTTCAAGTTATATATCAATTTTCTTGAGTACCCCACGTACTTCAAGTTATATATCAATTCTAGTATGGTATGAATTTTATATAAATACAGTATTTCTATAAATATCAGGATTGTTAATGGGTTGCAAAGCCATTAACATGTGACACGACATAGGAAGTCACCAAACCTAAGGCATTTAATTGGTATATTCTGAGACACAAAAGCACTACTCGATTCTCGCCCTCACCGAGAGTGTGGCTGCCAGGCACCCGTTAGATCTAACCTTTTGTTCTGCAGTCTATGTATGTACACGATTAATGGTTCTTCTGTACCCTATTCGTGACACTATTTCTCATAACGCATCCTACTTGGTTCTCGTCCTCACCAAGCGCGTTTCTTTTTATCATTTCTCATAACGCATCCAACTTGGTTCTCGTCCTCACCAAGCGCGTTTCTTTTTATCATTTCTCATAACGCATCCAACTTGGTTCTCGTCCTCACCAAGTGCGTTTCTTATTATCTTATATTTTGTCACACTTGGTTCTCGTTCTCACCAAGTGTACTTCTTGTATTTATATCATACCATTTATAAATATTGTACTTTTGTACATGTATTTCACCCCCGAAGTTATAAAAACTGAAAACAGTTAAAAGAAAAGGGGGAGCATGAACTCACAACTTTGCGTTCCTTGCATGGTAAACTTCACCGGATTTGCTTAATTAACGTCGTAACCTATACGCGTTTTCTTAACGTTAGTCACTAGACTTGCGTCGCACAAGTACAGTCACTCTCTTTTGTATATATTCTTGTGTTAAAAATATTCTATATTTTTAACTACGTATCTTACTTATATTAGTTTCTCTAAAATAAATATAAGTCTTTTGTGTTTTGCACTTTGCACCCGAATTATGTATCTTGTATGTTGTATGTGTATTTTTATGATTATACTCCTCATGAGTATTTAGTGTATTTTTAAGTCTCAGTACACTAGCACGTATAACACACACTATATACACTTAGCACAAAAGTTGGTGATCAAATAATATATATTTTTCTTTTAAAAATATATACTTAATATCCATTTTTATTCTTGAAAAATCACCATTTCTTATCACCAAAAATTAGGGAAACCTTGGTAATACTTTTAAATACATTTTTAGGGAATAAGTTTCTCAAAAACTTATATTTTTCTAAGTGTCAATATTTATAAAAAAGTTTGACAGAGTTTCCCCTAAAAATGAAGGTTTCCCATGTTTTCAAAACATGTGTTTATTTTCTTTTAAATCAACAACAATCATCAACAATAATCATCAACAATATTCACTAATTTCTCCATTTCATGAACTTGAATATTTACAAAAATGTGTAGTAACTTACTAGCACATTTAGTAAGTCTCGTCATCTTTAAAAATAATTTTAGTTTCTTAAAAACTTTATTTTTAAAGAATATGAAGTTTCACAACTGCTAGTCGAGATTCGCAAAAATATTTCTTTGTTAAATTTTTCTTGTGACACAAGTGTCTACACACTTGTTTATGTACTAAAATGCTTTTAGTTCGGATAAGATCCGGGTTTTAACAAAACTAATATTTTTGCTTGGTTCTTCCGAAAAACCACTTGTAGATCTTTAGATCTACATGTTTAGAGTCTTATTTTACAAGAAAAATTACTTTTACACAAGTTCATGTCTTATGAATGGATGGATCCATCATCTTTTAACTTTCTAACTTTTACATCCTACTAGTTCATGCTCTCAAACATGGACTAGTATGTCTAGATGATGATCCATCTTGTTTTTACTAACAACAACATCAAATAATAACAATCATACAAGATTCACATGATTTACACACATATCTACTCTTTATCCAACTAGTTTATCTTTCTTTCAAGACTTTTAGTTATGTTCTTGTGTGTTCTTGCTTTTTAACCAATAAATCATCTATTAACCATCATAAACAAGATCAAGATGATGATTTAGAGCACTTACTACTAGCACAAGGCTAGGGGAGTTCAAGAGTGCAAATGAGGTGGATTAAAGCAAATGGTGAAGGTCCTTCAAGATCCGCTTGCACCGAGCTTCGTTAGTGACCTTCTTACACCTTAGTATCACCTTAGAATGGATGTGTATGGATCGAAAATGAAAGTGTGTGGGTGAGTGGTTGAGGCCATAGCCAAGGGAGAGAAGAAGAGGAGTTCTTATTGCTTGTATGGTAAAGTGACAAGGTGTGTAAGACTTATGGTTTTTATATAATGTTCTTCCAACATCTAAATACCCACTAGTCCTTATGTTCCTTTAGTACATGACATGTTTAATAAATAAATGGAGAAAATCAAAGTGGTGTGATACGGAACCGGATGACCGTCAAGACCGTGGCAAACTGGGTTCGATGCAAAGTGGCTAAAGGGCGCGTCCGAGTTCGTTTTAACTTCCAGCCGAGTTCTAGTATTTGTTTTATTTATTTTATCTATTTGTTGGTTTGTTTTTTAAACATTTGAATTTCTTAGGTGGATAAGTTTTATCCATTAGTTTGTTATCTTTCTTTTATTTATATTGTAATTGTGGCTGGAGGTGATTAAGCAATTATTTGAAAATTTATCTTCTCTGCAACAAGGTTTTTGTTGTTCTTGTGAATTCCGGTTGGCCGGATCACGACCGTCGTTGCTATCTTGGTTGGCCAAGGGTAACGCCGCTAGGGTGAGCCTAGGTTATCTACTCACGTTCGTATCAAGTGGTATCCGAGACCAGGAGACTCTCAGCATGTCGGCAGCAGGAAATCAACGACCACGTAGGGCTGTTCGTGATGATCGCGACCCTCGTGATGCTGAGATCGAGCAGCTTCGTCGCCGTGTTCGTGAGTTGGAGCTTCGTTCTTTCGAAAGGTTGGGTTCTAATGATTCCGATGCTACATACACCGATTATGAGGAAGATTTTGATAATGTTTTTGCTAACCAACATGGTGATCACGGTGAACGTTCACCTCCAAGAAACAGACACCGTACTCCACCCCCGCCACCGGTCGACCCTTTACGCGCTTTAGGGTTTCGTCTTGAAATCCCAGAGTTCGAAGGTCGTCTTCAACCGGATGATTTTCTCGATTGGTTGCACACAATCGAGCGGGTTTTCGACATCCGCCACGTTCCTGATGATTTAAAGGTAAAGCTGGTTGTTTTGAAGTTTAAGAAACATGCGTCTCTTTGGTGGGAACACGTTCAATCTCAACGGCGCAGGGAGGGTAAACGTCGGATCGCTACGTGGGACAAGTTAAAGCGATTGTTAAAGAAAAAGTTTTTACTCGCTACGCATAAACAGGATACGTATTTGGAATACCACAACTTAAAGCAACAATCACTATCCGTCGAGGAGTTTATTTCGACGTTTGAACGCATGCGTATGCGCTGTGGTATGGAGGAAGAAGAGGAACATATTATAGCCAGATTTTTGGGGTGTTTACGAACCGAGATAGCGGAGGTTGTTTATCTCCAACAGTATTATACGTTTGATGATGTTTGTCGGCTCGCGCTAAGGGTGGAAAAACAGCTCGCCTCTAGATCCAAAACAACGACCCGTGCACCGCCGCCTACTCGTTCCACACCGGCCGCTTCTTCTGCTACACGGGCCGGCCCAATCAAAGCCGACCCACCGGGTCCTCAACCCACACCGGAAGCAGGTAGTAACCCGTCACCTAACCTTCGTTGTTTCAAATGTCAAGGTTTTGGCCACCTTAAACGGGATTGTCCGAATAAACAGTTACTTACTTTGGTTGATCCGGATTCCGGTTCGGATGGGGATGACGACAAACCGGAAATTGTTTACCCGGATAAGGGCGAGCTTCTCGTTACTCGTCGTCTTCTTAATGCTTCGGTGCACCCTTCCACCGATGACACTTTATGGTTACGTAACAACTTTTTTAAATCTCAATGCACGGCCAAAGGGAAAGTTTGCACAGTTATCATTGATGGGGGTAGTTGTGAGAATATGGTGTCCACCACTATGGTCGAGAAGTTGGCATTGGACACCCAAGACCATCCCGACCCATACCAATTGTCGTGGTTACGTAAGGGTAATATTGTGCGGGTCACAAAAAAATGTTTGGTGAATTTTTCTATCGGCTCTAAATATGCGGATGAGTTATGGTGCGAGGTTATCCCGATGGATGCATGTCATTTGCTTTTGGGTCGTCCTTGGCTTTACGATAGACGTGTTAAACACGATGGCTTTCGCAATACTTATACGTTCAAAAAAGACGGCGTGCACATAACATTAGCTCCTCTGAACCCGAAGGATGAACCGCCACCTTCACAGTTAGTCTCCAAGTCGGAATTTGCTGGTCTCGTTCGCATGCATCCAACACCTCTTGTTTTTGGTTTATTTCTGGCCGAAGAGAATCCCCCGATTCACGACCCACCCGCAAACGTTGAGCCTCTTCTCCGTGAATTCAGTGATCTTTTTCCCGAAGAAATCCCACCCGGTCTACCTATGTTGCGTGACATTCAACATTGTATCGATTTTTTTCCCGGTTCAACCATTCCAAACAAAGCAGCATATCGTATGAACCCGAAGGAGTTCGAAGAACTACAACGCCAAGTGGGGGATTTATTAAAAAAAGGTCTCATACGCGAAAGCATGAGTCCTTGCGCTGTTCCCGCCTTATTGGTTCCTAAACCGGGGGGCGCCTTTCGCATGTGCATTGACAGTCGGGCGGTTAATAAAATCACAATTAAATACAGGTTCCCGATCCCACGTGTTGATGATTTATTGGATCAGTTGGCTGGTTCAACGGTTTTTTCTAAATTGGATTTGCGTAGTGGTTATCACCAAATTCGGATGCGTGAAGGTGATGAATGGAAAACCGCTTTTAAGACTCGGGATGGCCTCTACGAATGGCTTGTTATGCCTTTCGGTTTGTCTGACGCTCTGAGTACTTTTATGCGTCTCATGAATCAGGTTTTCAAGTCTTTTATCGGTCGTTGTGTCGTCGTTTATTTCGACGATATTCTCGTTTTTAGCAAAACCGTCCAAGTACATTTACAACATTTGCGTGAAATCTTTCAAGTTCTCCGGGATCAAAAGCTATATGCTAATCCGAAGAAGTGCCATTTCTTGACATCCGAGGTCTTGTTTTTGGGGTATTTAGTTTCCGAAAAGGGTATTCGCATGGACCCGTCAAAAACAGCCGCTATCACTTCTTGGCCGCCACCCTCTTCGTTCCACGAGGTACGTAGCTTCCATGGCCTCGCATCTTTTTATAGGCGGTTCATACGGGATTTTAGTTCCATTGTTGCCCCAATTACGGACTGTTTAAAGCAGTCCAAATTCGTTTGGACAAAGGCCGCACAACAAGCTTTTGACTCGTTGAAGGAGGCGGTCACAAAGGCTCCGGTTTTAGCTATGCCGTCTTTCGACAAAGTTTTTACCGTTGAATGCGATGCTTCCGGCTTAGGCATCGGTGGGGTTTTGAGTCAAAATACCCGCCCTATTGCTTTTTTCAGTGAGAAGTTTAATGACACTCGGAAGCGATATAGTACATATGATAAGGAGTTTTACGCCATTATCCGAAGTCTCGAATATTGGCGCCATTACCTTCTTCCTAATGAGTTCATCCTTTACTCTGATCATCAAGCCCTCAGGTTTATTCACGGCCAAACACATTTGAACCCACGTCATGCAAAGTGGGTTGAGCTACTCCAAGATTTCGCGTTCGTAATTCGTCATAAACCGGGTACCGCTAATCCAGTGGCCGATGCACTTAGCCGCCGTCCCGTTTTATTCACTTCTTCGAGTTTTGAGATAACCGGTGTGGCTTCTTTTTCATACCTCTATCGTGATGATCCAGATTTTCGTGATATTTGGTCGCAATGTGCTATTGGCCCGTTTAAAGATTTTTATCGACAAGGGGAACTCCTTTATAAAGGGCGCCGATTGTGTGTTCCGCTTTCGTCGTTTCGGGAGGCCCTTATTCTCGAGTGTCATGCAGGTGCTTTGGCAGGTCATTTTGGACGAGCAAAGACGGTCACTTCAGTCGCCGAGCGGTTTTATTGGCCGAGTATCACTAAGGATGTTATCAAAGTTTTGGCAAGGTGTCGTGTATGTCATGTGGCGAAAACACACAGTACTAATCAGGGGTTATACACACCGTTGCCTACACCATCCGCCCCGTGGGAGGACGTTTCCTTGGATTTTGTTCTCGGCTTACCGGTAACCCAACGGAAGAAGGACTCCATTATGGTCGTAGTTGACAGATTTTCTAAAATGGCACATTTCCTTCCGTGTAATAAAACGTTTGATGCTTCCCAAGTCGCCCGCTTGTATTTCACCGAGATCGTACGTTTACATGGTATTCCAAAGACTATAACATCGGATCGTGATGTTAAGTTCGTTAGTCATTTTTGGCGAACCCTTTGGAAGCGACTGGGTGCTAAATTGCAGTTTAGTTCGTCACACCATCCACAAACGGATGGTCAAACCGAGGTTACAAACCGAAGTCTTGGGAATTTACTTCGAAGTTTAGTGGGAGAGCATCCAAAACAGTGGGATTTAGTCCTTCCTCAAGCCGAATTTGCATATAATAGGTCCACTCATAGTGCCACGGGCCGTAGCCCCTTTTTGGTTGTTTACGGCCGAAATCCTTTCACGCCTTTAGACTTGTCGCCAGTCGTGGATACCGAGCGATTGTCTACAGATGCGGAGGAACAGGTTTTGCAAATCAAGGAAATTCATGAACGTGTTAAGGAGCAAATCACGAAGCATAATCTGCAGTACCAAAACCGGGCTAATAAACATCAACGCCGTGTTGTTTTTGAGGTGGGTGACCTCGTGTGGGTGTATTTGAGGAAAGAAAGATTCCCGCAGGGACGTTTCGGGAAACTCGAGCCGAGAGCCGATGGGCCATTCCGTATTCTTCAGCGCATCAACGATAATGCTTACAAAGTCGAGTTACCAGGCCACTACAATGTTTCGGCTACGTTTAATGTTGCTGATCTTGCCCCCTATACGGCTGATGTTGATTTAGAGGATGACTCGGGGACGAGTCGTTTTTTAGGGGGGGAGAATGATACGGAACCGGATGACCGTCAAGACCGTGGCAAACTGGGTTCGATGCAAAGTGGCTAAAGGGCGCGTCCGAGTTCGTTTTAACTTCCAGCCGAGTTCTAGTATTTGTTTTATTTATTTTATCTATTTGTTGGTTTGTTTTTTAAACATTTGAATTTCTTAGGTGGATAAGTTTTATCCATTAGTTTGTTATCTTTCTTTTATTTATATTGTAATTGTGGCTGGAGGTGATTAAGCAATTATTTGAAAATTTATCTTCTCTGCAACAAGGTTTTTGTTGTTCTTGTGAATTCCGGTTGGCCGGATCACGACCGTCGTTGCTATCTTGGTTGGCCAAGGGTAACGCCGCTAGGGTGAGCCTAGGTTATCTACTCACGTTCGTATCATGGTGATTCCCACTTCATAACCGTAAGGTGAAGGGGGGTTGGTTTCTAGTTGTGATACAATGGAACTTGTTACATAATCTAGTTACATGTTACATGTTAGATTTAGTGTTAAGTGTGTTAAGTAATATATAGTGTGTTAGGGTGTTCGGGGACCCTAACTAGCTTAGAAAAATAAAAACAATGCTTCTAGCATTATTTTGGTGTTCCGGGTATTATCCGGTTGTTCGGTTAGACACTGGTTCGTTAAAGTGCTAAATTACACTTTTTAGTGTCTTTTAAGTACCTTTCTTGTACCCTTTCAATTCCCAACACTTAGGGAAATATTCTGGATAATAAAACGACATTTCTGCAAAATATTCATATGTTTAAATGCTGAATTATTGCTGAATTATATAAATTCTGCACTTATAGTGCGTTTCGGGTGCTTTTTAGTGCTTATTTTTGCTTTCGCAATGTATATATATTAACCCTTGTATGTACTCTTGGGTTTTAATGCATTCTTGTTGTCGGACCTACACCTAGGCTCCAATTTTATTGTCTGACTGCTTTCTGCAGTTCCGTTGACACATAGTGTCTTACCGGTGAGTTTACTATTATCTTTGACGCAACGTTCTCGTTTATGCATAAAGCAATATTTTGTAGTATACAACGTGCATGAATTCACTTGTTTAGTATGTGTTCAGACATTGCTGTCAATTAAGCACATAATTGCAGTCATTAAGCAATAATTAAAGTGTACGGAAATTACCGGTTTGGTGCCAGTTGTCACACTCCGTCGGAGGCTGATAAGTAAAGCACCAAAGGTTCTCCCTTGACTGGTGCGGTTAATGTTGGCAACTTGATGAGGCAATCTTTCATCTCGCGGAATGCGCTCTCGGCTTCCGGAGTCCACTGAAATTGGCTCTTCTTCATGCAATTGCGGAGTGTTTTGATAAACGGGAAAGATTTGGCTGCGTGATTGGCCAGGAAACGGTTAAGTGCTGCCAACCGCCCTGCCAATTTTTGCATCTCCTTGATCGTTGATGGTGAAGGCATGCGTTCGATTGCTTGTACCTTATCAGGATTTACTTTGAAGTCGTCTTTTGTGACAATGAAACCCAGGAATTTTCCTTCTTCCATGCCGAACGAGCATTTCGATGGGTTCAGCTTGATACTTACTCCGCGCAAGGTGTCAAACATTTTTTAGATGTTTAGCAGCATTGTATTTTCTTCTTTGCTCATAATTACTAAGTCATCCATATACACTTAGATGTACTTGCCGATAGCATCGTGGAAAGTTTCGTTCATCAGCCTTTGATAGGTCGCGCCCGCATTCTTTAAACCGAAAGGTATCTTGGTGTAGCAGTATAGCCCCATCGGTGTACGGAATGCGGTTTTGTCTTTATCCTGCACAGCCATTTGTACCTGGTGGTACCCCTTGTAGCAATCAAGGAAGCACTTCCACCAGAATGTTGCCAGCGAATCAATTTTTTCATCGATGTCTGGTAGGGCATAACAGTCGCGTGGACATGCCTTGTTTAGATCCTTGTAATCTACACACATTCTCCAACTACCATTTTGCTTCTGTACCATTACTGGGCTCGCCACCCATGTTTGGTATCTGACTTCTCTAATGATTCCTGCATTTAACAGCTCCATCACCTGCTCTTTCATAGCATCGTGTTTTATGTCTCCTTAGTGACGTTTGGCATGCACCACCGGTTTTGCTTCTTCTGAGACGTTTAGTCGATGTTCAGCTATGTGCCGTGGAACACCCACCATGTCTGCTGGCGTCCAGGCGAACACATCCATGTTTTGGAACAACAGCTTTTTTAGCGCCGCACGCGTGAGGTCGGACATTGCAGGTCCTAAGGTAACTGTCTGTTCCAGGTATGCGCTGTTCAACACCCATTTTTCCGCTTCCGCGCGTGGTGTTGGTTTACTTGCCTTTGCAGGTCTGAGTTCATCTGTTGCTAAGACTTCCTTGCTTGCGTATATTATTGCTACCCCCGTTTCTGTTGGGAATCCCACAGCTGAATGTGGACCGGAGCAAATCATACTGAAGTCTCCTTGAGATTCTCTTCCAAGGAGGATGTCGTGTCTTGAATGTGCGGGTAACACCATGAATGTAACATCTTCTGTTCTTGAATTCCTACCATCTGATAATAACACCGGGAACGATATCTGTCCGAGGGGGAAGACGGCTTCATTGCAGAAACCAGTGAGTGGGTAATCAACTGGTTCCAAGCGCGCCTTATCCTCTTGATCGAATTGATTGAAACATTGTTAATATATGATATCCGCAGTGCTCCCTGGATCAATGAAAATGTAGTCGGTTTGGTAGTGTCCGATCACGCCCGAGATGATTATGGGTCTTCTTTCTGTAGGGCCCCCTCTGACAATAGGAAAAACAACCTGCCTTTCTCGCCACGAGTCGTCTTGTGTGCGCTTTTTGTGGTTTTTCTTTGACCTTCGCTGACCTCCTTGAATCATGTGGGTTTCCAATTTGCGGAGTTTTTTGTTGTCTGGTCCTTCTTCTCTTCTTTGTATTTGGCGGTAGTCGCGCTTTCCGCCCTTTACCAAATGAGTGAGCTTTCCATCTCTTAAGGCCCTTTCTATTTCTTGCTTAAGACTGAAGGAGTCGTCAGTCAAGTGACCCGTGTCTTTGTGAAACTCGCAGAAAAGGTTGGGATCTTGACCCCTCTTGTTTCGCATCTGTAGGAGTGGCTTGAACTGGTGATTCTCAGTGGCCAAGACTTCGGAAGGGGTCTTGGTTAGCGGTGTCCACTGTTTTTCCCTGTTTTCTCTTTTTACCTCTTTCCGATGGGCTATCTGATTGATTGTGTGGCGCGCATCCTCCCTTGTTGGGCTTCTCTCTCTGTGACCGGACGCTTTCCATGGTTGGCCTCTGCCCTTCTTGTTGTGCCGGTCATTGTGGTTATATCCGCGTTGACGGTGGTCGTCACCGGTCAACTGTCTGTCAGACTGCGCGATGGTTTTGGCTGCTTCAATAAAGGTTTCCCAATCTTTGGGTCCTCCGTCTCTTCCCTTTACACGTTTGATTAGATCATCGCACTTGACTGCCCTCATGAAGTGTGCGCACATCATCTTTTCGCCTACATCTCCTATTTCCAGACATTCTTTGTTGTACCTGGTAATGAAGTCTTCCACACTCTCATGGTCTCTGCGCCATATGTTTAAACAATCAGCTGGATCTCTGGTATGTCTACGTTGTTGAGAGAAGTGTGCAAGGAACTTCTCTCGGAAATCGACCCATGACTTGATTTTTCCTGCTGGTAGCCTGTCAAACCAAACGCGTGCTGCGCCGACGAAGGTTTGTGCAAAGAGATGGCACCATGTCGGTAAGTTCCATCCGCCTGTTGCTCCCGCACCATTAAAAACTTGGAGGTGATCATCTGGGTCTGTCAACCCGTTGTATTTTCCCACGTTGTGTGGCAATTTCGTTTTATCGATAGCGGCCGTGGCGATCTCTCTGATGAATTTCGAATTCTCAGCCATGTCGTCTGGACGATAGCTCAAGGTGTAATCATGTTCCGCTTTTGGGTTATAGCCTGCGCGCTTGCGCGGTTTGTATGCTTCATGCTCTGGCGGCAACCTGCTGAATACTGTACTTTCTTTGTACGTCTCGTCCTCGTTCTCTTCATAGTTATCGAGCTCGTCGTTTATGTTGCGCGGACCTAAACGACTTTGTATTGGTTTCCTTGGTGGGTGAGAGTACTGCACATAATTGCTTTCTGTTTCTCCGTATGTATCACGCGTGTCGTGCGCGCTTGGCTTCCTGACGTTTGGTGCAGGTACTGATTCAGGTCGTAAGTTGAATGCATTGGCCTGTTGAGGCATGGGAACGCTCAAAGGCCTTTGCGATGGGGTAATAAACGTGGACTGGTTGGCTTGTGCTTGGAGTAGAGCTTGCTGCGCACTGAGCTGTGTGTAAACAAGGTTTATAGACGCCATTTGTTCGGCATACCAGGAAGCCAGAGTTTTTCCTTCGGATAGCCCTAGTAGTGCGGAGAAGTTCAGTTGAGTTTGGTCCGATGGAGCCGAGGGGCCAACTCCATGGCTCTGTGTTTGCACAGGTGGAGGTGTTTGTTGGACTACCCCAGACGGAGGTTGGTAAGTGGCTCCGTTTGTGGTTTGGGTGATGATCCTAGGTGGAGTTTGGAAAGTAGCACCAGTTGTGTTTTGGCTAACGACCCTGGATGCACTTCCAAAGATACTAGGAAAATCGTTGTTCATCGGCCCTTCTTGGATAATTTCGTTCCTTTGACCCCTTTGGACGTGTGCATTGTCCGAAACGAGTTCAAAAGAAGAAACGTCTCCATCTACCGGGTGAGAAGGGTTTTGATCAGCCATTTTGACGAGTGTTTTTTCAAAAAGAAAAGAGACGAGAGTGGTTTCTGCTAAAAGCGGATGACGCCAATGATGAAACACAGATTAACACTAGGGTTAATCTGTGGGGTTATTTCTTCCGTGGGTTCAATCTCCTTTCTTACTCGTCGGAACGGCTTGGGTCCTGCAAAACAGCAACACCGTTAGTCTCGTTAAGAGGGGAATATGGGGGTTTCCCTCTTAACCAGGCTCCGGCGTGAGAATAAGTACTGTTCTCAGGGAAAATAAACAGTGTGGGTGGAGTGTGAGAGTATCGAGAGCAAGATGGATCAACCTGGATGATGAAGGGTCCTATTTATAGCTGGAGGGTGAAGGAGGGAGGAGCAGCAGTGCCAGCTGTGGTTGCGCGCCAGCTGTTCGACCAAGGGGAATATCCCTTTGGTCTCCTCTGCTGTGGTCAATGTAGTGGTACACGTGGCGCGCTTACATTTGCCTATTTTGGAGACGTCGTACTGGCATTGTCGGACTGCTCCTTGATACATCGCAGGCCTACTTGGCGCTTGTTGACTGGTGACACGTGTTGTCCTTTTTGTCGGATGGAGAATCTTTGTTGCAACCTTGATCTTGTTGATGTCAGCGCCACGTAGGGTGGAAAAGTGGTGTGGTCCTTGCCATGTGGGCAAGGAATTGGGACCATACCTCTTCAATACTCTTCCTATTAAAAAAAAACTACGTATTAAAGATTTTCCTTCTTTATTACCCTCAAGTACCCAATATTATTTTCCTATTCTTTAATACTTTCTGTCTTGTTTATCTATCTTGAGCTAAATATGTAGACGTATGTTAGCTAATTGATACCAATACAGTTTTTAGACTAGCGGTATCAATTTGTGATAAAAAGGTGTTTCTTCCTAAAGATTGGGGATTCTACTTTTATTATGGACAAAAGAGTAGATTTACAAGTATGATTAGTGAGTGTCTGAGTTAACTGTTATAAAAAATATCAATTGATAATGAGATATACATAGCTGGTCTGGACCCTGTAGAGGGTGGGCTACCAGACATGACCCACTCTCTTGGGAACCCAAAGTTTTATAATACGTATTTTGTGTAGCTTAGAGATCAAAGAGATTGTGGTGTGGAGACTCAACACAATACTTTCATAGAAGACACCAGAGTTTGAGACATGCTCTTCACTAAAATCATGTTTGCTTTGTGCCTTTGTTTACTTTTTGGGCTTTAACCAGGTCATTCTTTTTTCCCTTATGTTTTAATTTTTTTTTTCTATTTTCCAGTAGCTTTCTTTTCTTTTTGTCTCTTATTTTAAAGTCCTTTTAGTAAATGTAACCTACTGTTTTTTTTTTCGTTAACTGTGTAGATGTTCTCATTTAAATGTTTTATTTATATAATAAGAACTGTAATACAGTTTAAGTTTTATATATATGATATAAATTAAATTAACTTACATAAACATATTATATTGCACTAAGATTCGAAATATGTTTAGTTTTCACTCATTTAGGGCTCGTATATATTGTCATAGTACTGATTTTTGTAAGATTAAATATATTATGTATTAATATTTAATCTATAGCCATTATAATCATTTACATAATATAGATCAAAATATATTAAAACCTATTAAATAATTAGTTGGTAATTGTTGATGGACCATATTACCCTTATTAACTAATTAGGTTTCCTCATGTGTGCTTATATAAGGAGAATTATGTGGAGGTTAAAGGGTTACTCAGTTACACAATCAGACACACCCCATAAGATCATAACATCATAATTCTACCTCCATCTCCTACAGCCGATACCCTTTCGGTTTCTTAGCCACCATCATCAGTCAGCACCCTAAGGAGGAACCAGACCAAGTTGACAATCATGTCAAACCTTATTGCTGCGTCTCCATCTGGATTCTCTGCTAGCCTGTGCTGATGCAATCAAAGGTATGTTTTCATGTTTTCCTTTATGTTTAAACAGAACTGAACCAACAATTTTTTTTAATTTTATACATAAGTTTATACTTAGGGGCCTATTTTTTCTATTCGCACAGAGCCCTCGAAAGTCGTCGATATCTCAAAGACGTCCCTGAAGATATAAGGAACAAAAGAATTAGAAAGACACCGGATATTAATAACTTATATTTGCAAATGAACTTTAAAAGGGTCATTCCAAACACAACTACGACATAATTTTAAGTGTGTTTGAGTTGGGGTTGATTACCTTAATACATAAAATTTTATTTAGATTGTATTTAGGTTCACCTTCAACATATCAACCCCAAACTCATACAAGTAACAACCTTACTGTGAATACCGCTTCAAATGTACATATAATGATGAACTTAAATTTTTAAATTTATACTCATGTGTACACATAAAAATTATCTAAGTATATTAAATTTATCATTTTTAGGGTTTATTTATTATTTTAAATACTGGATATTCATACCCAAACATCCTTTGTCTTTGCTTAATCCATTGATTACAACTTATTTGTGGGAACAAGTAACAACATATTTACACATATAAAATATGTGTTTGTTATCGATTCCCTAAGATCATCACAATTTCATTTATAAACAAATGTTGTAGGGCACTTTATAGGTACAATATTTCAAATTTTCTAAGATAATTCGTATTTGTTTATTTAAATAAATACCTTGGAAGGTTATGCTATGCCATGTCGCCAATTGATTGGTTTCCATGTGAAATGATCTCAATTGTATACTTAAAAGTGTAAAAATCATTATGTCCATCAACATTCCAAATTAAACTTCAAATGCCAGTGGAAATGATGGAGATAGAGAATCAAATCCTTTTAAAGTTTCCAAAATGCCAGTGGAAATGATGGAGATACTTTAAAATGTAAAGGTTTTAATAATTAGATATTGATTAATAGTGGTAAGACTGTCTATACCTTACCCTTCTCAAACTCTATCTTAGCTTTGCTATTGATGAGATTTACCGAGTATGATGATAATGATATTGATTAACAGAAATTAAAAATAATAATTTAAAAAAAGAAAAAAATATCAATGCAGTATTTTTAAGGAGCTTAATTCAATTCAATTTATGTCATACACATATTTGTATATCAGACCTTAATCATATCATTACAATAAGAAAACTGAGTCAAATATAATAAAAATGCAAAATCATCTTACACTTTGACGCCAGGTCGTCTCCGAAATTCTTCGAAAATCTGTGGCCTTGTGCGAAGATAAATTACGGGCTCCTAAAATATAAACTTTTTAAAATGAATATACAAAAAAGTTTTAAATATATGAAAATGAATTAAAAATTTGTGGAATTACCCGCATGTTGCGGCGGGTTGCTTTTTTACATGGAAAAGGAATAAAAGCACATCACATGCGCATTTTGACAACGAAACGTAGAAAGAAACACGTTGTAAGGGTAAATTAAGAAATACAGAATAGTTATGTCGTAACTTTAAAAATCGTTATTTACGATCATGTAAAACAATCGTAACCTATCCAAATTTATTTAGAAAATACACAGAGTTGAAAATAAAAAAAATAAAATAAGACTTATTTTTATAAAAAAAAAAATGAAACACACAAAACTAATTGTAGATTGAATAATCTATACATATAATAAAAGAAACCAATTGATGGACATGTGTCGATACGAGAGACATCTATTTTTTAGTTTTCTTGCCATATATTTATGTTTATTTTTATCTTAAAAATTACAAGTTTTAAAATAATTTATTAAGTTATCCCATATTTTAAGTCGACGTTTATCTATAACTATATCTCTATATTTATATTTATCTTCTAATATAATCTTTATACTTATCTTTAGTTTATTATTTTGCGAGTAAATTGCACAAAACGCCTTTTATGTTTCCTCAAACTTGCAGGTTCCAGCCTTAATGTTTAAAACTTGCTAAAAACATCCTTTAAGTTTATTTTTGTTGCTGGTTTAATCATTTATGACTAACCAAGTTAATTATCTTAGTTTATTTCCCTCACACGCCTAACATGTGAGGATCCCACTATCGTTTGATGACCGACATCAACTGACTCGCAAAATGGAATGGGGATGTGGTGCAAACGCAAAACTGCCTGAAACCCAAGCAAAATTGACTCTGTTTTCACCGGAGATGTAGTCCAAACACAATTGGATCTCTTAAATTTATGGGGCCCATGGAGCAAGCCCCTTTTCATTCCGAGCTATCAACATCCACTCGGAGGAGAGATCCAACCCGCTTTTCGCTGACTAAATGCCAAACAAGCCATATTTGCAGGTTAATAGCCTCATGTTAGTTCCGTATGTGAATTCAAATTGAAAAGTGCATATCATTTTTTGTAATTGTTTTCCTCTTTAGTTTTGATTACTTGATTGAGATTACATGTACTAAGTAGGGAAGAATAAAAACTAATATTTAGGTACAAAGCAATGGGTTATGAATGGGGAAAGAAGAAATAAGTGGATTTAATGGACTTTTGTAATACACAAGTTTATAACCTAATAATAGAAAAATAAAAAAACAAAGTAAAATGTTCTAATATGTAAATACTAAATAGTATATCAAAGTTCTTTTTACCAAAAACGTATTTTGACGACTGTGTGTGTTAACTGATTACATTATATTTATTCAAGACGTGTAGTACACGTGCTTATTCAACTCATGTTATACACGGGTAATTAAAGATGTAACTTTTTTTATTATATATTTAATCAACCCGTGTAATACACGGGATTCTAACCTAGTATTTTAAGAAATTAACATAAATAATCATTTTTAAACTATATTTGAGAAGTAACTATGATTCTCACTTTGATTTAAAGTAATACAAAATTAGTCAATTAACGTTATTTGCATTTAATGCATAAGTAACAAACATAAAGAAAAAAAATCAACTAAAATGAAGCTATAAGGGCAGACGGGGTGGAGGATAATTCCTCTGTGATGGAATTTCTTAACGCGTGGAAGATAACAAAACACCATTGCCACCTCCATTTTTCACGCGTAAACTTTTCAACGCGTGGTATTTTCACGGCGTGATGGTTTTAATTGTTTGAGGGAAATTGTTGGGGTGTGAGGAAAAATTGTTGGGTATGGTGAGTGATGACCATTTCTACTAAAAAGATTGTGGGTGATGGAATAATGGTTGATGACATGACGGAACTTGATTGGATGTTGTGAGCGATGAGTGATCACCACCCCCACTCCCCTAAGGATTAGAACCCAAGGTCTACTTACTAATAAAGATACAAGGGAACCACCAGTTCATGCGCCTCATCATATCATTTTTCAATTCAGTACTTATATATTCTAAGTTTTACAGCGTAACTTTATTAAAAAAAAACAAATTTGGGCCCCTGGAGGGTTTGGGCCCTGAGCCGTCGCCCGTCCCACACCCTCTCCGGGCCGGGCCTGTTTGACACACTAATTATTAAAATGTTATATTTTGATAAAAAAAAGTTGTTTTTGTTATAAATATATTATATTACGTGGTTATCAAGTTCTTAAATATATTAGCTTCCTCTCCAAGTTTTGTACTCCTATTTATACCCCTTTTGTATCTCATTGTAAATATACGTCAATTAATAAAATATCAAATCCTTTCTCACTCTATTATTCTTTTCTTTCTCCTTCTATTGGTTGCTATTAGGCTAGTTTCACAACACGTTATCAGCACGAATTGCTTTGGAAGTTGGATTGCTTCATCATAAGGTAAACTGGTACTACCTAATTAGCTTATCATTATTATTTATTCTCTTAGACGTAAGTCATATTATAGTTCAAAGAATTTTGAGTTAAGGGTTTTATGATATTTTACAATTAGTAATTAAAAAAATATTTTGGAATATTGTTTTAAGTGTTTTTACAAGGAATTAAAGTTTTGTTTTATGTTTTCGACAATGAATTAAGCAATTAAAGTTATAAAGGAAAATTAGATATAAACCCTACATAATATATTATGGGATTTTGATTTACAAAATTCTCAGATTTTGAATTAAGTTGTTTTGTTCACAATCGTCGATGAAACTGTCTATCGGCAATGTTGCTATGAATTTTTCATTATGTTAAGATGTAATTTTACTTGCTCAATCAATATAGCTATTTGATGAATTCAACCTTATTAGTCCAATTAATTATTTGCAAGTTTTCAATATATCTTTATATATTAAAAGGTATGTTTTATCATACGAATATTTAACTAATATATGGTGTTTATTTTACAATATATCGGATATAGATTGTATATTATTTGTGGATTAGATATCATCAATTTCTTTTCTTTATAATGATAATAGATTAAAGAAAAGGTTGAAAAGATAAACTTATATTTGTGTAAGGATAACTTATTTAGAATAGAGATATTCTTTTTTATATTGGAACCAAATAACTGATTTGTGATTCATGGAAGCGATAGTTATTATATGTATGAGAAAGATACTAATTATTTATGATTACTTTACTCCATTATGATGCTTATTTGCGATATCAATGATTGACTGATTGTGTGTCCAATATTAAGAGTACACTGAATGAATTCATAAGATATATACTTGTGATCAATTATACAAAAAAATATATATATTTACTTGAAATCGATGAAACAGAACATCTTAGTTTATTATATAATGCTTAGATGCACACATTGTTCACATACTTTCAGTATGTTGCCAGGTCATGATTTATTGGTACCTAATTTTTATTTTAGAAAAACTAAAAGATTTAAAAGTAAAGGGGCATTATAATATCATGCTTTCAATTTTACGTTTACTTGTTGATTATAATACTTACGTCGTTTTGATTCAAAAGTTATAAGAGTTTGGTTTAACCAAAAGTTTAGACATTATTTTTTCTTTTGTTTGATGAAAAGTTGAAAATTTAGGTCAACTATTGATATGAGATTTGGTTTGTCTCAACATGATTTGTGTAAAAAGTTTTAGTTAAAATTCAAGTATGTATTTTCATATCCATGCATATATCTGTAATATATGATTCAAGATGTATGATTCTGTATTGCCTTTCCTCACATTTTGGTTTTGTCCTTTATGAAACAACAAATTTTATTATAATTGTTTAAGTTCAAATTAAGTGATAGATATATATATGTGAAAATATACTTGAGAATGATTATACGTAAATTATATATATTTGGTTATTATTAATGAATAGAATATCTTATCTCATAAAGTCTTAATATAACTTGTTTTATACAGTGACATTTTATAATATCATGAATTATATTACTTTGTGTACACATTCTATTCTATATGTTATGTTTATTATATAGAGAGTATTTAATGGAACAGTTAAACCAAAATTGTGGTTTACTATCAATCTCATATAAGAGCATAGATACGTTTAGACATGACACACAAGGTGTTATATTCCCTAATGCTCATTCAAGTTATAAAAGGTTGTAAGATGTTATACCAATAAATACTTCTTAGTGATGTTATGTGAAAAGAAGTTTATTTATTAAAAAAAAACTTGATAAAAGTTTTTTCATTTGTCATGCCTGAGATATGCCCCTAAAGTAGCAATATCATTAAAACCATGAAAGGCTTGATATGATTCCATATCAGTATGGTTGGCTGAGAAAAAAATGAAAAACCATTAAACTTGTTAGGTTTTACTCCGATACATGAAAGGAATATATATTGACTATTGTGATCGTTGACATAATTGAGAAAATTGTAATGATGGTCATATTAAAATAAGATCGACCATCAGAAATGCAAATTATGTAAATAATGAGATTGAACACCACAAGTGGCAAATAAAGAGAGTGATTATAACATTATGGTTTGAACATTGAAGTTATAATATATTCTCTCATATCTTACATTTTGTATTACATACGTGCAAGTGATACATATACGATTATTGACCAAACGTTTATGGGTTATAGTTATTTTCTTAATTGGCATGACCGGTTAGACCACACCGAGTCAATGATGATGTGAAACATAATGAAGAACTAGAAGATTCTTCAAGCTAATAATTAGCATGTATTGTTTGCTCTTAAGGGAAATTATGTATTTGCAAATTAAGGGGGTGTATCCATAAATATTCTGAAAGTGATTAAGGGATATGCATATCCCAACATGATACCATTTAGTGTTTTAAATCGATGCATCGTCTAATTGGTTATCAAATTCACAACTTGATGTTTGTGTAATTTATGGCTTAGCTAATAAGATAGCAAACACATTATTCCAGATTGCATGTATTTATTACTAGTGACGACAAGTTTATTTCCCTAGCTATTAATAATCAGCGGAATAAGTGTTGAACTTCTAGTAGATTATGTTCATACACGAATTTCTTTTGTTAAGACGATCATTAAACGTCTACGATTGATAGCAAAGCCAATACTTATGAGATATATGAGTACATGTAAAAACATTAATTCACATCATGCCAACATGTTGTAATAGTTTCTCCCCATTATAGTTGGTTTTTGGTTAGGAACCAAAGATATCCCTTCTAAGATTTTGGTTGTGCGGTATATATTGAAATTGATCCACCACTACGCACAAAGATGGGACGTTAAAAAGTGGTTGGGAATATATGATAACGAATAGAGCCTTTTACGGGATATTTATTTATGGTTCAATTAATTGATATCCATCTCAATGGATTAACATTCTCAACATCATGGGGAGATAAAAAGCAGTTGGATAAGAAATGAGTTCGTATTGATCCTCAAAACTAAAAGTATGAACCAAAAGTTCAAAAATGACTCATTTACAAAGATTAGCAAATCGATTACCAGACGCATTCACTGACCTTAAAAAGGTGACTATATCACATATACCAACTGCTAATGCTTCAATTAGGATGAGTGTCCCAAAAGGACAACCTATATTTTGTAATGAGTCTATTACACGCCTAAAGCGTGGTAGACTAGTTGATTCCAATAATAAAATTCCTCGAAAATTGGAGCAAGTAATTAAGATGGTAAGTCGAGGTTATAATAATAAAATATCCCAAAGAGACAGTAGACATGATGGTTCAAGAAGAACCTCAGGTACCTGAAAATAAAGAGATATCGATAAGTTGTATCATGTCTAAGATATGTATGGAATCGAAATAAAAATCGACGTCATTATACTTTTGTATATAATGTAGCGCTTGAAATGATTAAGTGATGAGGATCAAGATTTGAGATCTGCCTATGAACATAAACATAGAAATGATTGGCCAAAGTGGAAAGACGCAATTAAGGCAAAGTTGAATTCTCTAATGACATGGAAAGTCTCTGGACAAACAGTCCATACAATTGAAGTTGTAAAATATGTTGGATATAAACGGGTCTTTTATGCGAATTATGTGAAAATCAAATTGAGTGATATAAGGAAAAAATGGTGGCACAAGAATTTTCGCAAAGACCTATGACTGATTATGAGAAGACGTATTCTCGAGTGGTGGATGCAGTCACTTTTCAATATTTTATTAGTCTGGTAATATAAAGAGAGAATTGATATGCGTCTTATGAATGTTATGTATCACTTGATACTGAAAGTTTACATGAAAATCCTGAAGGATTAAATTATGTAAGTCATGTAAAGTAAGTTCTCGAGAACAATGTGATCATTTATACATATTTGGATTTGAATAGGTTACGATTATTTTACACGTTGGAACTCCTGATGAGTTTCTAAAGCAATTGAGTGTTTAAAAGGTTAATTGAAACATCTTAACGATGTAACACTTGTGCACCAAGAAACATACATAGAAAACTTGTACCCGATGATTATGACATCTCAATAAATAGTGTACACGCATGGTACAATATGGATTTTGGAGATAAAAGTAAGTGTTTATGACATTTTTGCATATGATATAGATATCTATGTGTTAAATGGGCAAATTTATGTAGCAAAACTCCTGAAGAGTAAAAACACATGCATATTGGATAAGATGGAACAAATTCCCTCAAGGATTGATAATGCCGGAAGCATTGATGTCAAAACCTCAAGAACATACTATATGAAGTTGACAAAATATGTATGGACTAAAATAGTCGGGTCGAGTGTTGTACAACTTGAGATATTCGCATAAAGAGGTATATAAGTTTGATTAAATTAGCCATGCTTTATCAACATTCCACTTTTAAAAGTTCACTATAATCGCAGTTTACAGTGATGATGTCTAGGCATCATCGAGAGAAACTGTCGAGCTTTTAGAGGGAGAATTTTTTTTAAAGACCTTGGCACGGTCTAATTATTACTCGAACTGCAGTTCGAGTATATATGTAATTATATTTTATCAATCCCTCAAGTGCATCTAGAAGATGATGTTAGGATATTTAGTATGGACATAGTTGAACCTTAAAGTATGTTAAAGGTTTTTAAGTCACTTGTTATAAGAAACGCCTATTATCATCTCCTACCAAAGTAGAGATTCTTATTCTAGAAGTATCATGTTAGATGCATATGTGCATTAATATATTTTGCTAGCTATGTATGGTTATAATATCTTTCACTTGAGCTTATTGTCATGATATAGCCTTTGTCAAGCGAAGAGACATTGGAACGAGTTCAAAGAAATATTTCAGGTATAAACAATATTTGATTATATTTTACCAACTCATCAAAACAAGTTTGGTTAGTCTTGTAGTTGCAGGAATGTACCAAACCACAGTTGTCGATATATGTTATTTTTTAAAGGAGGGACCTACAGTCTCGTTAGAAGATTATACAACATTGCTTAACATAAAGGATTGCACATTAAGGGATTAAGGGATCAAGCGACAAATCATTGGCTACAAAAGCTTTAATCAACTTTCAAGGAAGATCAACACGCGTCACTTAAAGGATACGTATTATAATGAGGGGGAGATTTATTTAAGTTGCACTATTTTTCCCTTAACTAAGTTTTGTCCCATTTGGTTTTCTTAGTAAGGTTTTTAATGAGGCAACGTACCTGATTCAGATGTATCGGGGGGAGACAATACGCACTGCACTCTTTTTCCCTTAGCCGAGGTTTTGTCCCACTGGGTTTTCCTAGCAAGGTTTTTAACGAGGCAGTATCTCAAAGCGTATAATAACCAAGGGGGAGTGTTATAAATATATTATATTATGTGGTTATCAAGTTCTTAAATATATTAGTTTCCTCTCCAAGTTTTGTACTCCTATTTATACCCCTATTGTATCTCATTGTAAATATACCTCAATTAATAAAATATCAAATCCTTTCTCACTCTATTATTCTTTTCTTTCTCCTTCTATTGGTTGCTATTAGGCTAGTTTCACAACAGTTTTACTTTTATCAGGACCTTTTTATATAATTAACCAGTTGATTATATATATCATATGAAATGATTTACATCCTTTGTTTCCATTGATAAACAAATTTTACAATTTTGTATATCTTTACCTTATAAACCCAAGTTACTTAAACAGTTTTCTTAATCTTAATTGTCGATTTTTAAAAAGGATGATATGTTAGTGAGAATTAAACTTTCGTTAAGTTTGATGCTAGATTGAAATTTGGATAATATTAATATAAAAGAGCAAAGAATGTAATTTCTTTTGGAAAGGAGAATCTAACATGTGTGGTGCCAACTTGGACCATTTACTCTTATAAATTTTAGTAACTTGAGAACAAGTTTAGGTAAAATAGCTCCGCAACTTGTTGGTCTACCTGTCATTCTTATATAATTTTCTTTATATTAACGAGGGATTAAAAACTTGAATTGAGTTTATCTAAGTTACAAAAACGATCACTCATCAAGTTTTAAACTACTCTATGTTCATTTTTGTATTGATTTTTAATTTTAATTCGGTCTTCTTCGAGGGCTAGATCCAATATAGAACCCGAAGTAGCAAAATTTATGAGTCTTTAATAGGTGCTTTAATTTTGCTGTTACTATCCTACAAGCCATTAGAGCATCTTTCATGCAAACTTTTATAGCGAATGTCCAAGGTTAAAAAAAAGAACTTTTATTCAAAGTTAAGAGGGTACTTTTAATAAATTTAAACTTTATAAATGTGAAGGGTAGCACATGGTTTGGGCAACTTCATATAAACCTATCTTATTCTTTAAAAAAAAGGAAACATGTTAGATCAATTGAATAGCTTTACATGACCTAAGAGATGCTAGTGTTACATTAATTGAATCTTGCAATTGTTAGGTTGTGGGGTGTGAGGATGGTGGTTTGGGTCAAGAATTGCCACATGGGACATGATTCGTGTGGTACACCCTTCTCTCAATCCATAGCATGGATATTTTCATGCTAACCATGAGCCTTCGTGAATTAATTGGGGGGAATTTGATTAGTGGTGGAGGATGGTGGATATAGCAGGGTCATGGACGACACCGTATAGGGTGGTGGATGATGGTGGAGTGATGTGACACTTATATGTAGGTGTGATGATGATTAGGAATATCACCACACCACATAGCCTTAGTACATAATTACATAAGCGCGTTAATTATTAGTATTAAAGCCAAAGGCCTTCTGGTCTAGTGACACTCCGTATCTCTCCCAAAAGAGAGACCCGGGTTGGTATCAAACTAATAATGGACAGTCAGTTTCCTTCTAGAATGCTTTGGTATCAAACCAATAATGGACTTTTATAATTCCGTTTGAGGTATGGATACACATTTTATGAAAAGGAATGCCACTGATACGTACCCGTTATAAATAATTTATTAGTGTTAAAATATCATAAAGTTGATAGAAACGGCTCAAATAGTCTAGGTATGATAGCCACTCCTTTCATTGTGTATCGCTAGTTAATTAAGTCAACAATGAAAGCGACTTTACTATTATTATAATTATATATACAAGCATTCGCAGACCCATGAGTTATTTTCTGAGGTGCGGACGAGGGGTTTAACCAAACTTTCAAGGGTTGCGATTGTACGTAGCCATGATTTATCCATCTTTAGCATTTTGGGTGTGCGCAATTGCAGTGCAGCCAAACACAATCTATTTCTAATGTTTTGTTTGGGACCATCAAATTTTTCCACGTACGTGTTTTGTTTAGGCCTAACCATTTTTGTATTCAAAATAATATATAAATTGGACCCCTACCACTTGAGTTTCTCCACTTTTTCTAATTTTGGGTAGGCAGCTCAACTCCTCTTTTCCCTATCTAGTCCACAATGAGTTGATACAAACTCACAAACAACATCTTATGAGTTGTTATCTTTTATATTCTATGTTTTAGTGTCTTTTTTTCATAGTGTTGCTCCTAAAAGCTTGAATAAACTGCAATGCTTGGACTAGTGACATGATGAGTTTATCCCAACCAAAGGGGTTTGTTCGCCGTTAAAGTTAATAAACCAGACTTACACTTTAATTATCTTGGCTCATAGTACCATCCCCATACATATTGTTCCTTATGGTATATGGATCCTTCAACTATATATTGTATACTGTTGTAAGTTGTAACTATCACCACACTATTACATTTATTGAAATTTTTAGTCGTTTGTCTGATTAATTATTTGACCCATCAATGGTTACGCCATTAACTCATTATATAATTTTAAAGGTCATGCAAAAAATCTATTTTCTATCACCATCAAATAATTACAATGTGCAGAGCCGTTCCAACCATTTTGGAGGCCCAAGGCGAAATGAATTTTTGGGCCCTCTTTCCTTATTTGATTGTTATAAACGATACTCATTTATCCGTGTTTGGAACTAATAAAAAATCTAACACAACTATAAGAGAGAATTGTTTGCTTGTATAAAAAATCAAAAAAATCTAAAACAATAAGTCTACACTAATATTAATAGTTAGCATATTAATTTTCTTTTAAGTGGGGTCCTATTTTTTAGAGGCTCTAGGTCCAAATCTGGGTTAGTTGTACTATAAGTCCGGCCTCACCTGACAATGTGATGATGTATGAACTCAAGCTTTAATGCAACAACTTCTTGTTGATTCTAACGTTATACTCCTTGAAAAATATAAAGTTTCTAAAAGGAAAATATGTTATTTGTCTGAGCTTGCTTGCATATTGTCAAATACACAATTACCAACAAAATCTTGGTATATGATGTTTGTGCTATAACAACTTTTCTTATTAATCTCTCGTCATCCCAATCTTTCCTTTTTTTTGCGTATTCATCCTCATATAAAGTTCCTTTTGGTTCCCTAATCACTTTCTTCTTCATATTCGACAACCTAAATAGTTCCCTGATCACTTTCTTCTTCATATTCGACAACCTAAGTAAGTCCGGAAATCGAACCTACATGACTCAATTTAACTACGTTAACTAAACTATCTAGACTGACACTGACATGACACTAATTGTTTTTATATTTGGAGGGGGTGGTTTCTAAATATCCTAAAATTGCAAATTAATTAAATAAGTTAACTAGATACGAATTATGACTCGAGTTTACTTAGATGATAGTGGAAGACTACCTAGACTAGAATCCTGGATTGTACTAGTGATGATTTTATGAGGATGTTTGTTACTATGGAGCTGGAATCTTCTAATGCTAAACCTATCGAGACACCGAGCAGGACACCTGACCCTTCTCAGGAAGACTCCTATGGAGCTCTAAAGGCTGTTATGGACACCGGTTGGTCTAGACTCCCTCACGGGTTATCTAAGTGGTTTATGAAAGTACCCTAATTTGATCTACTCCCTCACGGGTTATAAAACTATGATAAACTTGGGTTCTCGACTCGACTTTAGATAACGGTTGACAAGGAAACTAGTTCAGACTCCTTACGAAGACCCTGCCTAGCAATTTATCAACTTAGACCTAACAATAATCTCGCACCTCTCAGCTATTGAGATTAGTAGAACACTTAGACTTATCTAATTATAAATTACCGCTTCTAAGGTATATTGGCCAATTAACCCAAAATATAACAATATAAAATTATAATCTAGCATGAACCTATTTTGTGAAAGACATCCACCAAGAATCGTACAAAGCAATAAAAGACAATTAAACAAAACTAAGCATGCATACACATCGAACCAATAATCAAGTTGAATACTTTCATAAAGAATCCATAAATAATCAAACATCCATCATAAAAATAAAAACTTCAACAAAACATTCATCACAATCTAGGTTGTACAAAGCGTTTAGCCTAACATGTAAATCAAACACAAAACAAGAGTATTTTCAAAGAAACAAAATGTGATTGATAATCAAAAGTAAAGAAAAAGTGAACCAGATGATTAAATCGCGGCCAAGATGTTTCCTCGAGCTTCCAACATTCAGCCGATGCTTCAAAGTCTCTGAAAACGCTCCAAGATCGTCCAAGTTTTCGCCCAAGATGTTGCAAATTTGTAACTAGGGTTAGAGTTCTTGTTAATGATGTATTTATATGTTTGCATGAATGAATCCAACTCCAACCCCGTCTACTTCTGCGAAAACAACCCCTTCACGTCGCGCGAAGGGGATCTCACTATGGTGTCGCGTAGCGCGGCGCTATATTTAACTTTTATTGTTTTTAAATGCCTACGCATGACGCGAAGGCTAACTGCTTCATGGCCGCGTGACACGGCGGTTAGTTTTTCCAGCATTCTTTCGTTTATCAGCCGTTCAGCTGCATTTCACCCGGTTCTCGTTGCTTATTCTCACTTAGCATATTTTTCGTGTTTTTTTCATTGTTTTCAGCAAACAAGACCTGCGATTTACACAACTATCAATAGTAGCTAATTCTAAACTAAAAACGACATAAACTAAACGAAATATATACAAACTATACATGATAAATAGATATATTTTTCAAAACATCAATGGTTGTACCTGGGTTGACAAAATCAAGAATCATCTCGAAGGTTGTGTTAGTTGCTATAAAGCTAGACTTGTTATCAAATGCTTTCATCAAATAGAGGGTGTCTATTACACTAGGAGTAGTTGGCTTTTCAAACGAATGAATACTTTTAAGTTACTTCCTATCATGGTTAGGATATCATCAGGTTGATGTCAACAATAAATTCTTTCATGGAGATTCGATGAAGATAGTCTATTTGGCTTAATTAACTTCCTTGCTTTGATGATACCATTCATTCTCATCATTTTTGCTTACTTAAGAAAGTCGTATATGGTCTTAAGCAAATCACTATAAGTTTGTTTTTTCATGTAACAACCACTTAATTTCTATTCAGTTTAATAAAAATATGCATGATTTTATATAATTTGTACTTCAAATCATCACAAACTACAAAATCAAAGTTTTAAAGTGATCACATACTAGTTAACTTCTAACTAGTTTAAACATTCAAAACATGATTTGTTAACTGTTTACATCATAAACATTGTCTAAACAAAGTTAATTTAAATTAGAAGCTTCAAAAGTTCGTGTTCGGTTCTTCAAAACATGCTTGATCGCCATCCGGAGAGACCCTATCATCACCTAGTGTCAAAACCATTCAAAAAGTTAGTTTTGACTATGATATTATGCATAAAACAAGTCCAAGAATCAAACAATTGAAAATAAAATAAAAATCCGGAATAGGGTCTGTCGCGTGTCGCGCCAGACATCCCTCCTTTTGTCGCATGTCGCGATGGCTCCCGCGTGTCGCGCCAGATCCCATGGATCTTGTCGCGTGGCGCGGGGGATATGGTTTTCCAGCAGGTGCAGGTTAAAACCTGCATCTGCTGCCCAGCTCCAATTTTTGCAATCCCAACTTTAAAAGCTCATAACTTTTGATCCGAAGGTCCGTTTTAGGTGATTCTTTTTCCTACACGTCTGTAGTTTAATTACCGATGTGCCTATTACAATTATTATACCGAAAATTTGGTTTACGGACCGAATGACTAAAATCACTATATAATTATTCAACCCACTATATTTACACCAATTTTACTACCATTACAATAGTAACCTTAAGGCGCTTTTACCCAACATCTGGGGCTTAATATCACCGGCATTTAATTACCAATCCTATGGCTTCATGCTCTTGTGATTATCGACGCCAAAAGCTAACTATCAAACACTAACACTACTAACTACACAATTATTCGACCCGTTTGGCTCAATTATGGAATCCTCCATTTATATTGACTACTAAATGCTTCCTAATCCAATCTTAACCTATTAATTCAAGTAGTGAACATTGTCACTTCAATCAATGCAACTTATATTCTAAAACACAACTATACATGTTTAAATATCAAATTTTCTTAATGTAACGAAACGGGTTACATACCTTCAATGCAAACCCTTCAAACGTGTGTCACCACCGGCTTATCCACTAGACGCTCCGGCTTATTTTCCTATAGAGTTCAACCATAGCATGTTTAGAGTTGTTTTCTTAACATATATCGCATAATTTACCGAAACATTACAAATATGCGTTTTAACTTGAATTTCAGTTTTAAGCCTTCTTTGAGGCATTTTTACAAACACTTTAAGGGCGGGATTTTGCACAATTCCTTATCAAGTTCGTGACTTGTTATGTGGCCAAAATTAACATCAATCGGACAATCACATATAAATTTCAACATCAATATTTCAAAAATTACTTTCCATGAACCAGATTACACTAGAATAACAATCAAAACCCTAGTGTTTATCAAGTTCTCACAAAACCCACTAACCACCTTCAATGGTGTTCATGGAATTCTCATAAATTAAACATGATTTCACATATTATTGTCTAGGGTTTACTCCTAGACACTATCTTGTTCCTATTCCATCCATATATCAATCATGCAACCATAAATTTTGAATTCTCTAAGTTCATTAGAATTTCAAATAGAGATTTCCTATCAAATTTCACATACCTTATGACCCCCTTGCAATGGAGATCACTAATCTTAGCTCGGATTTCGTTTTGGAACAGATTTGAGCCTTCAATTTATGAGATTTTTTAGAGTTAGGGTTTTGAAGAATCCCTGGTCGCCCCCCTGTGTTCTGATCGAACTCAGCACACACACAAGTGTGTGTTTTGAGTTTAATTTATGTTTTATTATAACTAGTTTCAATTTAAACACTTTTAGTTCCTCAACTAACATTTAGTTCTTATTTTTAGTGTTTTAACCCACTTATAAGTCACTACAGGACTTTTATCTAACTAGGTTATTTTTAATCCTAGTTAGTTCACTTGTTTATTTACTGACATCTATCTACTATAATAAAAGAAACCAAGTTTTGGACACGTGTCATTCATCGAAGGTATCCTCAAATCTATATTTATTTTATATTAACTAAATAAATAATAAATAATAAATTAATATTAAATCTTATCATACTTTAATAAAATATTATCCTCAAATCTAAATTGTTAATTTAATATATTTTTAAAACAAATATCTCTCTTTCCTAGTTATTTTATATTGAATATATAAATAATAAATTAATATTAAATATTATCCTAATTTATTAAAAATATAACTTTTTAATAATTTGTATACAAAATTATATTTATTCCACACGTGTAAAATGCGGGGTTTTAAAAAATATAACTTTTTTTTATTATTTAATTATACAAAATTACATTTATATAACCCGTGTAATACACGAAGTATTTAAAGATATAACTTTTTATCATTTGCTATGTAAAATTAGATTTATTCAACACGTGTAATACACGAGGTTTTTAAGGATATAATGTTTTTATTATTTGGTATATTTTTCAACCCAACTATATACGGGTTTTCTAAAGATACGACGTTTTTAGCATTTAATATACAAAATTACATTTATTTAATATGTGTAATACACATGGTTTTTAAAGATATAACTCTTTTTTAGATCTATTCAACACGTGTAACATACGAGGTTTTTAAGGATGTAATTATTTTATTATTTGGTAGATTTATTCAACCCGATTATATACGGGTTTTTCTAACGATATGACTTTTTTAGTATTTAGTATACAAAATTACATTTATTTAATCTGTGTAATACACATGGTTTTTAAAGATATAATTTTTTATTATTTGATATGTAAAATTACATTTATTTAACCCGTACATATACGGGGTTCATAAAAATATAACTTTTTATTATTCAATATATAAAATTATATTTATTCAACCCGTGTAATACACGGGGTTCTAACCTAGTTATATTTAAAATAAATGATTTACATTTTGGGGGTGTTACATTTCAATCTTATTACTTTTTGCTCACTTTGTGTAAGATAAACCACATAATAAGAAGTTGTAATGATAGTGTTAATTAGGGTTACAAATGTTCTCAATATATATAAGATTCAGTGTTACACTCTACTACCCTATACTATTACACAATATCATTTGTGGTCTAATACTCCCCCGCAAGTTAAGTGCAGTAAACATTATGGCGTGAAATGTAAAGATAACTTCTTTTTTATTCTTCACCATGATCCAGTGCCCTATTGTGATGACTGGTAAAATAAACCCTCATAGAGAATGGATCACAGTTTGTTTCTAGTCGTTTCCGGTTGTCTTGACTCTTGCCAGCAATCTTTACACGAACTATGACTTTTCGCATGGATGTGGAACACTCGCACTATCATGTGAATTGTAGTTTTCACATGATGCCTTTTCGCACGAGACTTCTTATATACACCATCCGTGTGAATTGTAGTTTTCGTATGAATGAGTAGCGTGTAGAGTAAACTGTTCGTAAACGACTTGTTATAGAGCGACACTTAGTGGTGAATGTGACAACAAGTCGCTTTGTGGTGACGACGACTAGGGTTCCAAGTGCAGGTTGTTTCCGCGAACCTTAGTCAGTGAGGAAGCGACAGAGGCTGCTATAACGGTGGTTGAGATGTGAGCGAAGACTACTTATGGTGGCGCCCACGCTATGATTTAGCGATGGCTGTTAAGATGCGACGGAAAATGTGATTATGGTGTTGTGTTTGTGATGATGGCGGCTGCTGAATATATCTTTGAACGATAACAGGAAGAAGAAGGTATTTAATCGAAAAACATGAAAAGGAAATTAGGGTTTTAGATAGGACGAAGGCGGTGTCGCCGCCACCCTGTCTAGGGTTTTCTGACGAAGGTTGTGAGCCTAACTCTGATACCAAGATAAACCCATGGTGTCCGTATATATGACTCAGTTATGCTTTACTACCTATACAATTACACAATATCCTTCTTGGTCTAGTTTGTTTGTCTATGGTAAGGCTCCTATCGATGCTGGTTTTGTGTTTATGTCAATGGTATTACTGTTACGAGGAGATTTAGATCTTTTCTTTTGGAACTCTTTATTAGGCAACTTCGTTCTTAGGGTGGAGGGTATCGTTCAATCACCTAGGGTGTTTGAGTTATTCTCTAGCCAACAATATCATGCCATGTCAAGTCCCCATTCCACTCACCATTTTGCACTCAATCACTGGCAATGGTTCAAACACCTAGAGAGTGGTAAAGAATTTTAAAAAAAAATGTGTGATCGGTTGAAAGGGGTTAGACCCACCATTAAACCCCCTCTCTGCTCCTTCCCTCCTCTTCCCGATCGGTGTATACTCACCGAAGAAAGCAGTCCCCACTCACCGATTGAACACCGGCAACCGATCACCGATCGGTGAAGACCAATCCCCGCATGTGTTTACCGAATGATACCGTACACCCTTAGTTTGCTTTCCAAGTTTTGAGCAATTGTAACTATTTTCTTGGTATTCTGCACTACTTTCTCTCATGATAAGCATCTGTATGTCACAACAATTACTTTAGTAAGCTAGTATAACATACAATTAAAGAATAATAAGTCAATCTTAAGTACTTACGATTAGGGATGAGCTCGGTCCGGTTCGGTACCGAACCGGTATCGGTACCGAAAGAACCGGTACCGAAAATCCTCAAAAGTGGGTACCGGTACCGGTACCGAATATATCCGGTTCGGTACGGTTCGGTACCGGTATTTGAGGGTAAAAACGAGCAAAATACCGGTACCGTACCGGCCCGGTACCGAACCGGTACCGAAAATGTCAAAAGTGGGTACCGAATCGGTACCGAAAAGGTACCCGGTTCGGTAAATTCGGTACCGGTATCGGATCCATTTTGCTCATCCCTACTTACGATTGGCTCTAAAAGACTTGCTATTATAAGAAATAACTTTTTAAGTTTTAGTTTCATGCTTGTCTTAATTTTGTTCCATGACTTATCCATATATATGTTTCACTATGAAAAAGCCTATCTATGACTTTAAACAAATAAAAGGGGGAGTTCAGTGGTGAACACTAAAAAAGTAGGGAACTAGAGAACACTTTTAAAAATTCAATTTAACATGTTAAAAATCAATTTTTTTCTAATTTTTTTCGAACGCCTTTTCTTATAAACACATGTAGAAACATTTTTAATAAAAAAAATCAAAAACTAAAAAATTATAAAAAAATGTTTAAAACGACACATAAGAGGCAAAATTCCTAAAACTATAGATTAGGGCAAAAGCATGGCAATTTTCCTAATTCCCTATAGTTATGGCTCTGATACCAATCTGTCACACCCCAACCGATGGCGGAAACATCGGGATGAGACGAAGTGTGTATAGATTGCTATAGACTTCATAACACTATGTGACAATATTTAATTAAATTCAAATTTCATTGCAAATGCTAAATTGTCATACAATATTCAAAACAAAATACAACATTGTTTCAACAAATAACATAACATAAAAAGATAAATAGATTAAAGGTGTGTATCTAGTCCACCCTAAACTTGTTTCATCATTCATCCACTTCAATAATCAACCTGCAACATGTATTAAAATAGAGTTTCAATGCAAAGGCAATGAGCGAGTATACAAGTTTGTTTACATAGCATAATAGAATAAAAGCTCAAATCCAACATGATTCATAATATGTGAATTACTAGTATGCAATTTTGGCGTACACTATGATCAAACCCAAGAGTCCAACGCATAAAATAGTCTAATCCCAATTGATAGCGGGATAGTAAATGTTTAACTTAACAATACCCCCAAGTCTCAAGGGCGGTGCGTAAATCCTATAGCGCTATAATTGTTAAGGTGGGCTAGCAAAGTTAATGAGCATATACGTTCCAAATCGTTCAAATAGAGCATACAAGAATCATAAGTAAAGCACATTAGTTTCATGTTTGTACAAGGATTGAGTATGTTTAGTTTAGTTTAAAGATGTTTGCATAATTATACATGTTGCATCCCAAAGTGTAAAGGGGAAAAAGGGATCGAGTATACTCACGGTGGTTGCAAGCTTTCCTACTTGAAATCCCGCGAGTGAGTTGATGGATGGATTAGTTTGGGGCACCTAGTCCTTCTACACGAGGAAACGTAGGTGTGTGAGTTTGGCGTTCAACGGAAGATTATAATTTTGGAGTTTAACATAACATAAAGTACGATATCAAAATAATCATCTTTAACTTATACTCTTGTATGACACTACGTAACCACTAGGGTTATATTGTATTTCATGGGTAGTATGCCCATTAGAATCATACTTGGAGTGTTAAGCCTTAGATGGTATTCTACTACTTTAACATATAAACACAAGTTTAATATTAAAGGTTCGAATGAGTGTATATATACTTAGGTTAAGTATTATATATTATTAAGTCCAATAATTCAAGTAGGAGGTAGAAGAATAAGATCTTCATTTAGGCACCTCAAGTTGTTCATAGATGTCATGTATGGGGTAGGAAGACAAGCTTCCATTTAGGAACCCCTTGAATGTTCACCACTTCTCTTGATGTAAAGACAACCAAGGAGGGTCACGAACTTAGGATTAGTAGAATATAAACAATTTAGCTAAGAGAAATCATCAAATCATGTGAGGATTGTATGTTTGGAACAACCCAAGTTGTTCCATAATCACTCTACATCAAGAACTAGCTCGAACATGACTTGTGGGTCAAAACACCCTAACAAAACAGGAAGTATTTGAGGTTTTAACCTCTGATTTATAGTGTCTCAACCATGTTTTTAAGCTTAACCAACCATCAAAGAGGTTGTAAGCATTAGGACATTGGTGTGAGATGTGTTTGACACAAGTTGGATGAAGTTTAAACAAGTTTGTAAAAACATAAATCAAAACAGAAAGTTTTTGGATCATTTCAGGGGATTTCCAGGTCTGATTTCTCCAAGGAGAAGTCAAGGAATCATACCCTATGATTATCCAAGCAATTAGGAAGAAGAATCAAGTGATTTCATTAAGAAATGAGCAAGTTATGCTCACTTTTGTGCAAGGTTATGAATCTGCCCGAATCTTGAATTTGCAACTGATTTGAGAGTGAACTTGGAGTGATTTGAGAGTGTTGAAAGTGTAGGAAGGCTTGGAGAAGGGTTATATTTATAGTGGATGAGTTTGGAGGTGATTGGAGGTGTTTAGAGGTGGCTAAATGGTGATTGGGGAGTGTTTAGAAGTTGGATTTCGTGCAAAAATCGCGTCTGATCGAAGCTGGTTGTGTTTTCTACGAATACAAGGCTAATGCGGCCCGCATTAGGTTTCTGGTAAGTTAAAGCGGGCCGCCCGCCACTTCTGATTTCCATATAAGTTTCAAAAATTGCACTTTAGCCCCCAGACTTGTTAAATTTGGTGTTTTTAGGACTTTTAAGGGCCATTCTTGCCATATAAGTATATTTTAAGATAAGTTCAAGTACGAGAAGTATAAACCAAGTATAATTAAGCGTATAAGTATCATAATCAAGTTTCATTTACGTTCAATACACGTCTTAGGCATAAGTTTAGATTAATTACAAGTTTAGCACATAGTTTCCAAGAATGACGATTAAACATCAATTGATTCACCAATTCGAACATACGAGCATATATAAAGTGTGTATAACATATTTGTAACAAAATACGATTTTCATTAATGATTCAAGTCTCGGTTTTACAACGATTACAAGGAAGGAACGATTACAAGAATACAACGTTTCCAAAAATAGAAATACGAACAAAACTTTCTATAAATGGAAAGTACAAAAGAGCCGGGCGTTACAGTCTCCCCTCCTTTAGGGAATTTCGTCCCGAAATTCAGGAAGATGCAACGAAAAGGAAGGGATACTTCGTCGTTCGAGAAAACATGGATGTGGAGTGCGAGGAACAATAACGGAAAAAATAAATTTCTCTAGTGATGGATTTGCCATCAAAATTTTCGACTGGAAAAGACATAAGTTCAAGTTTAACAACACAAGGTTTTACGCGAATAGAGGTGATAAGGTTGCTAATGGGAAAGCGTATCCTCACTGTCTTCGTCGTCATCTTGGGCTTGCTGTCGTTCTTGATTCCATAGAGGACATTGTGGGCGAAGATGAGTAGTGTCTCCACACTTGTAGCAAGCGAGTACTTTGTTGACTGACTCTGTGTGTCGAAACTTTCGTTTCCTTCCTTCGCCACCACTTGCGTTGGCTTCATGGTCAGTGGTAATCTGATTGGCTATCTTGGTAGCAACCTGTTTATCGCGAATGCGATTGTTGTTTAGGGATGCAGCGAGGCGGTAAACAGCTTCAATATTATCGAGTTTGGCTGCCTCGATGGTATCACGCATAGCAGGGGGTAATCCGTTGATGTACTTAGTTATCTTGCGCGCAGTGGTCATGACAAGGTGAGGAACTATGAAGCTAAGTTGTTTGAAACGGGTGGTATAGGCTAGGTTCTCATCTCCCACTTGTTTTAGCGCCCAAAATTCTTCCTCCAACCTTTGTTGCTCATGCGGAGGACAAAACTCGTCCATCATCAGGGCCTTGACTTCTTCCCACTCCAACGCATATGCCAGTTCGTTCGAACGAATGTTCCTTTCGTTCGTCCACCATTCGAGAGCTCGGGCTTGGAATACCCCAGTCGCACTACGCGTTCTGAGCTCTTTGGGGCAATCACTATTGATGAACGTGACCTCCATGCTATCAAACCATTCGAGCATGGCAGTCACCCCATCATTGCCGGTGAATGGCTTGGGATTGCACGATGAAAAGTGCTTGAAGTTGAACGAAACGGGCTTGCGTATTTCGACCTTAGAGTCGACGGAGGAGTTTGGAGTTTCAGAAGCTCGAATTTCAGAAATGACCTTTGGAACGACGCGCGCAAATTGATCGGCCATGAAAGCCATCATCTTCTTCGTAGCACGGGACTTTGACTTTTTAGACGAGTTGGAGTGACGAGAAGACATCTAAGATTCAAAAGAACGAATAGGTGAGACTTGATCATAATGTTTGTTTAAGAAAAATTGTTTGCACAAATTGATTCACATAGCATAAAGTGTCACATAGCATAAAAGTGTCAAATTGATTCACATAGCATAAGGAGTTTACATATAGCATGGTCATGAGTCCAACATAGCATAACATGGATAATTGAAAGCTTTGAAAATTTAGTTTGTTCACGAGGGATTATTATTGTTTGTGATTGCGATAACGTGCGAAATGATTAAAACGAAATTTTGAAATGGACGAACGTTCAAGTATAAAATCACATATAAATTGAGATACATAAAAGAGAGGCTCAATAAAACGTTGGATTGTTTCGGGTAGAGAAACGTCGACTATTCCAAAGTGGGTCGAAAGTTCTTTCGAATTAGAGAAAACGTGCTTTGGCCTATAAGTAAGATACTCTCGTCGAGAAGCGATTAACGGTATCTTACCCTTCCGGTTACTACACATCTCTAATTGATTGAAACAATCGGGACTTTGGCGAGATTGAAAATCGAGGAATGGGACTTAATCGACGAGATGCGGGTTTCACCCCTAGCTTGACGATTTCGTACCCTAAATGTGGTTGGTACTTGTCGGGTCAAAATAAAATTTCGACACTTTGACAAGGGTCCACTAGAGTTGAAATGGAAATTACCATTAAGTTGTGGATTTCACTCCTAGCTTAATGGTGAAATTTCGTGCAAAATAGTTTAAGGTAGAATGAGAGTTGTTTACCAAATTGTGGGTTTCACGCCTATTTTGGTAAAGTTGTCCCGTTTGTGTTACAAGAGTATACAAATAAACAAAAGTGTATTCATGTTAACCTTAGGAAAGGCATATAAATTTAGTCATCAAGAAGTGTAGCTAGGAAGCATGCATGGTAGAGTACAAAGTTTTAAACGACACATAAGAGGCAAAATTCCTAAAACTATAGATTAGGGCAAAAGCATGGCAATTTTCCTAATTCCCTATAGTTATGGCTCTGATACCAATCTGTCACACCCCAACCGATGGCGGAAACATCGGGATGAGACGAAGTGTGTATAGATTGCTAGAGACTTCATAACACTATGTGACAATATTTAATTAAATTCAAATTTCATTGCAAATGCTAAATTGTCATACAATATTCAAAACAAAATACAACATTGTTTCAACAAATAACATAACATAAAAAGATAAATAGATTAAAGGTGTGTATCTAGTCCACCCTAAACTTGTTTCATCATTCATCCACTTCAATAATCAACCTGCAACATGTATTAAAATAGAGTTTCAATGCAAAGGCAATGAGCGAGTATACAAGTTTGTTTACATAGCATAATAGAATAAAAGCTCAAATCCAACATGATTCATAATATGTGAATTACTAGTATGCAATTTTGGCGTACACTATGATCAAACCCAAGAGTCCAACGCATAAAATAGTCTAATCCCAATTGATAGCGGGATAGTAAATGTTTAACTTAACAATACCCCCAAGTCTCAAGGGCGGTGCGTAAATCCTATAGCGCTATAATTGTTAAGGTGGGCTAGCAAAGTTAATGAGCATATACGTTCCAAATCGTTCAAATAGAGCATACAAGAATCATAAGTAAAGCACATTAGTTTCATGTTTGTACAAGGATTGAGTATGTTTAGTTTAGTTTAAAGATGTTTGCATAATTATACATGTTGCATCCCAAAGTGTAAAGGGGAAAAAGGGATCGAGTATACTCACGGTGGTTGCAAGCTTTCCTACTTGAAATCCCGCGAGTGAGTTGATGGATGGATTAGTTTGGGGCACCTAGTCCTTCTACACGAGGAAACGTAGGTGTGTGAGTTTGGCGTTCAACGGAAGATTATAATTTTGGAGTTTAACATAACATAAAGTACGATATCAAAATAATCATCTTTAACTTATACTCTTGTATGACACTACGTAACCACTAGGGTTATATTGTATTTCATGGGTAGTATGCCCATTAGAATCATACTTGGAGTGTTAAGCCTTAGATGGTATTCTACTACTTTAACATATAAACACAAGTTTAATATTAAAGGTTCGAATGAGTGTATATATACTTAGGTTAAGTATTATATATTATTAAGTCCAATAATTCAAGTAGGAGGTAGAAGAATAAGATCTTCATTTAGGCACCTCAAGTTGTTCATAGATGTCATGTATGGGGTAGGAAGACAAGCTTCCATTTAGGAATCCCTTGAATGTTCACCACTTCTCTTGATGTAAAGACAACCAAGGAGGGTCACGAACTTAGGATTAGTAGAATATAAACAATTTAGCTAAGAGAAATCATCAAATCATGTGAGGATTGTATGTTTGGAACAACCCAAGTTGTTCCATAATCACTCTACATCAAGAACTAGCTCGAACATGACTTGTGGGTCAAAACACCCTAACAAAACAGGAAGTATTTGAGGTTTTAACCTCTGATTTATAGTGTCTCAACCATGTTTTTAAGCTTAACCAACCATCAAAGAGGTTGTAAGCATTAGGACATTGGTGTGAGATGTGTTAGACACAAGTTGGATGAAGTTTAAACAAGTTTGTAAAAACATAAATCAAAACAGAAAGTTTTTGGATCATTTCAGGGGATTTCCAGGTCTGATTTCTCCAAGGAGAAGTCAAGGAATCATACCCTATGATTATCCAAGCAATTAGGAAGAAGAATCAAGTGATTTCATTAAGAAATGAGCAAGTTATGCTCACTTTTGTGCAAGGTTATGAATCTGCCCGAATCTTGAGTTTGCAACTGATTTGAGAGTGAACTTGGAGTGATTTGAGAGTGTTGAAAGTGTAGGAAGGCTTGGAGAAGGGTTATATTTATAGTGGATGAGTTTGGAGGTGATTGGAGGTGTTTAGAGGTGGCTAAATGGTGATTGGGGAGTGTTTAGAAGTTGGATTTCGTGCAAAAATCGCGTCTGATCGAAGCTGGTTGTGTTTTCTACGAATACAAGGCTAATGCGGCCCGCATTAGGTTTCTGGTAAGTTAAAGCGGGCCGCCCGCCACTTCTGATTTCCATATAAGTTTCAAAAATTGCACTTTAGCCCCCAGACTTGTTAAATTTGGTGTTTTTAGGACTTTTAAGGGCCATTCTTGCCATATAAGTATATTTTAAGATAAGTTCAAGTACGAGAAGTATAAACCAAGTATAATTAAGCGTATAAGTATCATAATCAAGTTTCATTTACGTTCAATACACGTCTTAGGCATAAGTTTAGATTAATTACAAGTTTAGCACATAGTTTCCAAGAATGACGATTAAACATCAATTGATTCACCAATTCGAACATACGAGCATATATAAAGTGTGTATAACATATTTGTAACAAAATACGATTTTCATTAATGATTCAAGTCTCGGTTTTACAACGATTACAAGGAAGGAACGATTACAAGAATACAACGTTTCCAAAAATAGAAATACGAACAAAACTTTCTATAAATGGAAAGTACAAAAGAGCCGGGCGTTACATAAAAAAATATATAAATAAAATATATCTCAGATCTGCAAATCAGATCTACAATTCCTCATTTGTTGTTCATCCACCACCGTGCAACCACCGCCCAACCACCACCACCATCGTGAAAATCCAGCATCAGTTGTTCATCCATCGCTTAGATCTGCAACTCCACCACCATGCTTCTCTCTCTTTCTCTTTCCGACTCCGGCACAACGGCAACCTCCACCGCCGCTGCCTGAGCTTCTGGTGCCTCTGTCGGTGCCGGCGCCGTGGTCTTCAACGTCTCCTCCGCCATGAATTACAAGAATTGTTTGATTGAAAAAGCTAGGGTTTGAAGAAATTTGAAGTGTATTTTTGATGGTGGGTATGTTATGAGAGTGGGGTGAAAGGATATGACAAGTTCGGGTGATCTTCAACAGAAGCCCCACCTCTGCAGCGTTAGCCCCCCTCTCTCTTTTTAACTTTGATGTCACAACATTAGAGTAGATGTAGTGATGGATAAGCGAAGAGGACATACTTGTCCTGAATAAACAATTCAATGATTTGTGTTATGCCATTATCATGGTTGAAGAAGATGGATACACTCTGATGCATCAGTAATATCCTATTTTGAACTTGATTCAATGAAGAATTAAAGTTTAATGCATGAGGGGTCTATTATTTCTTTCAAATGGTTGAGTTCTTCCATTGTTTTGAACTTGATTCAATGAAGAATTAAATTTCGCATACAGATATGATGCTTCTATCTGCTCTAGACCACTCTTATTGGACAAGAGAGAAAAAGAGACTTTTTATATATATGTAATAATAAATTTAAAAATGTTTTGTTTTGTTTTTTAAATAATATTAAATAAAGGGGTAAAAAGACTAAAATACCCTTGGGTAACCAAATTTAACAAAAAAATCTAACCGGGTTAGGGTTAAAGGACAAGACGTGCAACAAAATTCCCTATATAGGGCAAAACCTGTTCAAATTTGTTGAAAAGGACATCGCCTGAAAAAAGGGTATATAGATAAAGGACAAAACTTGTAATTTTTACAAAAATTAATTTTTAACATGTTAAGTTAAATTTTTTACGTGTTGTCGTGGTCTGTAATTTTCATGGTTCTTTTGCAAACGATTGAACACTAAAGATTCTTCATCGTCCACCCTCGTTGGATCGTTCGGGTCAGTATCGTCCCATTCATCGTTCATGTTGCGCGGCGTGAGCCGGCTATGAACTGGGCCTCTTTGGACGTTTGACGGATAGTCATAATAGCTTTCTGTTTCTCCCCGAGTGTCGCGCGTGTCCTGCACGCTTAGTCTTCGGGTAGGGGGAGGTCTGTTAGCTCTTCTTTGGACGTTCTGCGGTGGTGGTATCTGGCGCGCTCCATGACTGGGGCCGGTTGGTGTAACCAAGGACGGTTCTGCCGTTAAGACTGCTTGTTGCGCGCTCAAAGATTGATATGCCTCGTTATTGGTGGCAAGTTGCTTGGCGTACCATGAGGCTGGGGTTTCGCCCTCTGGTAGCCCTAGTAGCGCCGAAATGTTCTGAGGTGGATCTGGGTTTGAAGGTCCAGCGTCGTTGTTTCCTGGGGTTACCGTTTGAGTGATGCGGGTGATGCTCCCGCGCGGTCCCCCCGTGTTGGTTACTTCGATTTCGCCAATTTCTTCGACGTGTTGAGGTTGGACGTTTTGATTACCCTCCCCCAACGCTGCATTAGAGTTTGCTCCGAAACCAACAAACTCAGGAATGATTCCTTGACCAGCCATGGTCGAAGGAGGAAAAAACAACGAAAACTCAGGAAAAAAGAAGATGAAAGTGTTTTGTTAAAAACCGGTGGGCGCCAATGAAGAAACACAGAACTAATTAAGGGACTAATTAGTTTGGTTTATGTTCCTACCATAGTGGTTAATCTTCTTTATGGTTTCCTGAGCTCCTTAATGACTGGGTTATCTGCAAAACAGAACACCGTTACTCGTTAAGAGGGGAATGTGGGGGTTTCCCTCTTAACCGGGCTCCGGCGTGAGAATAAGCGACTGCTTTTTGGGAGATAATTAAGTGTTAAGAATGAGAGTAGAGGGAATAGACTGTTTAACCTGTGAAGTGATGTCTCTATTTATAGCCGGAGAGGTGTAAGAGGATGTGGGCTGATGGGCCTTGGGCCGGAAGGCGACAACAGGGAGGATATGCTCCTTGTCTCACTGGTGTCGACCGTTAGTGGCTTCTAGGAGCTTTCTGGAGCTGGCGCAATGTGATTGGAGCCACGTGTCACTGTTGTCGGCCTGGACGCCCTTCTGCCATCAGCAGGTAAGTGGAGATCGTGAGGCAGTTGTCTCTGCCTTATGATTGGTGCCATGTAGGCGTCCTTAAGTAATTTTTGTCTCCTGCATGTCAGATGATCGTGGAGCACGATTGAGCAGGGCCAGACGGACGTTGGTTGGCTCTTTTCTTCTGCCACTTGTACTTTGTGTACTATTTGGATAGGCCTTGTGTTGCTTCCTTGCGCGATTCTTGCTGGGCATGTAACTAACTCGCGCGGGGTTTGGGTGCCTGAGTGTTCCTTCAGTATGCTAAGTGCCGCTATTGGAGCTTCTTATTATCTTGGTCTCGCGCGACGTAAAATAGAATATGATGTAGCTCGCGCGAGGCTCACGATAAGAAGCTTGTTGAATAAGGAGTATGATCCCGCGCGCAACCTTGACGGAGGTTTGCGCGGCTTTTTTGGGACCATGCCCCTTCACATATAAAAGTTTGCCTATATTTGGTTTCGTTTCTAATTCTAGAAGCACTTTTCTAGAGTCATCATGATCTATCTATACCTGAAAGTGAACCTTTTTTTTTGCCTTGCTGCAATCTCGTTGTAGTTTTATATTTTTTAAATCGACCACATTTTAGCTTTATTTTGGATTTTTAGTTCCAGCCTAATTATGGTTTATTAGCTTTATTTTGATTTATAGTTCCAGCCTAATTATGGTCTATTCTTTGTTGTCATTTCACATAGTTAAACAACAACCTCTCTTTTTGATCTCACCATTGAGTATTTGAATTAGGGGGTATATTTGTAACAACACAAATCTAATATGGAGTTTGAGGGGTTGAGTTTGATTAAATGAGTTCAGGTCAGTTTTGAGTTGAACACATCTAGCTTACGGGTTGTCTCTGAGATTGACCCGATGGATTTAGTCATGGCCGGCCCTGGGGGTGGGCGGGGAGGACCACCGGCCAGGGCCCGATATTTCGAGGGACACATTTTTTTATGAAAAAACCCGATATGTATATGTAAAATATTTTTTTAATCGGGAACATCCATACAAACACCAACATAGGCCCCCTTACAAAACTATTCTTATGGTTTACATTAGTTATTAACCTCTTTGGCATTAGGTTTAGACCTTTGGTGAGCCAAATACCCAATTTCGTTAAGACTTAAGGGTACATTTTTTCGAGCTCGAAAAGGGTACGCGAATTCTCAGGCCGGCCCTGGATTTAGTGGTTGAAATCTTGGTGTGCAAACGAGCCAAACTGAGCCCTAACTCGACTAGGCTCAAGCTCGAGTTCATTTATCTTATGAAGCTCGTAGGCTGTTTTCAATCTCGAGCTCGACTCGTTTAATTATTTTTCATAGTTTTATAAATAGTAACTATTATTATTTAAATATATATTTAATATATAAATTAAAAATTATATAAATAATGGGTCGTTTAGGTTTGCGAGTTGGCTAGAGCTTGATAAGTGAAGCTTAAGCTCGTTTACTAAACAAACTTATCTTTAGACTAGAGCTCATTTAAACTCAACTTGTTTACACGCATGTTGAAAAGCTTAGAAGATAAAATAGGAATACACATAAACTTTTTTATATAAGTAATTATTATATATATCAAATGATAACACCACTTTGCTACAGTGGTGTTATCAATTTTTTTTCCTTTTTTTTTCTTTTTCCTTTCTTTCTTTTCTTTTTGTGGTTTGTTTTTTTATTTTTACCGTTTAATTTTCAGCATTTACTCTTACAACCCCTTAACTTTTTAAATACTTTTTAATCGAGTTTTACGTCTTTATTTTTATTTACGTGTCGATATAAACTTAAGTTGATTTACATTTCGACGTGATTTTTTTTGTGTTTATTTACGATTTTGCCCCCAGTATAAAATTTGTTTTAATAGTGTTTTATGAAATTACAACATTTAAGCCTGTTGTGTCCGAACAAATTTTAAGCATAGGTGTTTTCATGTAATTTTATAGATTAGCAAAAAAAGCCGCCGGGGTTGCTCGACAAGAAAGATCTTTTCCGGTATAGCAAGCGAGGTCTTCTCGGAGTTTTTTCGCCTGGAGATTACCTTTCTTTCTATCCTGCACTGGTCTGACTTCATTCGCTCTCCGGGGTTCTCTTATATCAATCCAGTTTCCGATTAGACGACTTGCTGCCATCCGATCCTTGATTGCTTAGTGGGTCTGTTAATGATCACGGCTATCTTTATAGTTCAGTTAGATCGTTACGAATCCCATTAACCTCTTAAAGCATCGTGACCCCGGCAGTTAGTCCGTCAGCTCAGGCGTTTCTTTGTTCGTTGGAGTTTTAGTTCCTAAACAATCATCATAACAATCATGGAGTACGGAAGACATACAGTCAATAGCTGGGGATATGAAGAAAGACAAGAAGAGCCTTGGCGGGTGGCTAAGTATAAAGGTAGAAGGCTGATAGATGATGGAAACAAGACTCACAGAAGACCACCGGTGAAGGAGACAACCTTTTTCATCGGGAACCTACCGGTAGATTGCACCAGTCATCTTTTATGGGAAATTTTTTATGGCTTTGGCACGATGTCAGATGCATATGTTCCAAGGAAACGAGATAAAAAAGGCAACAGGTTTGGTTTTATCAGATTTAAAGATGTTAGAGACGTCAAGTACATGGCAGCGGAACTTGGTACGGTTAGGATCGATCAGAGGAAGGTGTTTGTAAGGCCGGCTAAGTTTGCTAAGGAAGAGGTTTTTCAGCAGAATCACTACCCCTTGAATAAACCAATAGCAAATAACAGACATAACCCGGATGACGAAAAAAGAGATGACAATACTAGAAAGATGATCCATGCAAACGACGGTAGATCTTATGCGGAGGTGATCACAGGCATAAAAAGCGCCGCTGAGCCACAAAATCAGGTTAACATAACGACAGTCGAAAGTGAAGCTTCAAAGAGATGGAGGGTGTCTTCATTAGTGGCTGAATTAAGGAACCCATATGATCTAAAATGTCACCAGCAGGTATTGGAGGATGATGGCCTGTTTGGCTTCACAACAAAATACTTAGGTGGTCTGAGACTGCTACTCACGTTTGAAAAACAGATTGATGCATTGAATTTCCTAGAAAATCAAAAAGATAACTGGGAAAAGTGGTTTAAGGATCTCTTCATTTGGGATGGTAGATACCTACCGTACCAACGTCTGGCAAAAATACATATTAGGGGAGTACCTTTACAATTTTGGGGTCCTAATATTTTTGATCAAATCGGAAATTTGATCGGGGCAGTTGTTATTCCCTCTAAAGCAAGTGACGAGGATCTGGATCTATCGTTTAATACGGTTTGTATTATTACCAACAAAGTTGCACGTATAAACAGCATTCTAACTATTGCATGGCAAGGAAATCCACATGAAATTCTTATAACAGAAGATATTAGTGATGGGTTTCAACATTCTCCGGTTCCGACCGGTGGCCGGAATTTTTCAAATACTCAGGGGGAATTTGGACAGTCTTGTTCTAATAATTATTCTCCGGAAGTCGAAGGGCATGTGTTAAAAAACGTGGATCTCGGGAATAATGGCAATTATAATATGGAGGCTAATACTAATACGGTACACTCTTCGAAGTCGGCTGAGGATATTAGCTCACCACTTATTCCCAATGCAAATAATAATAATAATAATAGCAACAACTCACAGGGGGCCACATCACCTAATTCTAAAGATTCAGACCTGGGCCCATATGACACTCCTCCACCCCCTCCACAAGTTGGGCCTACTATGCTGGGTGAAATTGACAAGGATCTTGGGCTGAGTAGACTTTTTGATAATGGACCCATATTAGAGACCCCTCCTTCTAAACCAAAAGATAATAATCCCATGGACCAGTCCAGGTCGGGGAATGACGATACGGAATCTCCAGATCCATTTAACCTTAGAGAATTACTTCAGCAGGTTAAGAAGAAAGCTCCGATTGACCTAAATATTCCCCCTAAAGACATGGCAGAAACTTCAAAACAACTCTCACCCAATTCAAATCGCACCGGTCACGGAAAAAAAGCGAAGTTCAGATTCCCATCAATGAAGATGAAAGATACTCTCTGGGTTCCACGCAACGGAGAGAATTCGAAAAGTAAAAGTAGAAGTACTGGTTCTAAGGGCGACGATGGTACATCAGTAGAGAATGGATCGATATCACAGTCAGAAGGATTGGACGTGGAGAAAGAAGTGAGTCTCACGAAGGATGTAGGTGAATGCCTGGGTTTCAATATGGAAGGCAAAGAAGACGACATCAGGAGACAAGTGGTGGGCGAAAGGGGGTCGAACGTTAATCAATGAATTATCTTTCGGTAAATATCAGAGGGGCTGGAAATCCGCTAAAGGCGACGCACGTTAAGGAGTTAATCAAGCACAACAATGTTAATTTTGTGGCAATACAAGAGACCCAACTCACGGATTCGGCAAAAATACAGGTAAACTCTTTTTGGGGAAATTCCATTTGTGAATCAGAAGCAGTTGATGCCTCAGGGAGATCAGGGGGGCTTTTAAACATTTGGGATCCATCTATTTTTATTCGAAAATCCTCGGTTGCAAATAGGTACTTTTTGGCCACTATGGGGGAATTAAGAAATGGAGGTGGGATTATAAATGTCGTAAATATATATGCTCCTCAAGAAAACAATCTTAAAAAAGAATTGTGGGAGGAATTGTTGAATCTTATGGGCTCATATACTGGATCCTGGATTTTTTTGGGGGACTTCAATTGTGTTAGGGAACCCAAAGAAAGAAGGAATTCCAAATTTAATCCTCAAGCGGCAGAAAGTTTCAATCATTTTATTCGTACAGCGGGCCTATCAGAATACAACATGTTAGGTTGTACATTTACGCATAGATCGGATGATGGTAAACGGCTGAGCAAAATCGACAGAATTCTAGTCTGTCGATCTTTTCTGTCCAATTGGTCATCTGCAACTTTGACTGGGTTGCCCAGATATCGGTCCGACCACCGCCCTTTGCTTTTAAAATGCACAGCAGAAACTTTTGGAACTCCACCTTTCCGATTCTTCAATTCATGGCTGAATGAAGAAACTCTTCAAGATATTGTGCGAAATTCGTATCTCAAGTTTCAACATCCGAACCCCCCTGACAAAGCGCTGAGTAAACGGCTGAAAGAAGTGAAATCGGTTATCAAACCATGGTGTAGAAAGCTAAAGGTACGGGATCGGGAAATTATTTGTGACCTTGCAAAGAAAATTGACACTCTTGATATGAAAGCTGAAACCACAGCCTTATCGGAGGAGGAAGTCCAAAATAGAGAAAGTTGGGTAAAAAAGATGGCGGAATTGGAAGAAAATAATTTGGAGGACCTTAAACAAAGAGCAAAGGTTAAATGGCTAATCGAGGGTGACGAAAATTCCTCATTCTTTCACGGTATTATCAAAAGCCACCAGAAGCATAATAGGATCAACGGTCTCGTTTTCAATGAAACATGGATTTCACATCCGGCTTCGCTGAAAATGGAGATAAAAAATTATTTTGAGAAATTGTTTAAAGAAGAGAATCAGAACAGGCCCTCCTTCATTAACAATGGTTTCAAGGTTTTATCCTTAGATCAGTCGGCCTTGTTAGTAAAACGTTTTTCTAAAGAGGAAATTAACGAAGCAGTATGGGATTGTGGGGGAGATAAGACGCCGGGACCGGATGGTTTTACTTTCAGTTTTATCAGACATTTCTGGGAGATCATGGAGGCCGACTTTGTCAAGGTACTAGATCACTTTTATGTTCATGGGAAATTAAGTCGGGGATGCAATTCTAGTTTCATCACTTTAATACCAAAAGTGAGCAATCCTCAACTCATAAGTGAATTTCGTCCGATCAATCTTATCGGTTGCATCTCCAAATTAATTTCAAAAATTTTGTCAAAAAGACTCAAGAAAGTGATGGGCTCTTTGGTTAGTGATACTCAAACGGCCTATATTGAGGGACGAAGCATTTTGGAGGGGCCTCTAATAATCAACGAATTAATTTCTTGGTGTAAAAAGTCGAAAAATAAAATGATGCTGTTCAAGGTCGATTTTGAAAAAGCTTTTGACTCTATCAGCTGGAACTTTTTAGAATCAACTCTCTCGCAAATGGGTTTCCCTGCACTATGGCGAAAATGGGTCTCAGGTATCTTATCGACTTCAAGATCCTCTATTTTGGTCAATGGTTCACCTTCAAAAGAATTCACTATTGAACGCGGTGTTCGTCAAGGGGATCCTTTATCTCCTCTACTGTTCATACTTGCAATGGAAGCTCTGCATGTTGCTACGATCACGGCAAATGCAAACGGGTTATTTGCGGGATGTAAGCTGCCAAATGAGGGTCCAACCATTTCACATATACTATATGCGGATGATGTACTATTTGTTGGCGAATGGACAGATACAAATCTTTATAATCTCTCGAGATTATTAAGATGCTTTCATCTGTCATCAGGCTTAAAAGTAAATTTTTCCAAAAGTCAATTGTTTGGTGTGGGGGTACCAGTAGAGGCTGTATCACAAAAGGCGTCAATCCTACAATGTAAAACGGGTAAGTTCCCCTTCACTTACCTAGGATTACCGGTTGGTGCAAATATGGGTCTAGTAAAGAATTGGAAGCCGATCATTCAAAGATTTGAGGAAAAGCTCACATTATGGAAGGCTCGAACTTTATCATTTGGCGGAAGGGTGACACTAATTCAAGCCGTGCTAGGTAATCTTCCCAATTATTATCTCTCATTATATTGTGCTCCTATTCAAGTGGTAAAACAATTGGAAAAAATCCGCCGCAAATTCTTGTGGGGTGGATGCATGGATAAGAACAAAGTCAGTTGGGTCCCATGGTTTAAAGTTGTTGCTCCAAAAAACAAAGGTGGATTGGGTATAGGAAGTATAGAATCAACAAACAAAGCTCTTATGATCAAATGGTGTATGCGCTATAAAAATGAATCTTCATCACTATGGACGAGGGCGGTCACAGCTATACACGGCGGAACAAGAAAAGAATCTGCAATTCCATTAAAAAATTCTCTAGGTGGGGTTTGGAAAGCAATAGTTAATATGGGTCGAATTACTGCTAATCAACCTATTATTGTGCATGAAAGAATGTTTCCAGACGTGGGCAAAGGAGATAAAACTCTGTTTTGGTTAGATCGGTGGGCTGGAAGCAGATCACTAAGTGAATTATTCCCTAACCTTTATGTAATAGAAAGTGAAAAACGATGTTGTGTTTCGGATCGCTACAAATTGAATCAAGGTAATATAGAGTGGTTCTGGGGTAGTAAGAGAAATCTGTCAAGTGATGCATTGATGGATGAATGGGCTGAGTGTTTGGCAGTTATTAACAAAGTTTCTATTCGGCAAAAATCAGATGTGTGGCTGTGGAAGTTGGGAGAAAAGCATGTGGATTTTCAAGTCAGTTTAGTACGGGCGGAATTGGATGAAATAAGCTTAATCAACGAAACAAAGGTACTAAATTGGCTGCATTGGATACCTAAGAAGGTTAATTGCTTTCTGTGGAGAGTGGTTTTGGATCGGATTGCAACAAAAGAGGCACTTCAGATTCGTCGGTTCCACCTAACCTCCGTCAACTGTGCTCTTTGCAATGGGGAGTTGGAATCGGTCAATCATCTTCTTGTTACTTGCGAATGGGCACAACAGATTTGGTTAGCGGTTTTTCAATGGATGAAGCTTCAACTACCGAGGTATATTCTAAGCGTGGTGCAATTGTTGGAATTCATAGACTCTTACAAAGGTGAAAAGAAATTCAAAAGGGCGGTGTACACAGTGGTGGCGGCATCTTGGTGGATCATTTGGCGAACAAGAAATGAGGTTATCTTTAATAAGAAATCTCCAATTTTGGCAAAAGCGATTGGAGATATAAAAACTACTTCGTATTCGTGGGTTTATAATCGGTCAGGGCTCTCGGATATGTCATGGGAGATTTGGAGTAGTTTTAGTCTTTAGTGTAACTGTATCGTATTTTTTGTTTCTTTTTCCTCTTTTTGTACTATGCTTGAGCACCTTGCTTAAGGTTTTATAATACACCGCCTTTTTAAAAAAAAAAAGGTAACATCCTTGCTTTAAATAAGTCTCACAATTTAATTCTACTTTAAGCACACTCTATTTATATTCACTTAATTTCTATTTTTCTTTTGATATATATAATTAATGCCGTTTCCCATCAATTTTCTGTCCATTGAATTCCAAATAAAAGTTCAAATATCTCTTCCCATCATTACCTTCACCATAATTTAAAACTAAAAACAAAATTATATCAATCATGAATAAACGGAATTATTATTTGATAATAAAACTTGATATTATTTGATAATAAAAACAAATAAAAAAAGCAAAAACTAAAAACGGTATAATTTCAAATTGGATTTGAAAACTGATAGAAGAATAAATGGTTTATTTGTTTGTTCCAGGCAGGCTACCGACCTGTTAAAGCTTCCTACCCCCTTCCCCACTCTCTCTCTCTCTCTCACACACTAACACACACCCACCTCTTTCTCTCTCTAGAAACTCAACCATCTAAACGCGTCCGTGGGGGTAACTCTAAACCCCCCATTTTCAATTTTGACTTGTGGGGTTCATATCTTTTCGAAATCAGCTTCAATTTTGAACTGGGTTCGAATCTTTTCAAGTCTTTTTTCATGATTTCATCGAATAATATTACCGTTAGGGTTTGATAAATTGTGGGTTTTTGTTTTCTTGATCAGTTTTGTTCTGGGTGTTTGATAAAGTTTCAATCTTGAACATGAAACGAAGTAAGTTAGACTGGTTTATGTCGTTAAGACAGAAACGATCGATTCAGTTTTTGATATGTTTAGGGGTTTTGTATCTTGTTATGGTGGGTTTAGAACTACCGTTTGTGTCGAAAATAGTTAGTCAAGAAGATGATTCTAGTGGTTTCTTCTTCACCGACAAGATTTCGAATAAACCTTATGTGTTGGATAGTGAAGAAGAGTTGCAAGAAAAAGAAGCTCCGATTCGGCCTCTAGATGTCCCGCAAATCGTTGCGAAAACCCCGGTGAATTCGATGGGTTTGAGTAGGATTAGAAAGTTTGAATCTTTATCAAGTTTGAATTTTGATGTGAATAGTTTGAGTGGTGAACCTAAGGATGGGTTTGGGGATATTCAGAAGTCGGCAACCGAGGCGTTTTCGGTTGGGAAGAGGTTTTGGGAGGAGCTCGAATCGGGTAAACTTAAATTGCCATCGGAGAACAGGAACAGGACATCGAATGAGAGTTGTCCGAATTCGATTACGTTGTCGGGTTCTGTGTTTCGATCAAAAGGAAACATTATTGTGCTGCCGTGTGGGATGACATTGGGATCACATATAACACTTGTGGGGAGGCCCAGAGAGGCTCACCCGGAGCAAGACCCGAAGATTTCGTTGTTGAAATCTGGTCAGTATTTGATGGTGTCACAGTTTATGATGGAGTTGCAGGGGTTAAAGACGGTTGATGGCGAAGACCCACCGAGGATTTTGCATTTTAATCCGAGGTTGAAGGGGGATTGGAGTGGGAAGCCTGTGATTGAACAGAATACTTGTTATCGGATGCAGTGGGGATCGGCTCATCGATGTGAAGGATGGAAATCCAGGGCTGATGAAGAGACTGGTAAGTCTAATTGATAATATAGTGGTTATTGGTTATGCTTTTCGGTTTTGTTTCTTGCTTTAAACCATGATTTCGTTGCATACATCGGTATGATTTGATTGAACTTTGTAAATATATTCTGATACGTCGATATAGTTCTTAGCTAATTATTTGAGTTTCTATTTTCTAGTTGATGGTCAGGTGAAATGTGAAAAATGGATCCGTGATGACGATGATCACTCAGAGGAGTCAAAATCGAGCTGGTGGTTAAACCGGCTCATAGGGAGGACCAAGAAGGTGTCTTTTGACTGGCCTTACCCTTTTGCGGAAGGGAAGCTTTTTGTTTTAACTCTCAGTGCCGGATTAGAGGGTTATCATGTTAACGTTGACGGAAGACATATTACTTCATTTCCTTATCGAACCGTACGTTTACGTTTTGAAAAACTTAATTTTAGAAAAAAATATCTTTACCTGAAGTTGGTTGAAATCAATTGAATTGGTTTTAGGGTTTTGCACTGGAGGATGCAACGGGATTGGCTTTGAACGGAGACATTGATGTGAATGCTGTTTTTGCTGCTTCATTACCGTCAACGCATCCTAGTTTTGCTCCTCAACGACACCTGGAAATGTCGGATAAATGGCGGGCTCCACCTCTTCCAGATGGGCCCATCGATATGTTCGTCGGTGTTCTTTCAGCTGGGAATCATTTTGCCGAACGGATGGCTGTCAGGAAGTCCTGGATGCAGCATAATCTTATTAAATCTTCACATGTTGTTGCTCGTTTCTTTGTTGCATTGGTAAGTGAAGACACAAATAACAAGTTTATAAATTTATTATTGATATTATGTATATAGATTCTAACCTCATAATTCATGTTTTTATAGCATGCAAGAAAGGAAGTGAACATTGAGTTAAAGAAAGAGGCGGAATTCTTTGGGGACATTGTGATTGTGCCGTATATGGATAATTATGATCTTGTTGTATTGAAAACCGTTGCAATATGTGAATACGGGGTGAGTTATTAATTCTTACAGGAAAACGGAAAAAATGGTCTTGTTTTATATGCTAGTAGGTTGCTTAATTTTGGATTTTTTTTTTTTGTTTTAATTTGTAAATCAGGTTCGTACAGCATCTGCCAAGTATATCATGAAGTGTGACGATGACACGTTTGTCAGAGTGGACGCTGTTTTAAACGAAGCAAAAAAAATAGGCGATGGCAAGAGCTTGTATGTTGGAAATATTAATTACTATCATAAGCCCCTACGATATGGTAAATGGTCCGTCACATATGAGGTATTGTTACCCTTCTCTTTCTTTTTATCAGTGTTGTAAGAATCGCTAGGTGCTAGTCGGTCGGTGGGGGTACCGACTAGAGATTAATCGGATTGGGATTTTATATGTATATACACACATTTTTATATGCATTTTTTTAAGTAGATGTGTTTTAACACCTTTATCGATCCATATTTTCAAGTAGATAAGATTAATGCCGGAATTTATAGGTTTTGGCCGGAATTGCTAGACTGCCACTTTGGCCGGTTAGGACTAGATTTGACCACTGTTGACCGCCTACTGATTAATTTGCGGATTAGATAAAAATTACTCGGTGAAACTCCGACTAGCGATTAATTGGTATATTTTCAACCATGGTTTTTATTCATTGCCATGCATTCGTTTTTATCATATTTATGCATAAATATGCAGTCTCTAGCAAGCTAATTTGTCTTGTGCGACTGATTGATCACTTCTATCATGCAAAATATGCTTTCTGATCTTTGTTGAATCTTGAAGTATTTGATTCAATTACACAGAATCTAAATCTTATTTACATCATCAGGAATGGCCCGAAGAAGATTATCCACCATACGCAAACGGTCCAGGCTACATTCTATCATCAGACGTTGCTGATTTCATCGCAACCGAATTCGACAAACATAAATTGAAGCTATTCAAGATGGAAGACGTGAGCATGGGAATGTGGGTAGAACAATTTAACACCACAAAACGCGTGGAATACGTGCACAGTTTGAAGTTCTGCCAATTCGGTTGCATAGACGATTACTATACTGCACACTATCAATCTCCGAGACAAATGTTATGCATGTGGAACAAGTTACAGCTTTACGGCCGCCCTCAATGCTGCAACATGAGATGACGCTCGCCAACTTTTTTCTTTATGATCATGGCATATTAGGTTCGGGAAAAAGTGTGGGCCGATCAAGAAAGGTCTGTTAAGGATTCTTTGATTATTTTTCGTTGTTAGTCTCCCCTTCTTTCTTAGATGGGTGTTGCTGTTTGTTTTGATTATACATGTCCTGTGCACGGGGAAGTTTTGGTACGACAGGTCGTTGTAATTTACTGTAAAACATGTTGGATCTTAATCTAAGAAGTACATCTTTCCCCTTCCATGATCAAAATGGGTAATTTTAATTATGGTGTTTAAAAATTTATTATAAATGTCGTTTATGATCATAAAATTCAGGGGCGATAGAGAAGATAGCTTATTATGACCCATAACCAGTGTTAGAACAATCAGGATTAACCAGCGACTGGTCGACAATTAATAGCTAGTCGGCGGGCCGCTGATTAATTTCTAAGAAATCGGTGAATTAATCGCTAGTTGGCCAGAAATCGGCCCTAGTGGCGGAGATATTAATTTCTAGGGAATCGGTGAATTAATCACTAGTCAACCAGAAATCTGCGATTTTAGCGAGATTTTGGCTAGATTCCGACCAAAACTTGTAATTTCCGGCTATTTATCCAGTATATTTAAAAATTGGGTAGAGTAGGGGGTTAATTACATAAAAAATTATTAATCCGATTAATCACAACTAATTCCGAATAATCACCGGTCGTTATCCTACCTGCCGACTAGCGCCTGACTATTCTTATAACCATGTCCATAACTGATAAAATTAGTGTACTTTCATGTAAAAGGAAAGTATTTATAAATCACTTTCAAACATTAACATTCAACACTCAACAGTAAGTGGGGACATAAATTGTGGTCCATAAGATTACAGAAAAATAATACTTGGACAAACATTAACATTAACATTCAACACTCAACAGTAAGTGGGGACATAAATTGTGGTCTATAAGATTACAGAAAAATAATACTTGGAAAATTGGATGATGATACATTAATAAGTGAGTAAGATGTTGTAAGAGTCTAGTAGCTCAACCCAATGAAAAGCAAGAGAAGCAACAACAGACTCTTGCATGAACCTTTCAACATGTTTGAACTCGAACCACGAGGTGACGTTGGAGCTGGGGTCGAGCCCTCGGTCCTACTTTCATATGCGCATGTGTACCCACAACGGCTTGGAGGAACAATCCGATACACGCCACTAGAAGATAACAAATATACATCCTTGTTATTATCTTGACCTCTACGAAAAAAGGTAACCCAATGTAGGAAGCTCACTCCCCGGTACAAGATCACACGGTACAGGAGAATCCTTAGCACAACCGAAAGTAACATTACTCGTCGTAAAATTCCCACTATTTTCAGGTGTTTCAACCCCGGCCCACAAATTATGCGCGTATAGATCTCCATACAAGTAACTGAAAACCACCAACGTTCAACAAGTCAAAACATTTCATTAAAAGTCAAAATATTTCATCGAAAGACAAACTTTTGACTAGTTTACCTTCCGTATAAACATGGATCGGTTGTCGACCGATAAAAGAACCCGCCGGTGATTGAAGCCGAACCTTCATTCTTGTTTATATCTTTATGTTTGTATCCCATTACTGAGAAAATAGGATTTATGGAGCTTATAGATGTGTTTCCACCAGGACTTTTTTCGGGAGTGTAAATGGTGGTTCCTTCATAAACACGCCACCCGTAATTCCCGTTTTTTGTGATTATATCCACTTCTTCATAGTCATTCTTCGCGAAAAAGTGAGAAAGTTTTAGCCGGTTTATTAAGAAATGTAGTAATATTGGTTAAAGGAGAATGGTTTTAAACTTTTAATACCTGGCCTACATCTCCACACATGAAATAAGATGGTCTTTCTGAGTCAAAACTGCAACGCCACGGGTTTTGTAATCCTAAGGCCCAAATTTCTGGCTGTAAATCTTTATCTTCGGTATACGGATTGTCATTCGGGATAGAATAATTTCCCCATAGTCCAAGACGAGTGACTTCTGATTCACCTGGATTTAAACTCTAAAGTTTAAGTTATGATAATCTGTAGTAAGCAAATTGTATAGTTTGACTTTTGAAGTCAAACTATTGACTTTCTTGGTTCTTAGTTGATGCTTATTTCTTATGACATTCAACACCATTTTGTTTGTTTCTGCTTCATTTTTAACATTTTTTTCTATTCTTTTTGAAATTTTTCAAAATTTCAAACTCTATGAAACCAATTTGAAGTCAAATGTTGGTCTGTTTGACTTTACATGTCAACTATGCGTCTTCTTTAGATGCAATAACCATACAGGTTTGAGCTGTTTCAACTCAAATTTGAACCTGTGATATCACTTACTGGGTATGTTATCAATGTCAAATCTCATAATCTTGCCAAGCAAAGACTTCTTGTTCTGTGCAAAATTGTACGGATCACCTGCACCACCATCCCCCATCATGAAATACAAGTACCCATCGTTCGGTCCGAAAAGAATCTGTCCTGCGTGGTGAGACGTGAACGGAAGTCCCATTGTGAATATCCTCCTCACTTCCACCGGCGAAGCCGTTGGAATCTGTAAAAAAAATCAAGCATCAGAAGACGATGTTTCAACATAACAAACAAACGTACCCAATATGATATTGGTAGGGTCTGAGACCCTACCACCAAAAAACTTTATTTTTACATCGTTTAGTAATCCAGATAACATAACATTTAGCTAAGATAAGCAGAGCAAATAACACACAAAAAATACTAATGATGAAAGCTATAAGCTACCACTACCTCTAACATACAGTGATGTGTAAATCGTGTCTTATCGTGTTTAACAGGTCTCTGATAATGCGAATAACACAAGTATTAAACATGAATACAACTTGTTTAAGTACTTTATATCATGTCTATAACACAATTGTATGTTTTATGTACCAGTAAGAAGAAATGATGGATCTTAGCCTGCTAATTATATTTATTTTTAAAAAGGTAAAAAATCACAGTGTATTTTTCAGTAAACAGGTCTTATACAGGTGACATATTCCCAGCCCTAGGTAAAAATATTACGATATACTCTTAAATAACTTACGACAGACGCCCTTGAGGATGACGAAACATTAGCCGAGTATTCCGCCACGACACTTTGATACTGGCACGGCTGAGCTGCACTATCCGAAGTGAGCTTCGAAGGATCACAATTCACATCCGAATTACAAGCACACCTTCCCGCACAACTTGGCGTTTGCGTCTTATCACAATTAAACGAAGCAAAAAACCGCCCGTTTTGTGCAAAGTTCGGGTGCAAAGCGATGGACATCAACCCGAACTGAGTATCAAAATGAACCTGATCAGTCAAATCAAGAAACGGGTTGGACTCATCAAGTTCCAACCCACGTCCTGACCCGACTTCAGGAATCGTTGCCAACCAGACTTGACCTTTCTGGTTGGAGAAAAACGCGCGGTTTGAACCATCTGTATGAGCCACCATGTCAAGATAAGAGCCATTGGCTATCTTTTCCAAACACATCCCTGTTGGGGGAGATTTTGTGCTGTTTGTAGTGATGTTTAGGCTGACTTTCTTGCCATCGAAACAAACGGAATCGTTGACCGATGGTCCGCCAATTATGTTACAGAAATCGGATCTTGATTGCCAGATGTCAGTGAGTTTGTTGCTGGAGTTTGTTGGTGTGGGAGCTTCACCTTGTAATGATGGTGAGAAAGGTGAATTTGTTATGGATACATTTTGACATGTATCCCATACTGTTTCACAGTAGTTGTTGGTTGATGAAACTGTTGAGTTGCATAGAACAGGAACTTGTCTGGCAACGGTTTTGATTGTAAACAGTTCTGCTGAGAATGGATCGCATCGCTGAAAATAAACAGAAATAAAAGATAAAGAAATTTGAAGATGAGAAGATAAGTTTTTTTTACATATGGGATTGAGTGAGTGTAATCTACTAGTCTTGAAATAAAAATTACAACTTTCTTGAAATCAAATCACAACTTTTTTTATATAAATCAACTAATCTTGAAATAAAAATCATAACTTTTTTTACAGAACTTAACTAATCTTGAGATAAAATTCACAACTTTCTTACAAAAAATCAAGTAATCTTGAAATAAAGATCACAACTTTCTTATTATGAATCAACTAATCTTGAAATAAAAAATCACAACTTTGTTACAATAGTAATCAACTAAATCTTGACATAAAAAATCACAGCTTTCTTACAAAAATCAACTAATCTTGAAATAAAGATCACACCTTTCGTATAGAAACTAACTAATATTGAAATAAAATCACAACTTTCTAATAAAAACTAACTAATCTTGGAATACAAATCAAAACTTTCTTATAAAAAAATCAACTAATCTTGAAATAAAAAATAACAATTTTCTTATAAAAATAAACTAATCCAGAAATAAAAATCATAACTTTCTTTTAAATATTAAATAATCTTGATATAAAAATCACAACTTTCTTATGAAAATAAACTAATCTTGAAATAAATAAAAAAAACAAAACTTTCTTACAAAAATCAACTAATCTTGATATAAAAATCATAACTATCTTGAAATCAAGTGTAATAAATCTTTGTTACAGAATTCATACCGAACAGAGGATGGATTTAAGAACAGAAGCACAGGCAGGTTGAGATATATTCATGGATTCAAACTGCTTCCGAATATTCGAGTCATCGGTAGAATCGCAGCATGAACTGCCATTGTAATTACAGAAAGCCAGAGGAGTCTTTTGTGTAACTGGTGCCTCTGTTACAAACAATTCAAAATTCATTAATTACACAAGTAAACTCATCATAAATGGCCTTGATGATAGTTTAAATGGCCTTGATGATAGTTTTATAAAATAAAAAAAAATTACTTGAATCTGTACACAATGGAAGTGAAAGAGCAGGATTAATGAGCAGCAGAAACAATGTTACAGATAATAATAATAAGATGTTCATCTTCATCATATCATGAAATGAGCTTGCAGCTATAATAGAAACAAAAAGCTTCTTAATTTATCTTGTTAATGGAACCCTGATGAGCCATTTGACTTTTGAGTAATGATTTGTCAATGAAACAGAAAGATAAAGATGTGAGGGTGATGGCATCAAAAGTTGAATCATGTAGGGAGTGTTCATAGTTGACTTTTCTAGATTAAACTTCATGTCTGGTAGTTGGTATGGTTGCAAGATTTCTTTGTTTGTCTTTTTGACCATTGCTTGTCATTTATTTTTGTTATAAATACAAAGTGATTCTTATAAAAGAGGTGTTAACTACTTAACTGTTAAGTGATTGAGATTTTGTCATAATCAGTAGTATATTTGGTTTTGGGACAAAAAAGTTGAAACTTGAAACAATGGCAAGTCTGAAAAAAACAAAGAATTAGTGTTTTTGAAAGATCTTGGTTGGTTTTTTGAGTCCTGTGACAGCTTTTATTGGCTCATGTTTACATATGGATGACATTACACCCAACTTGCAACTTTTTTTATTTTATAATAATTGATTAGATAAAGAAAAGGATGATGGGTATTAAATATTAACGAATACCGGCAATATTCAACTTGAAGGAGACATTATTCATAAAGAAAAAAAAAAGGTGAGTTGTGATTAGGGCTGTAAACGAATCGAACGAACACGAACAAGATCTTGTTCGTGCTCGTTTGTTAAAAAATATATGTGTTCGCGAACCGTTCACGAACGCTTATCGAACGGGATTTTATTTTTGTGTTCGTTTGTTAAGGAAATGAACATGTTCGTGTTCGTTTGTGATTGTTTGTTAATTTTAGGCAACAAACGTTGACGAACACAAATGCGCACAAACTAATGTTCATGAACACAAATGGAAATAAACGAACACAAACAATCGTCTATGAACATAATATATAATAGACTAACACTTATTAAATATTTAATTTGTCAGACTTATTAAATATATTCAGTTTTTCTTTAATAAGGTTAAATCAGACAATTAATTCATTCATCTGAGGGCAAATTCGTCTCTTCATTCAATCAGCGAGATGTTCGTTACACTAATATCCCCGGTAATTATCATTCGAATCAGTTTCAAATTTTTCATAATTCTCAAATTGCAGTTTTCGTTCTTCTGTGTTGGGGTTTCATTCAATTGTTTTATTTCGATGGATCCACAGAGCAGCACTGGACGAACAAATGTTGATTTTGAAGAAACTCGACCGATCGTTGATCATGCTCAATTATCTGCATATCAGAGAGTTTCGATTGATGATGTTTTAAATCCGCCACCTGCAAATCCAAATCCAAATCCAATTGCAAGTACAAGTGCTGTAAACGAGTTTTTTAATGGTAATTATGTTAATTCAGATCTCTAAATTGTTCGTATACTTGTTTTTTTGTTTAATCGTAGCAATGATCTGATATTGTTGTAGCTGTTTTTTGAAGTTTGAATGCTGATTATATTTTTTATATGAAAGCAACATGCACAAATTCGCATGTTATTACTCTTACAATTCGCATTTGATTTTTTTCTTTATGCATTTTCGCATGTTATGGTATAATAAATCGCATATATAAAACAGATTAATCAAAATCGTCATTTTCGCATGTTATTGTTCATACAATTCGCATGTGTGTTTTGTTCTTTTATGATGGAATTAATATGTCGCATGTACTAGTCAGATAATTCGCACGTGTTTTTGTTTTGTGATTTTTGGTTCTTGTAGATGAAAGGGTTTACACTCCGGAGGTTCAAGCATCAGCTACACCTGTTGTTGGAATGCAATTTATCTCTATTGAACAAGCATATGCGTTTTACCAATCATATGCTAAGTTAGCTGGTTTTTCTATTCGGAAATGTGGTGAAGTACATAGTGGTGGTATAATCAAAACTAAGTATTTTGTTTGTTCTAAAGAGGGACACAAGCCACTGTGTATTGACGATCGTTCGAAGTCAAAAAAGCAATTCAAAACAAGGAATAGGGGGACTATTAGAACTGGATGCAAAGCTCAACTTATGATTTGCATTGCGGATGGTAGATTATATACAGTAAAGAGATTTGTTGATGGCCATAATCATAAGTTTGTATGCCAAGATGATATTCACATGTTGCCAGCTTACAGACAATTGTCAGATGTCTAGGAGGAGTTGGTTTGGGAACTTAGCACTTTAAACCTTGGTCTTGTCAAAGCTTTCCATATAATGAGGAAACGTTATGGTGGTTTCGAGAACGTTGGTGCCACGGTTGATGATTCCATCTTCTCCTTCACAGTGTTTAGAGCATCTGTCAGAAAAGAGAAGGCTAAGTCATCAGCTCGAGATTGCTCCTTTATGTGTTCCAAAGCTTTGTCCTTGAAGCTTGATGGTGGTTCTTGAAGTAGGCGTTCCCATATATCTTGATTTTTCTTGATTTGTTCAAGAATTTTGCCATGCACATCAAGAACAAGATGAGAAGAGTTGACATCAGTGCTTAGTTCTGTCAACGTGCGAGTTGACAATAGCTCTTTGATTGCAATGTTTTTATTTTTTCATCATCTTCAGATGCCATTTTTTGTTGGTCTGTTTGTGTGTTCTATGTTTGTCTTAATATGGAAGTTAGTTGTATTTGGGTTTTTTATATTAATATAGTAAATTTATTATGTAGGTAGGGTGGTAAGTTCAGTAGTATTTATTGTAAAATTGATCATTACATGTCAAATTACAGTCACATCGGTAATAAATTAAGTTTTTTTTATATAAACATAGTTCTAATTTAGTTTTTAAGATTCCTTAATTTTTTTTTTTTGCATTTTTAGGACAGAAATTTGAAATTAGTTGCAGTGTTTTATTCAAAATCGCATTTGAAACTTATACAAATTTGCAAACTTTAACAAATCAGAACATAATTCTTTATTACTGAAATCGCACGTGTTAAAGCATGAATTCGCAAATTATATGAAATCAAAAAGATTATTAACTTTTACTTATAATCGCATGTGTATTTTCATAAATTCGCACCTTATATTACACATTTAGTGTTTTCGCATATAATGTTATATGAATTCGCAAACTTTACAAAAAACACACCCTTTCTTTTTTTTCACCCTGCATCATCTTCTTCGATAGTCGGTCCATCGATTTGTTTCAGTTCTGAATTTCCAAATTCACCAGAACTTCAATTCAAATAAGGATATGGTGATTAGGAATCGATCGTTTTTTGAGTAATTGTTATATTTTTTCGATTACGTTTTTTATTAAGAATCTTACGTTATGATTGAGGTTTTGTTTGCTGATTACCAGTTTTTTATTTCTTAATGGACGATTTTAACCTTGGCGGTTTCATATATATATATATGTTTATTTGATTAATTTAATACTTAAACACGCGGTTTAAATGAGATGATCCGACGGCCGTGGTTATAGCGTACGTATTGTACGATTAGGCATATTGTATGATAACCGGCCTCTGATATATTCAAATAAATATAAAAACTAAAAACACTAATGAACTATCAAATACATGCGAACACGTTACCGAACGTTCACGAACATAAACGAACGAACGCGATCTCTGTTCATGTTTGTTCATTTAACTAAACGAACGAAATTTCTTGTTTGTGTTCGTTTGTTTAATAAACGAACGAACACAAACGAACTTCCCGCTGAACGGTTCACAAACTGTTCGCCGAACGGTTCACGAACTGTTCGCCGAACGTTTGGTTCGTTTCAGCCCTAGTTGTGATCGTGCAATAATTTGTACTTTTCTGTGTAAAATCCATTATTAGAATTTATATCAATGTAACTTTTCGTAAAAACATAGAAATTAGTTGAGTTATTTTTTTTAAATATCTATATATAGGGTAGGGATAGTGTACGAAGTGTCTGAAGTTTGAGAAGTGTTTTAAACCATTAGATCTTTGATCTAATGGTTGAGATTAATAGGGACCAATTTGGTGGTAATAGTGTCTTTGTATATGTTTCAAATTAGGTAACATCTCCTAAATTCTAGCGATTCAATTTTAAACTTATTCTAAAATCCAGACATTTTAAAAAATCCAGAAATATGTAACTGCTACAAGAAATATATAACACTATACATCCATCATATAACACTATATAACACCATATAACACCGTATAACACTATGTAACACCATATAACACTATATAACAATATATAACACTATACATTTATCATAGTCATAGACATGCTATTAGAAAAATATAACACTATAACACCATATAACACTATATAACACTATACATCCATCATATAACACTATATAACACCAAAAACACTATATAACACCATATAACACTATGTAACACTATATAAAAATATATAACACTATACAATTCTGAATGGTGGTTGCAGTGTTATATATAATGTTGTAGTGTTATATAGAGTCATAAAAGGGTTATATGGTGTTATATGCTATTTGTAGTGTTATATAAAAACCTTCATTCTGCATCCATCGCTATATAACACTCTATAAATTTTCATTCTGCGATCTTCAGAATTAATAATTGATGAACGAGATGACACAAATTCATAGATTAATTCTTAATTCGTATTCCTATAATTAAAGGTGGCGGTTATGGAAGGTTATCAATTAATTAAATCAATAAGTAAATTACTCGTTTACCCTACCCGCCCGCATCATCTTCTCTCTTTCAAATCCCTAACGCTGTCAGCAATCCTTCGATGCTATTTGAACTTTGAAGACAATCATGATAATCAGGCATGCTATTTCTTCATCCCTTTTTCAATCTACGTACAATTCTTTCATCTTTTCTATGTTTACTGAAAAATTTCCCATTTTTCATATTAAGCCGTCCATATTCACAGTTATGTGTTTTTAATAAGTATGGTCGCATCAAGAATAAAAGGTAGCTGAACTTTTGTTGTTAACAAAACTACAACATATAACGCGACCCAGCACTTTTCAAATGTTATGAAGTTGCCAGATAACCGCCTCTAATAATTTGATTATGACTTAGCTAGAGATGGGTTGCAACCCATGAATTTGGATGTTGAAAAGGGGCTAAGAAATCATGGTCTAGGAATCAAGATTGTTATAGTTATGAATAAAGATGAATCACTTGATCATGGTTTTGGGTCGGTTATTTCTGCTGGTAGGATCTTTCACTAAAAACATGATACCATATGCAAGAAGGTGAAGTAAGATTATGTATATGAATGGATAGCATGTGAAAAAAAGATATGAGGCAGCAGTGGTGTGGAAGGTGGAAGACTACCGAATACTCTATGATGATCTTTAATCAGCATGTTATTTTGTTTTTATAATGACACTTGGTTGTATATTTGTGATGTAAACAAGTCTTTAGATTTGAGTGAAGTGTATGTAATTTTTTTCACCATCAAATGAGGTGATATGAAATTTAGAGCTTTTAAAAATAAATAAATAAATAAAATGTTATTTAGGTTTGATGCCTGGTCCATACGTTTTTTTATTTTTATACTTCTCTTTGAAAAAAAAGGTGGATATGTATATGTTGATAAGTAAAAAACTTGAATGACAGATATCGTACAACTGAGGGTGTATCCCTTCCATTCCGTGTATTGCCTTCCATCAAAGAATTGGGCAAGACGGGCATGGAAGTAAATGTTAAGGTTTTTATACTGGCATCTTAGGTTGGTAAAATAGACTAGCTTGTATGAAACATAACTTTGGATTTTGGAAAAATAACGTTATGTGTCAGACCTGATTTGGTTTTAATTTTTATTGGTTTTGTGGTTATATTTCAGGAAGATTATATAACTCAATAAATTATTGGAGGCTGCCATTGATCTCATCAGCAATGATATCCAAGCAGTTTTAATTGATTTACTTATGATTGGGTTCGGGATTTTTTCTTCTTTTTAATGGGTCAAACGTGTAAATACATAATTAGCTAAAAAGGAAATGTGTCAAATTGTTCTAATAAAAGGGTTAGTGTTAAGGCTAAATGGGTTAGCGTCGTAAGCAAGCCAACACGATGTAACACCACGTAAAAACGTGTCCAATTATGTATAGACACGTGTCTTAAACTCTAGACATGTGAAAGATTGAGTTTGAAGGACCAAGGTTGTCGAATAGTGAAACTATGAAACCACAGGGACTCAAAGTGTCAACATGCCAAACTTGTGCCTCTGAATGACCTTACATGATGAATATACTATTAAACGAGTGAATGAATTGATATGAGAAGTCGTTTATAAAAATAATCGAAAGATTATTAATTATAAGGGTTAAACGTGTCAACATGTCGATTCTGACCTCTGAGTGACCTTTTAACGAAACCGAGGCTTCGAAACATTCAAATATACGCTTAAGAATAAGAGGGGTAGGGGTGGAATCACTCACACCCAATTCCATCACCGACAACATCCAATCAGGTTCTGCCATGTCATCAACCATTATTTCTATCACTCACACCCTTTTTTTGCTGGAAATGGTCATCACTTGTACAAATTCCATCACTCACTAATTTTTTGATTTTTGATTTTTTAATTATAAATTCTGTTTTTTTTTTAATTCTGTTTTTTTAAATTCTGTTTTTTTTTAATTCTGTTTTTTTCAAAAAGTAAACTGTTTTTTTTTTAAAGTAAACTGTTTTTTTTTTTAAAGTAAACTGTTTTTTTAAAAGGTTTTTCAAAGCTGTTTTTAATAAAAAAATTATAAATTATAAATTTCAATTAAATTAAAACATACTAGTTCAATATTTTAGACTACAATTAAAAAAAAATACATAAAGATACTCTACTCCTCGTCCGAACTAGGAAATTCCAAACCTAAAGAACCTACTAGTTCGATTAAATCGAATCTCAACCGAAAGTGAGTTTCTTCATCACGCAACTGTAGTTGGATATTTTCGGGAACGTGAACTTGTGTGGGAGGATCCGGCACCCAATCTGGAGATATTGCACGTCCGTCTTGTTTGATTAACATATTGTGCAAAATGATACATGCATACACTATACTATGTATCGAGTTCTTGTTCATCGCACGAACCGGTCGGCTTAGAATGCCCCATCTACCCTTTAAAACACCAAAAGCCCTCTCAACATCTTTTCTTGCCGATTCTTGCAACTTCTTGAACGCCTTTTCTTTAGCCTCGACAGGAAACGAAGGAGCTTTCACAAAAACAGACCATGGTGGGTAGATACCATCCACAAGAAAAAAGCCTCGTCTGTAATATCGTCCATTAACATAGAATGGACAGACGGGTGCGGTACCATCCGTTACTGTTTGGAACAACGTCGACGTGTGCAAAACATTGATGTCGTTGTTTGAACCTGGAACACCGAAATACGAATGCCAAATCCATAAATCATTCGACGCCACCGCTTCTAGTATGATGGTTGGTCTCTTGATGTCACCCCTAACATACGCCCCTCGTAACTCTCTTGGACAATTTCTCCACTCGATATGTGTACAATCGATGCTACCGAGCATCCCAGGAAAATTCCATCTAGCCTCATGTGCGGCGTAAATACGTGAGATGTCGTGTCTCGTCGGTTTACGTAAAAACTCTTCACCATACAATTTTATGACCGCGTTACAAAAAATTGCAGACATTCACGTGAAGTTCTGTCCGACATAGCTAGGTATTCATCATATTGATCGGGAGGGTTACCTGTCGCTAGTTGGCGAATGGCGGACGTGCATTTTTGTATCGGCGTGAAACTTGGTTTGCCCCTCGCGTCGTAACTTTCTTGAAACCATTCTTCAGTTGCTTCGATGTCTCCAACAATCTTTAAGAATAATTCTTTTGGTAAACGAAACCGATCTCTAAACGTTTCGGCATTGTAGATTGGATTCTCCACAAAATAATCGTTCATTAACACTTCGTTGGCATGTATACGATCACGATTCACCATCTTCTTCTTTGGGCGGGACGAACTTGATTCAAGTTCGTTATAGACCGACACAAAATATTTAAGCATTTCATTGTCGGAAGACGATTCGCTATCACTGTCCATCGGAAACGTCGAATCCGTAGGAAAATCCATTTGTGAAATATGTGATAGAATGTGTTTGTGATTTGGTGTGGGTGAAATGGTATAAAAATTGTGAAGTTTATATAGAAGGTTTTAAAGGGTTTTTTTTTTTATTAAACACAATGTTCAAAACCAAACGGGCAAATCAAGCAACGGTCGGATTTTTGAAGTGTTCAACGCGTGCTCCATTCAACGCGTTCTAAAGAACACGCGTTGAACTAGTGGGTGGCGGCGGTGTACATTCATGTTGCACGCGTGATGGGGGGCCGAACACGGACCACCCCGGGTCCTCTAAGTGGTATAAATTTCACGTGGTTTCGATATCATTAAGCATGTTTTCAAGACTTTGGGCCAAAAGTGTCAATTTAAGGAAACTTGCTTTCATAGAGATAATTAACGAATCCGAGCCTAACGAAGTTTGTTTGTACATCCTTGGGCCTCAAGAAATTAACTACAAGGGTCTCTATAGCCAAAAATAAAGTTAAAAAGGATAAAAAACGAGCAAGGACTGAAACTGCCAGCTTTCAAACTTATTTTGCCAGTTCAGCCGGTCCAAGCGGCCCGCGTAAGACTCCCCTAAGTCTTACGCGGCCCGCCTCAGCATGCCCAGATCAGAAAAGTTGTGCCAGGTGCGGGTTTTGCCTGTTACACCGCCTTAGCCTAGTTTGTAACGAGCCTATGAGCTATAAGTCGGTTAAATACATTAGATAGGACACCTGGGGTGATCCCAGGGCCTCCAATAACACCTGGAATTGATCAAGAAGCATGGACTTTGCTATATAAAGGAGTTCACTCTTGTGTTCATAAACACATTTGCAACCAATTCACTTGAGGGACTTGTTCTGGAGCTTCCATCAGTAAGAAGAGGATTATCAAGTGTAGAAAAGTTTGCTAGGACCTTAAGTAAGCTTCTGATTTCTTGTTTAGTTGTTTAATTTAGCTTAATTACTCTAAAGTCAAACTTATCGTAAAATTAGTCTGACTTTCGTTTTAATTGCATGTGGCTTAACCACTGATCAAATTGAAAGTGGTTATTGTTAGGGGAGGATTTTCTAACAATTAGTGATCCTTACTTGTTATCCTAA